>JAQFVV010000113.1:2929271-3274271 GCA_028023455.1 Epiperipatus broadwayi
GATAGATTAAATGTAGATCAACTCCTTCATAAAACAATTCTAAATTTACTTACAAATTATTATTTTTCAACTTCATTTCATATACTTGATATTGATTTAATACAAAATTATTATAAATAATAGTTTAATCTAAGCTTATTTTTAACATCAAGATTAGAAATTAGACAAGTAATATATAAATTATTTACCCGCGAATGGCATGTTTCTAAGTTTCATTAAAAATTGAACACCAGGTCATAAAAATAATAGATTCATATATCAAGACATAATTTATTAGATTATTATAAAAACAATAAAGATATAAAATATTGTACAAATACTCCTCCCCCAAAAAATTTTTTTTACAATACAATAAATGAAAGTAAATAAATGTTTTAAATGAGATTAAGAAAATAAAGTCAATTCAAGCAATAATATTAAAAAAATGATACCAAATCCAGTGTAATATTAGATTGCTAACAAGCAAAAATTCTAGTTCAATTCACTAGTGAGAGGGGAAAATATTACTTTCTGTATTTTGGATGGTCTTCCACAACAAGAAAAAATATCTCAGCCACAATCTAGATACTAGTACCTAGGTTGTGGCTCTAGAATCTTAAATACTAATATCTTGCAATATTTTAGAGGCATAATTATTCACCAATAGTAGAGAACAAAAGTGAGTTTAATTATGAATAATGTTGGAAAAATTTGACGTCTCTAAAAAATGAAACTAAAAGTAAAATTAACAATTATTGTAATATAACCTGGAAGTGATTCACTGTATTAAAGAATATAGCTAAAAATAAATCATACATCATGTGACTTAATTTAATAAGTTTGTAATTATAAAACTAAAGAGCAATAGCTCTAACAAGTTTTATCGATAAATGCCAGCAAGAGAAAGTCTGAAATACCCTAGCACTTCACTGAGGAATACCAAAAGCATGAAACTGGTCTGAGGATAGTTGATTATTTCTAAAATAGGGATTTTTGAATACCTTCTCTTAGGGGCATTTATTGATAAAGCTTGTTAGAGATGTTGCACACTCTTTAGTTTTATAATTACTAGCATATTAAATTAAGTCATATGATGTATGACTTATTTTTAGCTCCTAAAATAATTTTTGCTTTTAAGTCTTAAGTGATATTATTTTGATAAGACCATTAATATATGGTATGGTTGAATAATTCTCAGCCCCATCTAGCTATTGAAGTTCGATAATTAGGCTTGAAGACATATAGGTATCTGAAAATTTCAGATTGTCTACTTAAAAGTTAACTATCAGATAAGTTCTGGGTTTGAGTTGGGATTTTGGACCTGGTATCTAAAATAAACTAGTACTTCACTGAAGAATGCCAAAAGCATGAAACCAGTCTGAGGATAGGGATTATTTCTAGATAGGGATTTTTTAATGCTTTCTCTTGCTAGCATTTATCGATAAAGCTTGTCAGAGCTATTGCACTTTCTTTAAGTTTTACAGAATATAGTTTCAATTTTTTTGAAAGAATAATATCTTAAAAGTCTTGATGTTAACATATTCTAGATACAGGTCAGTACATCTATGGGTAGGTAAACATAAACAGACATAGACAAGTTATTTTCAGCAACTTTTGTCAAATGTTAGTTAAAGAAATTTTGTGGCTTTCATTCCAAATTTTTTTCACTTAAATTTGTTTAGATTCCTACTTATTGATTAATAATTGGATAATTAGAGAAATTATCTAACAATTAAATCAGCTTACTTGGAAATTCTCAATTACAAGAAAGAAATCATTAGTTCCCTTCATCTTGAAATCGAATAGTTCATGTACATACTAAATGAATCACCTTAAAAACCTTAAGACATGAGCATATTCAAATACAAAATGTAAAATAGCCTTTAAATATTCCATTGTTGACCAATTGCATTTTTAAAGCCCTCCCAAGGAGGAGAATAACAAAAAAGGCTATTTATCAGATTTGATAGCTGCCAGATAATGAAGGCTTGATATAACAAATAACTAAAAAAAAATACATGCCTATTAATTAATAAATTTGAATGACTGCTTAATTCAAATATGGGTCCCTAAGCTGGTTTGAAAATTGAAATGTAGTTTTATGTGGTCTAGATTTGATCTTGAGATTATGCCTCATGATATATATAAAAGAGATAACATTTTTTTCCCCATTTCTTAGGCAAATATTTTAATATATAGTAGTTAACCTAGCCTAATTTGTAACCTAACATTAATAGTTTATTGTTTGTAATCAAATAGCTTAAATTTTAATGAAAAGAATAATATATTAGATAATTCATGACTAAGACAGAATAAAGATACATATTGATGTGTAAATTGATGTATTTTTAAATTACTAGTGTGTAAAAGTGGATGGAGTTGAAACATTGTACAATAGTGGTCAAAAAAGTTTTAAATTGCTGCTGGATAAAGAAAAAAAACATCTGAAAGAGTTGACTAATGATATATATAAATGTATTTATATATTGGAGTATTTTCATCATTTAATATTAATTATTGAATGTCTTTTAGAAAATTTTCTTATTTAATTACATTCAACTGTCAGTAAAGCACATAGTTTAGTACATGCCCAACATTTCGAGAGGTATTATTCTTCTCTTTTTTTCAGATGTTGTTGGCTTAATCAGTGACCGTACTAGCATGAGAATCGAACCTAGATCTTTAGTTTTCCTGAATATAGAATTTTAAAGTAATTCTCTAATCAACTGAACCATCCTGCCAACGGCAATAGCAGTAGAAATTTCATATACTTACCGGACTATTGCCTTTGGCAGAATGGCTCAGTTAGAGTGTTATCTTAAAAATTCAATATTCAAAAATCTAAGGATCCAAGTTCGAGTCCATACTAGTACTCTCATTGGTTAGACCAGTAACACCTAAAGAAGAGAGTAAAATAATACTTTTTGATATGTTGTGCATATACTAACCAGGGTACTATTACTAACAGTTGAATGTAATTAAAAATTTAAATAAAGTTTAATATTTCTAAAGACATTTAATACTTAATATTAGATGATGGAAATAGCCCAATATATAAATATAATTAAAATATCATCATCACTAACCGTCAGGAAAACATATGTATTAATTAATGTTTCGGTCGATGATAAATACTAAAAAATAAAATTAGTTAGTTACTGCACATATTATATATATATATTACAAAGGTTTATTTATTACTTAAAGTAGAATAATAATCATGGATTATCTCCCATAATATTTTTTTGATGGCAGTGCTTAAATCTAAATTGTTTTTGTTAATAAGATTTACTCCCAGCGTTTTTTTTTTAAATCTAAAAATAAGGCTTCAATCATAGCATTTATTTTATAAAGTCGTTTTACAATCAAAGAAACAAACATGACCAGGTAAATTTACATTTTTCAGACTTTGAAGAAGTACCTTTTTTATATATTTATAAATCATTAATTGATTTACACATTTATTTTTCATTAAAAATTCACTATCTTTTAAAGCAGACAACTTATTGCTATCACAATCCTAAAAGTTTATATATATTAAAGTAAAATTAAAAAGGTAAACTATCTGTTGAATAGCGTATCGCACTCCTTAGAGGAACAATGAATAAGAAGTCAGTACACACTAGATTTGACAGGTGTCAGATGGTGAGGATTTGAGTGGCTCTTATTTTTATTTCATTTTTCAGCTGAGAATAATTAAATATCCACTTACCAATAAATACTGGATGTTTAACTAAATTGGTTATCTAGGAGGAAAAAAACCCTAAAATTTGAGTGAAATCTGAAAAAAAAATTTTACCTGACAAAATTGTGAATTTGAAGATAGACTGTTTTTTTAAGTGCTAAGTATTAATTGTGAATCAGCAATGCATTGCTGTGCATACAATTCAGGGTCTCAAGATTATGAATTACAGCCTCAGCTCAGACACTCCAGGCGCTCCAATTTTTTATGATCTCCCAAGCAATTACCCAGTCAAATATTTTTTCTAATACGGCATTAAATATCGCTTTTAAAAAAGAATTTCATATCAGAATTGCTAAACATTAAATGCAGTTTTAAAAAAAATATTAATTTTGAACGGTTTAGAGTAGCCAGTGTTTATTTTGAAAGCAGAAAGCATTTCATATATATGTGTATGTGCGTGTTTTATAAAAGTTGCTATAATAAAATATATAATTTAATATTTATTTTAGTAAAATCTAGAATACTTTCAACATATCAGCATTCTACTCATTATACAATTGCGTCAATATTTTATAATCATAACAAACGAGAATATGATTTAATCCAGATATTGTTGAAGTGCTTTGCAAAGAAGCAAACGATAGAAAGAGAAAAATCAACGAAGCAAAATAACGTGTATAAAGAATGTGATAAATCAGACAACCAATATTATTCACATATATAAAAGAGTGAGATTTTTAAATGTTATTTAAAACTGAATTGTTATAGTTTAATAACAATAAATAGATTGTGTATATACATTTATTATTAAACATTAAATCTTTGTAGTATTTATTTAAAGTTAATGTTTTTTTTTTCCTCATGTGTCATGGCATCAGCCGGGAAGCGAACCCGCTAACCCGGGACAACTGCTTGTAAAGCAGCTGTCGCTGACCTCTCGACCACCAATGCTTATTATATTTGGAAAGCAATACAACATAGCAATAAAATAATAACTAAATTATAGGTTGAATTAATATTATTAAACACATTAATTTTAGTTATATGCATAAAAGTGGTGTGCCGTTAGTTATAAATAAGAGGGAGAAATATTTTGTTATTTTTTTTACATTATTATAATTGAAGTTAAAACCATAAATACATGATTTATTATGGTTCAGAAAATGAAACAAAATTGCAAAGTAAATAATAATGTTTCAGCAACCTTTTACGACTATAATAAGTCGTGTATTTATGGTTTTAACTTCAATTATAATAATGTAAAATATTGCAAATTGAAAAAAATAACAAGAAAAGGAAAATAAAGAAAGCTATGTTAATATACAAATATAAGCAAGACTTAATTAACTGACAGGCAGAAAACATTAAGATCATGGAATTGTGGGAAAGTTAGCTTTTCAAAGTGTTAGTTGACAAAGACTACTAGGATAGTCGAAAGCACTTCTAAGTGGATAAAATTTTTAAAGTTATACTTTACATATATCTAATTATTATATTTATAAATATTCAGTTATAAGATTACATATATTGATTTGAAGAAATACAGACATTGAATTATATTGTTACATGTGTATATAAGGGTCTGTGTGTGTCTAATTAAGGGAGCAGGTCATTCATTAAGAGTGAAAAATTAAATAAACCTATCTACTTTTTTAAGCTTTTTGTATATATAATCTCACTTTTTCAAAAATTCATGGAAATTCAGAATAAATTTAATATACCTGTCAGCCAAAACTGTGACATTTATAAATATTAAAGTAATAACCAAACATACAAATATGGAGATCAGGTTTCACTTTTAAAAACTTTGTTATAATAATCAAATTTGTTACCCTTAAATTATGACATATATAAATAATAAATATAATGACAATTAATTATTATATACAGTCTTTTAATCCACAAAAGTATTTTTGGTTAATTCCTTAATCCGCCTCCTGCCATTGAATTAAAAAAAAACAAAATGGAAGCAAATGTCATCAACTCAAATTCCATGAATTGTGAATGTTAATGTTAGCAGCTTGTCTATTAATTATATTCATTTTATTTCTATTTATTAAAATTGCTTCTTTAATTTTTTTTATTATGATTTCTCTCTTTATGAAGAATCTTAACACTTTCAATATCACACTTAAATTTACATTTACAGGTCTTTTCATGATCCAAGAAAACTGTGCAGTCATTAAATCATTATTATTTTTACTTATTACATGTTTGTATAACAATTCATGCTCTTTTATTCTTTTTTCAATTTTGTCCATTAATTCACCTATATATGATAACATCCACAAAAAATTTGATACACAACATTACTTTTTTTGTTTGACAGGTAAGTCATTTTTAGAATTATTCACTAATTTGTTAACACTATTTCTAATGCAAAATGAAACATTAAACCCATTCTTATATATATCCTTAAAAAATTTCACTTGAGAATTTGAAATATATGGAATAGATAAAGGTCTGTGGATGTGTTTAATGATGAAATGTCAGTATATTAAGAAAGTTAAAGTGCAAATAGATAAACTTGTTTTCTTTTTGATTGAAGAAAATAATATGGGCAGAGAATAAAATTTATTAATAGTATTTTTTAAAAAAGCTAAATAATAAAGTGTACTATAAAATATATCCTTCCTGTGCTATATGTCCTTATATTTTTGCAAATATAATGTTACATAAAGAAAGTAATCCTTTGTGAATTGTGATTGATTTTGGTGGTTCATTTATATCAGAGTTCTAAATATTTTGGTAAGCTATTACAAGAGTATTTAGGATTTGGGGAAAATGCTATTACTTCATCTTTTGATTTTGTAGATAGAATTAAAAATATAGTGATTAATGAAAATGATGTTATTGCTTCATTAGATGTGATAGAAATGTATGGTTCAATTGATCCATAAAAATAATTGAACATTCATTAAAAAGTAAAGGAGTTTGTAAATATATGATAAAATTTATTATTGATTCTTTAAAAAATTTTGATGATAACATTTTTGCTTCTTTTAAAGATGGATATTATAAATTTTCTAAAGGGTGGCCTATGGGTCTGCCTGTTGTTGCACTTTTTTGCAATTTTGTTTTGTTTACATATGAGAGTAGTATTTTAAATATCTGTTCTTTTAAAGATATTGAAATGTACAAAAGGTATGTGGATGATGTTTTCAGAAATATCAATCCTATAAATTTGCTTGTAGAGAAGTTAAATAATTTGAATGGCTTGAAATGGACTATTGAAAGGGAACAGGACAAAACTATTAAGTATTTGGATTTAATTATTACAAGAGATAATAGTGTAATAAGTTATAAATTAATAATAAAATCAATATAAAAAAATGGGATGTATAAATTGTAAATCAAAAGTACCAATTATACATAAGATGGCAAGTTTTACATCTTTTTTGTCATTACCAGTGTGATAAATTTAAAAATATTGAGATATGGAATTTCTTAAAGTTGGGTATAAGACTGAATAGATTAACAATACTTTATATAAATTTAAAAATAATTATAAAGGTTTAAAGGAATTGAAGATTGATAGTAAAAAATGGATATTTATTCCATATATTTCAAATGTGCAAGTGAAATTTTTTAAGGATATATATAAGAATATGTTTAATGTTTAATTTTGTGTTACAAATAATGTTTATGAATTAGTGAATAATACTAAAAATGTCATACCTGTCAAGCAGAAAAGTAATGTTGTGTATCAAATTTTTTGTATATGTATGTTATCATATATAGATGAATCGAGGTGCAGTATTGAAAAAATATTAAAGGAGCATGAATTTGTATTCAAGTGTGTAAAAAGTAAAAATAATAATAATGTAATGACTGATTCAGTTTTCTTGAATCATGAAAGAACATATAAATATAAATTTAAGATTGATATTGAAAGTGTTAAAGATTCTTCAAGAAAAGAGAAACCATAATAAAAGAAAAATTAAGAAGGCAATTTTAATAAATAGAAATAAAATGAATATAATTAATAAACAAGCTGCTAATATTAAAATTCAGATTTTATGGAATTTGAGTTGATAACGTTTTCTTCTATTTGGTTTTTTTGAATTTAGCAGCAGTTGATGCAGGTTAAGGAATTAACCGAAAGTATTTCTATAGATTGAAAGACTGTATATAATAGTTAATTAATATTATATCTATTATTTTTATTGTTATTACAATAGGTTTTTATTAATGGCAGATATAAATATTAAAGTGTACCAAATCTTCACATACTTCTCTTATTAAAATGTTAGTCTTCTTTTAACAAACTAACAAAAACACAAAATGATTATTTATATTCTATCTGGTTTATGACAATTCTCAGTTCAACACTGATTTTAAGTTAGACTGTATTTCAAATGGTTGTATATGTAGGTGACTCTTAACTATTGGAAAAATTGTTTTTGTGCTTTAGCTAACAAATTTTCTAGAAACTCTGGAATTATGCTATCTCCTGCTGAGGACTTTCTTGGTTTAAAACAATGAAAAGCAAATTTAAATAAACCAATATCTTCTGGATTTATTAAATTTGTATTAGATGAACAATATAAAAGAGAAGCTTGTAGTTTTACTCTAATGATGGTTTTTCCCCATTCTACCAACCTTATGTGTAGAAGATTGTATGTAAATTGGCAATATCATTAACAATAACAGTAGTAGGTTCTTTTAGGAATGAAAACAGGCAAAACTCTCCATACAGTATTGTGACTCAGTGCCAGCCAGAGTAATCAATGAATGCCAAAAGGCTTGTGCATAAAATTCCCATCTAATGCCTACTCATCCAATATCCCTTGGATCTGAGAGCACTGCACCTAGATCTTAGGTTCCTCACTGATGAAGGTCACAAGCCAGAAACTAGTCTGGGAATATTGGATGAGTAGGCACTAGATGGTGATTTTATGCACAAGCCTTCTGGCATCCATTGAATACTCTGGCTGGCACTGTGTGGCATTACTGTGTGGAAAATTTTTCCTGTTTTAACAATAGTTATATGCAAGCATAAGAAATGGTGATCATGTGATGTTCTTTTAGGAATGTTTTAATAATTACCAAATTTACATAAAAGTGTCCAATATTTAATATCTTATAAAGTTTTTCTTTATACTTTTCTTTCATAACATCACCCATCGAATTTAGAATTTTATCAGAAATTTCAGGATCTTTGGTAGAAGTAATTATTGTTGTTATAAAAAGCACTAATAGTGTTATTCCAAAATAGAATGAATTGCTTTTGAAATTATTTTGGCATAGACTCTTTGGCAGCTGAAGTTATACATTCATTAAATCTATCATAAAGAGAAAAAACTGGAAAGATTTCATTAAAATTCTATGTAAGTTATCCAATATATTGATTTTCCTTAAATTTAATCTTGGAATAGAATGACTTTAACCTATAGAAATATAAAATTTCAAGAGTCATAGGCTTGATTTGTATTGACTGTGGGGGATATAAACCAATACAAAAATATTAATCATTTTTGTCAAAACAAAGCATAAATCAGGTATTGTCTCCATTACCCATTTACCTGAATGGAATATGTCTTTTTGCTTAACATTGTAATTGCATATTGTTTAAATATATCCATTGTACAAATTAATAACCTTATTGATTTTATTTTCGTATCTCCAAAGACTAACACAGAATAAAAATATTCTATAAATTGAAGTATAAGAATGTTTGGAAAAGAGGTTTGTAAATATTGATAGTATATTAAAATTTTTATCTAAATGGGATTATAATGTGTTTTAACTATTTTCAATAGTGTTTTTCTATCAAAATGGGTTGAAACAAGGGTAGCTAGACCATGTTTAAAATGCATTTTATCAATAATCCATATATATATATATGATAAACAAAACAAGTTATAAATTTCGTAACTTGCTCTTAGCTTGCATTTTATGATCACTAGATGGAGCTATACCAATAGCTTCTAACAAGCTTTTGTTTACATAAACGCTGAGTGAGATAGAATTCAATATCTCTTTCATTGTATATATATAATATCTCTTTCATTGTATATATATAATTCTAAAAAGAGGCAAATTATTAGAAAAATGGTAAGTCTTCTTGAATGCAATTACATCACAGTTGTCCTGAAAAAATAATTTGTAAAAGATCTACATTTTTGATTTTAATAAACAGTCAGTGTGGAAATATTTTTAACATGTTTCTTATATGAAGAGAAAATTGTTTTGCAGCAGATATATCTGGAACTTGTAAAATTCATTACAATGTAGTATTTTTTAATTTCAAGAGAAACCATATCTAAAAACCTATTTTGGATATTCCCTATAATACATCTGAATTCATATTAATAGTTCCATTAAATGTCTTTATATATTGCTATGTTTAATCAGAAGCTCGTCAATGTGTTTTTTTCTATATAAAGACAATTAATTTCACACATCATTGTCAGGATGGTTTGTGGGAAGACTGTCATCCATATACTCCACCTTATACATGCAATGGCACAATTAAAGAACTTAATAAAGCCAATAAAGAATCCATTTTCAGGTAGATTGGAATTTCTTTTTAAATAAAAGAAATGCATCAATATTTATTTTTGATGTTTTAATAATAAAAAAAAACACCATTAATACAATTCATATTTGATTAGCTAGCTAATTTAATAACTAAGCTCTTAAAAAAAAAACTAAAAATTTTGATTATTTTTAAAAAAATATTGAAGTAAAAATAAATTGAAATACTACCATATTCCTGAAAAATGTGATGTGAAAATGTCTATTGAAAGATTTATTCTTATCTATAAAAGATATTAAAAATTACTCCAAATTCAAAACTAACCCAAACTAGCCAAAGAAATAAATTCTAAAACACAACAAATGTTTTTACTGCACAAGCAGATTTCTCAAGTGTAAAGATCTAAAACATAACAAATTTATACTTTATATTACCCACAATTCCCACTTGTATCACACACACACATGTAATATTTAAATAACTTTGAAATAAGGTAGTTGCTTCAAAATTATAAATTTTTAATAATAAAGATTCTTTAATTTTTCCTTTAACTTCATTTCTTTCAAAAAAGACAACCTTTGCCTCATCCAAACTATTAGTGTGGCCTGTATATCTTTCATGGATATATAAAGCAGAATTGAGATATTTATTCCTAATCCTACTTTTATTTACTTTTAATTCTTTCATTTAAGTTCAAACTACTCAGATGTATATATACTATCTTACAAAACAAGGGATAATGATCAAAATAGTTTGAGCTTAAATGAAAGAATAAAAAGTATATAAAATTTGATTAGAAATAAATACCTCACTGCATTATATATCCATGAAAGAGATTCATGCCAAACTATTAGTTTTGATGAGGTTAAGATAGACTTATTTGAAATAAATGAAATTAAAAGAAGAATTAAAGAGTCAAAAAATTATGATTCTGAAGCAATTAACTTGTTAAAAGTTCTTTTAATATTAAGGGTATGTGGAGTGTATGTGGAAATTGTTGGGAATATAAAATATAAATTTATTATGTTTTAATCCTTTACACATGAGAAATCTGCAATGACACTATTTGTCATTGTTTTAGAGTTTATTTATTTGACTAGTCTGTTTTAGTTTTGAATTTGGGGTAAATTTTTATTATTTTATTGACTAGTTTAGATTTACACTTTTAATGTCTATATAAGTTATATAATATTGGATACACTAACATGTAATAAC
Organism: Epiperipatus broadwayi; assembly: GCA_028023455.1. Taxonomy (NCBI): domain Eukaryota; kingdom Metazoa; phylum Onychophora; class Udeonychophora; order Euonychophora; family Peripatidae; genus Epiperipatus; species Epiperipatus broadwayi. The sequence continues at coordinate 2,940,632 of JAQFVV010000113.1, forward strand.
ATAAAACATTGAAAGCAACTTTACGAGATTCAATATACCAACATTTATATAATAATATGTTGATATATTGAATGTTAATTCTAATTTTTCATTTTATAAATAAATATAAATATATGTTATGATATTTATGTACCTGGAAACAATATTAACGATTTAAATATCTATTCAATGATGCTTTGATTATATTTATTTTATTTTGGATGAAGGCAAATATATTTTATTGTCGTGTATTATTTTAAAATATAATTACAGCATTTGTGTTGTAAACATATACTAATAGTAATATTAAAATAGTATTATAATTTATACTTATTTGAACCCAAACGTTCAAGCTTCCTATAGTCATCCACATTATCCAATATAACTGATACATATGATCAATACATATAAAAAAGATAAATGATCGCTAATATATGTATTTTGTGCTGAAGCAGCACTCATCAGTTCATCCATATCATCTTCCACACACATATATAATCAGTTGCTATTTTAATATAAAACTGAGTACTGATTATATATATATATATATTGAAACAGTAAGGTCGGCTTTGCAGATCTTCGTTTCACCTTTTCTCACCTATTTCCTACCCTCATACCTTAGTTTGAACCCCAATCTATCGTAGTGTGTCTGCAATATGCTTATATACCGAAAATCCTGCCTAATTTTAAACCATGAGTACAATTCTCGTATTATATATAAGTATAATTCATTCCCAAATAAATAAAATATTATGGATTATGTATATGTTCACATAATTTAGATTTATTTAAAAAGTAGGTTATATAGGTCATAATTGCGCACACACTATGATATGCATTTTAAAACATATCAAAATTATAAATTGTTAAAGTTATTTTGTTTGAATCTATTTACAAATATATATTATCGTAATATATTTTGATTTAAAATAAAATTCATTTAGTAAATATTCGTTTAGTAAATAGATTCAAATATTGCAATTTAAAAGTAAAATAATTTTCGTTTAATTTAATAAAAGTCATTCCAAATATTTCTGTTAAATGAGGGACAATAGTTTAATTAGTTAATGTTATATAAGTTTATCTAAAAACAGCAGATGTCCACTTAAGGTCTTCTTTAATTAATAAAAGTAATTTTTAATTAAATCTAGTTTGTAATTCGAATGTCGACAGGGAAATTAACAAAAGAAATTAATTAATGTTGAATTCCTTTAGACATTTGGATAGAATTAATTACAGCTGATAAGTCCGATATATTTTTGTAATGCTCCAGGGCAGTTCTATTGTTAATTTCTACTATAAAAAGGAGGGTTTTCTTTTGTTCTCCATTCTAGTGTTTCTAAGAGAAATCATTCTGAGTTCTATTCTAATAATTTGCTAACCTTGACATGACAGAGTAGAGGTGTCAAGATGGCTATGTCCCCTTGGAATAGCCAGCTGCTGCTCCAGACCATCAGAAGCTATCACATAAGGAACCCTGGAACTGCTGCCGCTGCCAAAAATAAGAACATTTCCAGATTTTGCTGTTAAATTATATAAAAACCTGCCGACCATCAATCTATCTAAAATGGTTCTCCAGAGGTAACCCTAAATTGACCCAAGAGCTCTTGTGATAACTAACATGCTATAGCTATTTAAAATTGTTTTTCTTATATTTCACATAACTTCATTATGTATTTCTTTAACGTGTTTAAATATACTCAACATTTTGCTCTCGATCCTTGGGTTAATATTTTCTATTGATTAAGCTTTCTGTTATTTTATTATGATAATGTGTCAGAATCGTCTTTGACCGAGTGAATTATTCCCTTTGATGAAAATAAGACGCCGCTATGATGGCATATTTTAAATTTCTAAATAATTTTCCAATTTTATTATAATCTTGCAAATCACTCGTTCGAGGGCGATTCTTTTCTTTAATATATAATATAATCACATAGTTTAAAATCTACATGTTATTGATTTTAATCTAATATGAGAGTACATGTGAGGTCAATGATTAAATGTGTCCCCTAATGCATGATTGCGTATATAAATCTATACTTACTTTTCAAACCCACAAGCATGCATTTTCCTATTTTAATTACCATGTTCTACTTTAATTACAAAGTTCGTCATTGACGTCGAGAATGTGTGGACCCTTTTAAATGAATTTTTGGGAATTTGATTGGGCATTTCTCTTAATCCAAGTAAAACCCATTTAAATGTTTTATATATACTAGTCTCGTATTGCTGGTACATGAATTGGTTGTTGAGACCGCTTTGTTTTACTTTTCCAAGGATTCTTTACATGGCCAAGTCCATTCTCTTCATTTGTGGTTTCCAGGCAGAGTGTGTCCCCAAGTGACACACCTGGGAATTAAACGCAATTGTCACCCAGTCGCTAAGTTTCAGCTGTTCATCAAAATACTTTCCTATGGGTTAGTGGCGAGGTGCCCTCCATAATCATTCCGGATATTAGATATTGTTTTATTTTATATTTATTTTACAAAGCATCCGTAACTTAAACATATCACACCCTCCAACTTTAATAAATTCATTATCAGCAATACTGACCTCCCAATGCAACTCTATTATTATTATTCTCAAATAAATGCTTTGATCACATTCCCACTTTGTTGCTTAGTAAGCTTTTGTTCATGCTATTCTCGAAATCAATAAATATTTTAGAACACTTAATTTTCAAATATTTTCTTAGACTTGTATAATTGCTCAAAGCACCTCGCACATACTCCTATCTCATCAAGCACATTATCGTAATGCTATTAGCCCAAGGAATAGAATTTATCACTTTGCTTTAAAACCTTTTTGTCATTTATTGCAATATAATGCCAACAATTATTTAATATGCATCCCTGTCTCATATAAGCCGACAGTGGCGTGATATATATATTTTATATAAATAAATTTTGTGAAATTATTTAAAACTAAATTTGATCTCTTATTTTTATTGATTCCTATCACTGTCTCGGTCTATATATATATTTTCTGCATTCCTTTTGTAAATCCATAGACATTAATTAGCCACCCAAGCTTCTTTTAGTATAGAGTCTTTTGTTTCTCCCTGACCACCAGGCACCGGTCAAAGGTCATACTAGTAGTGGCATCAGATGCGTTGTCACATAGATGGCACTGTGAAATTTGGGCTTTAGATTCAAACTTAGTATATTTAGAAGGCAACCCCTCCTAGAATGTTCAGTTTCATGTCTGGGGTTTGAATTCTGCAGTGTGTTGTTAGCGAGATAGATGATTCTGACTTTTACAATATATATATATATGTAAGAGATGATGATCTGGACCAACTGATGAGTGCTGGTTCAGCACAAAATATGTATATTGGAGATCATTTATTTTTTTCACATGTATGTGGTCATATATATTGGTTATATTGGATAGAGTGAATGTCTGTAATGAGCTTAAAAGTCTGGGTTCAAATTGTTTTTAATATAATAATAATAATAATAATAAAGTAAAAATTACATAACTCTATTGTGCATAGATTACATTAAAGCCAAAATTATGTTGTTTATTAGAAAAATTGCTTGAACTTACCTAATGGATTATTTATTTGGGTTATTTTTGAGGACACTTTGCTTCATTATAAGAGCACTGTGGCAATCTAGTTTAGTAGAGTAAAAACTGATTCATGATTGTCATTCTTCTTGTTGTTTATTTCCGTAAAAATTTTGAAATCACGCTCATTAATAATTGTTGAAGTTCAGCATAAGCTTTTATGCAAATCACATTAATGAGCATCCAATCTGTATCCATAAGGACCATTAAACCAAATGTATGTGGTTAACTATACATTCACCTGATGGAACCTTATAGTTTAGTAATCTGTTGCAATCATGTGACATGTCTGTCTATCTACAGTAATAGAACATTGCTTGAAATCTGTTGTAATGTCATAAGGAGATGTAATCTATATTCATAAGACATCAACAGTTAATAGTTGTGATATACTAACCCATATATTAACTAATGTTATTACATAAATATGAAGGTACACTCATAGGAATCCAACAATTAAAATTTGTATGCCATGGAAAAGTGTGTTTACATGTATTGAGAATACATATACTAGTATTTTCTTATTATAAATTGTGATTACTATTACATATATAGTTTATATTAGATTACCAATATATAAATATATGTACATACAGAAAAATCATTGTCATTATAAGCTATAACTGCATAGTGCATACACTAGTTGAAAGAATATTTAGTTAAAATCAAAATTTAAAGTGCAATCTGCTAATATTAGTTATTTGTCAATAGTTTTTTTTATTTTATTTTCATATTGAAAATAATTACTACATTGTCAGATTCTAATGAATCAAATAATTTGCTCTGCAATAAGAGAATCAGACATACTAAGTTAGTTCAATATAGTATAGAAAAAGGAATGGAAATAAAAAAAACTCTTCTAAAGGCCCAAAGAATGGAAAGTAGCAAAGTTATTGTTTTTGTAAAAAAAAAAAAACATTTTTTACCTACATTCACTTTAAGTAACTTACAATTAAAAGTATTGAAATAACTTTGCTGCGCGATTGACAGCTGAGTTTCTGTCAAAATAACCTATTTAAGGAATTGTGTATTTAAACTTGTACACTAAAATATGCATAAATTAATGTATAGTTTAACAAAAATGTTACTTATTAAAATAAGATTAATATAGATATATACATATATGTTAAACGTAAATAATTCACCCTTTGATTAAAAATAGGGTAGTCACGTATTTACCTTGCTATGACGTCATTTGCCTGAAGGCATACTACTCTAACCACCCGATTTTTAAGATAACGTCACCTAGTGATTTGCCGACACATGTAATCGCAAAAATTTTGTGGCATATCACGTGGTGACGTTACGTCAAAGATCGGTAGATTAGAGTAGTATGCCCTCAGGGCAATGTAAATTACTTACAATTGTTGAGAAAGTAATGATTTCTTTTTTAAAAATGGTAAAAAAATTGCAGAACTATTAAAACACTGAAAATGAACGTTCTGGAGCCTTCAAACCACGTGCCTTTTCTTCTGGGAGTTTTTTTTCAGAAAATCCGGAAAATTAATAAAATATAAAATACATCCACTTAATATCATAGAAGAAATAACATATAAATTACTTACAATTGTTGAAAAAGTAATGATTTCTTTTTTAAAAATGGTAAAAAAATTGCTGAATTATTAAAACACTGAAAATGAACGAAGGATATTCTGGAGCCTTCAAACCACGTGCCTTTTCTTATGGGAGTTTTTTTCAGAAAATCCGGGAAATTAATAAAATATAAAATACATCCACTTAATATCATAGAAGAAATAACATGTAAATTACTTACAATTGTTGAGGAAGTAATGATTTATTAAAAAAGTTTTCTGAAATCACTGAAAATTAAAGCTCTGAAAATGGTATGCAAAAAAACGCTGCTGCACTCAATAAAACGATGCAACAAATAGGAAAAAATACACTTTTAAATCTCGCGGGTCAAGACAAAAAAAAAATCTCGTAAATTCGGATAATTACAGCGGTATGCCTTCAGGCTTATGACGTAATAGTAATGTAACAAAAAATAAAATTTCTAGAATTAGTCATGTCAGTGTCTTCGTTGCCATGACAACGTTGATGTGTTCTTCCGACGACGCAAATATCGGATAATTACAGTGGTGAGCCTTCAGGCGAAATACGTCATTGCAAGGTAAATACTTGATTACCAAAAATAGTTGTAAGCTGCGTAATTAGGCTAAATGAGAAATAATAGTTTCTTTTAGTAAAAAAAAACTATATATATATGTTTTGTCAGCTATAATTATATAAATCTACATAAATATTTTAACTGCCATTTATTATAGACTGGATGAATTATTACTTTGTTTTAGACTGGCATTTTGTGTTTGTAATTTAATGATTATAATGTTATATTTGATATTGATGACATTGTTATCAATTAATTAATGCATTAGCTTTTAAAGGTAATATAGCTAGTTACTTATGATATTTTAATTTAATCAGCATTATTTATTTATTGACTTTAATGTTATTACTATTTACTTATTAAATTAATTAGTTGTGTGTTCTTAATCTTATTATGTATATATACATATTTATTCGCATTCATGTTCTGTACTTTGCTGTAGATGTGCTAATGGGATTAGTATATTTTCATGTTTATGTGAATTCTATGTAGTTTTATTTTAGAATTATGTGAATAGTACTTGACTATCATCATTATCATCATTATCACAATCATTATAACTACATGGAACTGCAAAAAATTACATTTTTTTTAAAAATCCATACCGATTATGACAATATTGGGTAATGAAAGCATGATCATCATCTTATAATAACTTCTATTAAACACTAGAATTAATTCAGTTAAAGGTACATACTATTTTAATATATATATAATTTCATTTTATATAGTTACAAATAGCATGCCAATTTGAAGCAAATCATAATATGTCATATTATTGCTCAACACAATGCATAATGTTCATATGTTCAGCTAACATGGTATTATACACCTTTAAACTTTTATTGCATCAGTGTATATGTATATGGGTGTATATATAGAGAGAGTGAGACAGTTGATTTGCTATGTACAAATTTATGTGTAGTTGAATAGGGATTTCAGTTAAATTCTACTTCAAATTAATTTTAAAATTTTGCTAATTTAATTTTATATCAAATGTTTATAGAAGTGCAATTATATGTATATATGTGCATGCACATGAAGTAGTAAATTAATTTGGTTATTTCATAAAGGTAATATTTTTTTTTTTTTATCAAAAAAGTAAACTTTATAAATAAATTTCTTATCTTTTATGTAAGATATTTTAAAACTTGGTAGACTAATGCTTAACCCACTTATACTTCAAATGACAGAAAAACGTCTTTTGGCCAATATGCCCCTGGTGAATTTTTCTGTAAGTATTATATGTGAAAATGAGTGTAAAACAGTATATTTTATTACAAATTTTTTGCCCGAAATTTCTGCAAAAAACCCACGAAATTCAAAATTCCCACTCTAACAATAGACATAAGCCCTGCCCTGGCATGATCAGCCATTATGTGTTGCCAAGGCTGTAAAACATTCAGTGTTTTATGACATTGAAATTTCCAATGACACAAAAACATGTTTATTTGCAAATTTATTACGGTTTTATATTTTTTTAAAAATAATTTACACTATATTTATTAGATATTAAACAAATATAAATTATTAATAATTTATTTTGACTTGAAATACTTTATTTTTAAAAATATGTTATATTAGCAGTTAATAAACTAAAGATCAGCCTTTCAATCTGATGTACATGCACTTTTTATGAATGTTAATACTAATAAATGAATACTTTCATTTCCAACGCAAGATAAAGTCTTTGTGAAAGTATTCTTTTGCAAAGACTTTATCTTGTGTTGGAAATGAAAGTATTCATTTATTAGTATTAACATTCGTAAAAAGCACATGTATGTCAGCTTGAAAGGCTGATCTATAGTTTATTACAATTTATAAACATAGCACTATATAAATAAATGTCTCATTTACATTAGCAGTTAATGTAAATATGGCTTGAAGCAAATTTGGAGACTTGCTATGACATAAAGAATCTACTCATATTTACGAGGAAGAAAATAATTGCAATTTTGCAATAAATATTTACAAAAATTAAACTTTTAAAACATAATTCATTAGATATTAGTGAAATAAATAATTGTTCAAGTTTTTAAAAATATTCAGAAACAAAGAAGATTTTATTGATTTTATAAACTAAAAATAATCTTTCTAGAAACAATGATGTATAATGGCTTTGTTTTGATGTTTTTAATATTTACAGAAACAAAATGTGCACATTTAAAATTTATTTCAGTAGTAAACAAGAATATCTATCAAAGGAAATCAAATTTGTTATTTTCTGATAAGTAATAATCATTTTATCATATACTTTACATTGACATAAACTGAAAATAATTTTTCTAGAAATGATGATGTATAAAGTCTTTGTTTTGATTACATCCTCATTTTTTTAATATTTACAAAAACAAAATGTGAACATTTAAAATTTATTTCAGTAGTAAACAAGAATATCTATCAAATGAAGTTAAATTTGTTATTTTCTGATAAGTAATAATAATTTTATTGTATATTTTACATTGACATGTGAGACAAAGAAAAACATCAGAAATAGCAAAATTTGGTAGAGTTAATCTCAAAATAAAATTTTATTCAAATAACAAAATTCTAAAAAGGTTAAGATTGCTAAGATATGCTAAGATAAAACGTTCTATTATAAGTGATTGATATGTCATTTTAAATGATTATAAACCTGGATTATTAATTAATTAAAAACCTGGCTACATTAAGATGTTAATCTAGAAAATGATAGAAAATTTATGTGGGAGAACAGTAGACTGGATGTGTATAAAAGCTCCCTAATTTCTATTGTTATAGATTGCTCTTGTATATTTTATTAAATTCTATTCAGTCAGCAGGATCTTTCATTAAGAAATTCATAAATTCATTCTTTAACTAGTCAAACATTATATTCCAGATGCTGGTACTCTTCAGTCCATATGAAAAACTGCACTTTTTGCCTGATCTTTCATCAAAATTATTGATACTACAAGCAGACTGACCAATTTTTCTTAGTGGTATTTATCAAAATATGTTAATCTAGTCATGTCCCCAAGAAGAAATCCACCCTCTGAGATGAACCTTCATCATCCAACATGTTGTAAAATCATAAATCAGACAGCCAACCATTTAAAGCTAACATCTAAAGAAGACTCTCAACTAATTATCAGGAAAATGACAATTATGGTTTGGATAATGATAGCTACCTCTTCAATAAATTGCAGAAAGCTAAAGCAACAATATTGATAGACTTCATGATAATATTTTATTTACAAAATAAGCCAGGTGGTGTTTTTCTTTTCTATATGTGTTACCTTTTATTAACCATAATATTAGATTTAAATGTAATTTTTTCTTTATTTTATACATTTTACTAATTTCTTCATGGATGAGTTTTTGTTTTATTGCTATGTTAAATGTCTATTTAAGTAATTATTTGACCTTAAAATATTTTTGAAACTTCATATCATTAAAAGGCAAATATTTTATATTTAAAGTAGACCAACTTGTAATTAGTGAATTTTATTAACATTTGCAATGCTATTGTACATTAGGATTTCCTTATAGAAAATAAATTGGAAATCCATAAATTATTGTTTTCTGAGTAGATTTGGTAATAATATCTGTTTTAAATTGTGCTTTAATTATATATGTGAAGTTTTTATATGTAAAAGTCAATTTCTGCAAATTATCTTAGCCTGCATATAGATAAATACATATGACTATGGGTGTGTGTGTAATAATATGGCCTGGTCTAAGTTTATAATCTCTTTTTTGTGTTGCTACAGTTTCATTGTATCATATTTCTTACCATATTCATATCAATTTGCCTGGATTGTAATAAGAAAGATAATCTAACTGTTAAAAAGATAATGAGCATTAAATAAAAAGAATTTACCAAATCTGAAAAATATTTTAATGGCTGGTAAAAACTTTTCACTTTGGTCTTATCTGATGGAACACACCCATGAAGAATAACATTACTTTTTTTATTTAATTTTATTTTTGGTGAGATTTGTTTTCTTTTATATTGAATTTTTTTTATATAAACTTAGTATTGAATAAACATTATCATTATTATTATTATTTTAATTTGGTTGACATTTGTTTATTGTGTCTGTCTATTAATTGTTTAATAATTGTAAGTCTCATACTCTGAGCTGAGCTAGTATCAGGGGACAAATAATTTATTTTATGTTTGGTCTGCTCATCAGCATTAGTGAATATTTGATTACCTCAAATAAATTTTCTAGGTTCCTTAAATAGCCTAGTAATGCCTAATGTTCTTAACACGTGGGTGTCTGGTACATGAGGTAATTTATTGAAATAGTGCCCAATGTAGGACTTGAGTTTAAATTCATTGAAGATTTTGTTTAAACAATTGATAAAACATATGAAGGGTTGGGTGAAAAAATTAGGAATTAAAAAATATATGGTCAGTTAGTGCTAATAATGATATGTATGGAAATGAAGGATGGTTTATAGTTGGGGTACATCATTAATGAATCGTTATTTATAAGGTAATTATATATAAAATAAATTATTATCTTTGAACATGAAAAAAATAATTCAAGTACAAATTAATTATAGAAAGAAATTGTAGTTAGTGAGAAAATAAGTAAGGTTAGTTTTTGTTTAAAATATAAAAGTTAAGTTTGAAATAGATAAGTTTTGGTTTACATTTCCCAAGATGAAGACAGACAAACCACAAAGATACAAATGCTTGCCAAGAGGGTGAGGCAAAACCATCATCAAATAATAGTCATATTTTAACAAAGTCTGCATTATATGGAAGAAAAGGTAAACAAGGTGTTTAAGAAAAGGGACAGAAAGGGGAATGATAAATGTGACTATGTTGAAATCATAAAAGGAGTAGACCAAAATCAGAAGGCAATAGAGACAACAGATACAAAATTAAGTAAAAACATTACAGAAATAGAACAAATAAAGAAGTCAAGGGAGATGTGAGTGAAATTAGAGAAGACATAAGACTAAAATGTATAAGAGAAGAGCTGGTAAAAGAAATTGTTAGTACCAAAATAATGAAAGTAGATGTAATAAAAGAAATTGTTAGTGAGGGTAAAGAAGTTTATAAGATTGATAGAACAGAAGGTATTAAAGGAGATCTGATTATAAGTGATATGAGAGAAGAGACAAAAAACAGATGGTATAATTATGCATAGCCAGAAAGAGAGTGTAGAAGAAAAAATAGCACCGATAAAAGAAATATGGAAGAATAGTAAGCAGATAAATGAAGTATTATAACATCAGTTGAAGGTCCTAAAAGAAGATGGAGTCCAGAATAAAATAGAAGAAGCACAGAATAGGGAAATAATAAGAAAAGAGTATGAAATGGAATTTCAGGCTTACTTAGAGAATAACAATGAACTTCAGTATGTCTTATTTCAACTTCACTATGTCAAAAGAAAGTTTATGGTGTATAAAGAACAACTAGGTATAGGTTTTTTGGCTATTTTCATTTATTTAGTTATAATATCCATCACTGCAGAATAAAACTACAGGATAAGGAGTATTTGCATCTGAATTATGAAAGAGAGGCACAAGATGACCTAAAAATAAATAGGGAGCTTTGGTTTATAGAAAGAAAATTCAGCAATTTATAAAGAATGGCAGGGTATAAATTGTGGCAGATATGTACAGAATCTACTTTGTGTTAATGATAGTTATGTAACAAAAGAAGAGCAGGATAGAAAATTTAATAAAAAAAATTTAGGCAAGTTTTTAAGGAAAAATCAGAAATGGTATAAAGAATGAAGTAAATTATGTTGGAAATATGTTGCCACATCATTGTTTGCAATGAAAGGTATCAAATTATTGGAAAAAAATTGTTAATGAAAAGTTTCCTAACAATAACACAAATGTGCACTGTAAATTCTAGTTTTGCTTAACTTATTTTGAAGTTATAAAGGCTTTCTTGAATGAAGCTTATAGCTTAGCAAAAATCTAAAATCTGGCTAAGCTAGAAATCCATAAAAATAAAAAAGACCAAACTCAAATAGATATATTGAGCATCATATCAACAGATATCCAAGTTAAAATAGTTAAAAAGAAAAAGGAATCTTCAGATAGAGGTCAATGGGGGGGGGGGATCTGGATCTACTCTAAATAGACAATAGAAAAAAAGTTAATTGAGAGTAATAAAATTCAATAGACAGATGACAGGGCAAAACAGTCACCAAAAGGTTTAACCTCATTGTATTCAAATTTTTAAATATTTAAAATGAAATAAAAAAAGTCATAAAAATTTTATTTATTTATTTGTTTATGGTGTAAGGGGCAGTCGAGACACATGCTTTGCTATGTCTCAAATCTATATACATAGAAGAATAGGGATTTCAGTTAAAAATTCTACTTCAAATTAATTAAAAAATTTTGCTAATTTAATTTTATATCAAAGATGGGTCATAAAAATGTGGTCACATGTATATATGCACACACACATCATCAGATTTTCAATTGGATGGAGGGTTGAAGAGTTGGAGGGTGGAGTAGATTGAAGCCTGTCCATTAAAGTATGAGGATTGGCTATCTTAATATATATCTGAGCACTTATAGCATATATGTGTGGAGATGGTAATCTGGGCCAACTGATGATTGCTGTTTTAGCATGAAATACGTATATTGGTGATTATTTATCTTTTCAACATATATGTATTCAAGTGTATCAGGGTTATGAGATAGTGAGGAGAGTGGTGGATCGTGTGAAAGTCTGTGCTCATATACCCTATATATTAATTGGTAAAATAATTTGCTTGTTTAATAAAAGTAATATAAATTTTTTGATCAAAAAAGTAAACTTTCTAAATAAGTCTTCTATCTTTTATGTAAGATTATTTTAAAACTTGGTAGAACATTTTTAATCTGTTGTAAAAACAAAAATATAAAAGTTAAAATTGTTAAGATAAGACATTTAAGGGAATTAATTAATATGAAATGTAAAAATGTTCTATTTGAAGTGAATGAACTGTCCTACTTTAATTGATCAAAAATCTAGCTTATTAATTAATTAAAAGAGCGATGTTATTCTAGAAATTTTAAAAAACTTGTATGAGAGAACAATAAACTGAATGTGTATAAAACTTCCCTAATTTGTATTGTTATGGATTGTACCAGTAGATTATATTAGATTCCATTCAGTCAGTAGATTCTTTAGATTTGGATATTCAGACATTCATTGATCCATTCTTTAACTAGTCAATATTATATTCCAGACACTAGAACTCTTCATTCAATGCATCAAGCCACACTTCTTGCCAGCTCTTTTATAAAAATTATTGTTACTCCACCAACCGTTCTTGACAAGTGGTCTGAATTAGTAAAATGAACTGGTAAATTTTTCTTAGTTGTGTTTATAAAAAATGCTGAGCTAGACACCTCCCCAAGACAAAATCTATTTTTTGAGCTGAACCTTTATCATCTAGCATATCATAAAATCATAAATCCTTAGAAAACTGATCTCCTAAAATCAGCATCCAAGGAATATTCTCAACTGACTACTAGAAAAATGACAACTATGGAATAGACAGTGGTAGCTACCTCTTCAATAAATTGCAGGAAGATAAAGCAACAATTTTGATGGACTAAGTGGTAATAGAAACTTTTATATACTCTAATAAGTGAGGTGTTGTTATAAGTGTTTTCCTTTTGTATAAGTGCATAACCTTCTATTAACCATAACATTATATTTAAATGTAATTTTTCTTTATTGTATGCATTTTTCTAATTTCTTCATGGATGTGTTTTTGTTTTATTATTATATATCTATTTAAGTAATTATTTGACTTTAATATAGCTTTGAAACTTCATACCATTAGAAAACAAACATTTCATATTTTAAAATAGATCAATTTGTAAATAGTGAATGTTATTAACATTTACAATGCTTATTGTAAATGAGGTTTTCCTTACAGAAAATAAATTGAAAATCCATAAATCATTGTTTTCTGAGTAATTTGGTAATGATATCTGTTTTAAATTGTGCTTTAATTCTTTGTGTGAAAAGATTTTGATATGTAAAGTCGAACTTGTGTGAGCTATCCGAGTTTGCATATAGTTTAAACATGTATTGTGATGGGTGTGTAGGTGCAATATGATGGCCTGGTCTAAGCCCACAATCTGTCTATTGTATGGCTCACACCACACCATTTCTTAGGACATTCATATTGCTTCTCTATGTTGTAATAACAAGAAAGGATAAACTAAGTGTGTAAGAAAGACAATAAGCATTAAATAAAAATAATTTATCAAATCAGGAAAATATTTTAGTGGCTGGTATAAGTTTTATAATAATAATCTGAATCAAATTTTCACTTATGTCATAACTTATAGGACTCACCCATGAAGGACCATTACTTTTTTATTTAATTTTATCTTGGTGAGATTTGTTTTCTTTTATATTTACATTTTTTTTATATAAATAGTATCAGAATAAACATTATCATTATTATTATTTTAATTTAGCTGATGTTTGTTTACTGTATCTGATTATCATTTATTTAACAGTTGTGAGCTCATACTCTGATCTGAGCTAGTGTCAGGGGCAAATAATTTATTTTATGTTAGGCCTGTTCATTATTGCTATTGAATTTTCTAGTGATATGATGTAATGCGCTGTGACTTCTCATTAAATGGAGTCAGAAATCTCTCAGCAACTAGACCCAGAAAAACCTGTTAGTCACTTTACCTTCCATTCCCCACTCTAAGTTTTCCCATATTCTGCTTCATCACATTTCCACAGCATAACCTTGTCAACTCTATGACTTTTAAATCTAAATCCCCCTAATCGTTTTCAAAACCCAGCATAAAAACCAATAATCCACTTTCCGTATAATTACTTTTTTCATATTTATTCTTCCATAACTTCATTATTTGTACCCTTTCTGTTTTCAAGCATTTACATTCAATTAACAAATGCCTAATATTTTCTATTCCTTTCTTACATAATTTAAGACCAAATCACCCATATTTTTCCATTTACATGTCTATTCTCTTGTTGCTAAAGATCCCATTCGAGCCTTAAACAATACACTACTTTCCTTACTATTATCACATCTAATGTGCACTCAAGTGACTGATGTTCTTAACACATGTGAAAATTGGGTATATATATAAATAATTCTCAATGTTTCGATAAAATAGCATCTGCCATTGTCAAGGTTAACTTTTCAAAGAAAAAACATTAGATCTCAAATAGCAATAAGCTGCATTACTTTACATTCTATCTCATTATCTTATTACTATTTGAGATTTAATGGTTTTTCTTTGAAAAGTTAACCTTGATAGTGGTGGATGATATTTCATCAAAACTTTGGGAATTAACCAAAACTAAAACCCAGTTTAACCCAAAAAGGATTGTATATATATATTACAAAAAAATTAAGTCAGATGTCACATGACTTAATTTAATAAGCTTGTATTTACAAATGTTATATATAGAGCTTGCAAATAAGCTCTTAGCAAGCTTTGCAGAATATCTCCAACCCCATACCGGTTTCTGTTAAGAGCTTATTTGCAAGCTCTATATATAACATATAAATATAGGTAATGATTTTTGAAATCATTTTAACAATTTTTTCAAATATTTATTATGTATATATATATATTTTTATGAATAAATAACCCAATTCAGGGATTCTGTCATTAATTGTAATTGTATAAATATGCAAATATATATATCTTCGATGTTTCTAGGAAACTGACAATTATTAATTGACGGTCTTAAGGGGAAACAGTTTTCTCTAATAATCTATTATAATGAGATTCTCTTTGACTTCTCATCCAAAGTTGTTATATGTTTACTAGAGAAAATGTGTTTAGTCTTAGGACTGACAATTAATAATTAATGATGTCTTAAAACATCAAAAATAAAGTTATTTCTGTTTATTTACATGGATATAAGCTTTTAATATCCATTAATTACATCTTTGTAAATCCATAAAAATATTTATTTAAAGTATACAATTATCTGGATAAGATGAATTATTAATTACAGGATGACAAAAAAAGATTTGAATTTCTGAATTCTCATGCCTATAAAAATAACTATATAAGTTTAGATCCTTATAATAACTTGGGTTAGAAATGAAAGAGGATTTTCTTTTTTCTATTTAAAGTCAGGACGAAAGAAGCTATAATAGGTTACTAGAAAAACTTATTTTAGTTTATAAATATAATAACTATAATAAAATAGTCTTTACAATATTATAAATATTAACAAATATTGTCCATTATATAATAAATGAAATGCATTATTATTGTTAAAAAATAAAATTGCAGATTTTTATACCTTATAATAGAATGATTCATTCTAACAATCTAAGAGAATTTTGCTTGTGTATGTATATGATCACTAGATGGAGCTTTATCAATAGCTCCTAACAAGCTTTTGTTTACATAAATGCTGAGAGAGATAGAATTCAATATCTCTTTCATTGTCTCCAACCTTTAGACCATGGTTTTGAGCTAGTTGTCTCACATCAGTAAATGGTAGGAAGACCAGAAACTAGATCCCTTTACTGACATGAGCCAACTAGCTCGAAACCATGGTCTAAAGGTTGGAGACAATGAAAGAGATATTGAATTCTATCTCTCTCAGCATTTAGGTAAACAAAAGCTTGTTAGGAGCTATTGGTAAAGCTCCATCTAATGATCATAAAATGCAAGCTAAGAGCAAGTTACAAAATTTATAACTTGTTTTGTTTATCATATATATATATTCCATATGAAAGTATTTTTCATAGATTTTTCCAGTTTTCTTTTTTAATCTTGAATTATGTATATTGGTTATATTATAGTAATGGGAAGATATTAAGATGCTTTAAGAAGCATTTAGTCAGCTTCTTGATTCTAGACATTTGTTTTCAATGTCTTTTAAAGATAATAGAAATTCTGACTTCAATCTCTGAAAAGAAGAAACTATTTGACTAGCTAATAGAATCTTTACATTGAATTCTTTTATGTTACTCAAAAGTATTTTTTACTACTATTCAAAAATAAATATCAGTGCACATTTGTTTAATCTGACATAGTATTTTTTCTTAGTACTATATTTTTAGTTATATATTATTTTTTAAAATAAGCTTTCAAATAAATTCTTTTTGTTACAGTTTATTTCCCATGACAATTAAGTAAAACACAATTAATTATTAACGGTTTGCAAATTAATTTTAATAATCTTTTTAATTACAGTTTATTTCTAAAAGTAACCAAGTAGGAACACATTTAATTATTATTAATCTTATACAAAAGTTTAAGAAACTCTTTATTTGACAATAATCAAAAAAACTTTTCTAGCTTTTTAAAATTTTCATTAGCTCTTTTTAATCCCTAATATTGCCATTCACAATTAGTTGTTTCATTTACTAATATTATTACATCTATGATTAGTATTACTATTATAAATATTTCTTTCTCTAATATATTATTCATATACATAAATTCTGAAAGATTTTCTTTTCATCATATAATCATAAAAGTTTTTATTGCAGTATTTATATAAAATCATACAAAACAAATATAATAATCAAAATACTCCTGAATACACTCTACAAAATTCAGTATGCCTATATAAAATTAACAACTGAATATCAGTATAGGCAGCTTGTGGTAGTTTACACCTTGAATAGCAATTAAGCATTAATATTTAAATGTTATTAAAATTCAAGTGGGATGGTAGTGTTGTGTGATTTTAATGAGATTTAAATATTAACATTTAATTAATACTCAAGATGACATAAACTGTCATAAGCTAGCTATCGCTAATATTTTGTTATTTATTTTAATAGGCATATTAAATGTTGTAGAATGTATTCTAGAATATATATATATATATATATATATATATATATATATATATATATATATATATATATATATATATATATATATATATATATATATATATATATAAAGTTTGATATAGTTGATAAAGACTACAAAATGTGCAGTCGAAAGTACTTCTAAAATAATATAATTTATGTAAATTGTACTGTGTTTTGATATAGGTCAGTATTAATCTAAATGTATAATTTATTGTTAATATTTAAAACAGTTTTGGCCTGCTTCAGAAACTGAAGCTAAATAATTCTTTAGTGGATTTATTTTTAGGTAAGTAAATATTGCCTTTAATTTATATATAATAATGATAGTGTTAAAACAGTATTAATTTTAAAACTGAAATAAAAAAGATATATACAGTAATAATTTCTAAATATTAATAAAAGTTCAGATTTTAGATAAAAAGAAAAAAGTAAATCAATATTTCAGTAAATACAATGCATGTATAACTGAAATATTTTAATATTTAATAATTTTACAAAATATTGATAAAACGAAAATCAATTATGTTCAATAAATTGTTATGAGACATCATAAAAAATATTATAAAGTGTGGATAAGATATTATTTTAAAAAATATTATAAATCAATAAAAATTAAAATACATGTAGAAGGCCACACACATAAATTCATAAGAGAAAAACAGTAGGCTATAAAGAAAACCACACACATAAATTCAAAAGAGAGAATCAGTATGTTACAAATAAATGTAGAAACTTATTGTGCAATGGAATTCACCTTGACCAGATTTAGTAGTCAAGTGGAAACTTACTTGATTGGTGTATCTGCAAAGATTAGCAAACTGTTAAATATTTTTTAGGCTAAAAATCTTTGTGCAAAAAATATTCTTAAATAAATGCTTTTTGTTTTTAGAAAAAAAAAATATTTATCAGGTCAAGCAATTCTTAACTTGATATGGTTAAGAGTTGAGAAACAAGTACATAAAGAAATTGGGAAAACTAACAAAAGTCTTCTATACCTCTATTTTTGAGACTGATAAAACAAAGACAAACTTTTTATTGGAAAATATGTTGAGAATTAAATAGATTTATTTGAGGTTTATACTTTGCTTGTTTAATATATTCACTGACTTTCTTTTATATATTGTATATATAATTTCAGTATATACAACTACCGGAAAGAAATATCAAATATCAAATCACCTCAAAATGATAAGAAATTTTCAGCTACACCCTGGTAAATAAATATGTTACAGTCTACAGCTCAAAACCTCTAGAACCATTTTTAAACTAGGTGTTTTGAGATATGATAGTACATTTATTCACAGGGGGCTTAGCTGAAAATTTCTTAACATGTGAGGTGATTTGATATTATATATTGGGACAGTACATGGTTTGCATCACCAGCCCATTACATCAGTCACCATTTTGTAACAGTAATTGGATTATTTGGCAAACAATAGATAATGTCCATCAAGCTCTAAGGTGAGTAAGCCAATTATTAATTGTAACCATTTATTCTGGTGAAAATATATGATTTAATGATAATATTAATTTTAGAGATTTTAGGTATAAAATGTAAAAATAAAATATTCACATTTAATTTTAAAAAATAAAACACTACATACTGCACAAACTTAAAAAGAAATTGTTGTTTTTTATTTCTTTGTTGTTGTTGTTTTTTTTTAAATTAAAAGCGTCTCACAAAAAATAACTTATTATTCAAAAGGAATGCTGAATATCATAAAAAAAAAAAAAACTAAGAAAAAAAAATCTGATTTAGACATAAAAAAAATTGTTAATGTTTCTCGAAAGATTGAATATTTTATGAAATAAAATAAAAAGACTACTAGATAAAAGAATTCGTAATTGAGAAACATAAATGCATTTAGTTAAACAGTATATATAAATAATCATTCTACATTTACTAAATTAATAAAACTTTTTTGTATTTTACGCAGTTAAGAATTAATCATGAACTTTAATCCGTTAATCTATCATTGTATCACTGATTACATCCCATAGCGCAATAATATAGAAATGGTGAGAAACAAATTGAGTAAGACAATTATTTTTAAAAGCGAGAATGGATATTAGTATTTGTAAAAAAATAAAAATAATGTAAAAAATATTGTTAAAGAGACAGAATTAAATAAAGAAGAACGGATCTTGTAAAATTCAAGTAATTCAATTTTAGACAGAATCTACGAAAAGTGCAGTTAAATTGAAAATATAAATAACTAAATACAGAAAGTTGATTCTAATATAACCACAAGCCGCTTTAAAATATTTATAAGAGTATTTAGTTATAAAACAAGTAAAAATATGTAAAAGTAACTATAAATGTTAAATTATTTTATCGTACAAAAATATTAAATTAATAAGTAAACAGAAACAATTCTACTTATAACATATAATAACCACATTCCACTCTTTTTACACTTTGAAGCAAAATATATTTACTAATATTACAATTTCGACTGTTCCTAGCAGTATTTGTCAAATCTTATTATCTACTAAGCAAAATATATTTATTAATATTACAGTGTCGACTGTTCTTAGCAGTCTTTGTCAAATCTTATTATATAAGATTTGATAAAGACTGCTAGGAACAGTCGTAACTATAATATTAATAAATATATTTTGCTTCAAAGTGTAAAGAGTGGAATGTGGTTATTATATGTTATATATTAGAAAAGCAAAAATAAAGAAGAAAAGAGGAAGAGAAGGTATTGAAAACAATTCTACTTAATAACTATTTTTAATTGTTAGTTTTGCCCATTATATTTTTATGCATCTTATCTATGTAACAATTTCTTAAGGTTTACAATATTGTTTTTAAATTGGGGTGCTTGAATGGTGTTTAAAAATTCCAGAGCTATTGTACATTACAACAGATGGTGATAAAATGTTATAATATGAACATCGCATTCTATTGTCTAATTACTTAACCTGTTTCCATTTCTATAATTACTTTCTGTAAAATAACTGTTGACTTTCTACATAGATTTTTTTTTTTAATATTCATTTCTTTTGCAAAATGTCTGTTAATCATCCAGCAATACTTTTTTAAAAATTTTGTTACCACTCTTCCCAATCATAAATATTTTTTAAATCATGAACTAATAATATCAATTTCTTCATTGTGATTTTTTCTAGAATTAAAATTTTATATGAAAAAGAGTAATGTGATTTAAAAAGCTTTTTTTTTCTTAATTTGAAATGTTTATTTAGCAATAGTTTTTTAACCAATTTATTATCTTTTCTTAATTGGAAACAATTTTTTCATATTGAAATATAATAAAAAAATACTAATACTCCAGGTGCTGCAATTTTTCAAAAAGAATTGTATGCTATCCTAACTTTACAAAAAAAAAAAGAAAAAATGAAAGTTAAAGATGAGTTTTTATGATATTTATATTATTTTGATTTCTTACCCATTTAATATTCAAGGAATCTATTTGCATTAATTACTTTATTCTTTTTAATTTAATCTTATTAACACAATGGCATTTTAACATTTTTTGTATCTTTCTATAGCAGGTGTTTTGTATTCTATTCCCAATAATTTTTTTTATTTGTAAATCTTTATTCTGTTATGAATATCAATTAATTGAGTTTTAGAGTTAATGTATTAAGGTGTACTAAGTGCTTTCAAAAGCTTAAGCTTTCATATTCATAGATGGTATAAAACTCTAAAGCTCAAACTTTATTTAGCTATATACTAGTACACCATTCACCAATTATCATCATTATCATATGAATATAAAAAAATATAAGATCTATAAGACAAGAATATCTCATAATTAATATAAAAATTTAACAATATAATAATAATGACAACACAACAGCAACAACAACAACACAAGCAAACATCTTACATCAATTAAATATTTAAACCATATTATCTGGTCTTCATACTGATGAGAAGGTTGGGGAATATTAATGCATGCAATGAGAATAAAATATTTTACAAAACATAGCAAAGAAAATAAATTATTAAATAACTATTATTCATCAAAGTTTATGAATAATATAAATCCAATTTACATTATGCACATTTAGAATAAATTCCACAAATAGAATTCATTTTATGAATACACTCATTATATTTCCAAAATTTCTCTCTATAATGTATGATTAGTTCACTACAGTTATTTTTCCAAAATTATTTGTCATGTTAGATATTCTTTTGAATGATGTTGATCCACTATAGGGTACAGTGTTTTATTTTAAAAGAGCAATAACAAGTTTGCTTGTCACAATTTTAAATCAATTCTGAGGATAATCGTATCAAAAGTTCCCAAAGCAATTAGATTTTTGGTTATTTATCCTCTTAAAAACAGACAGATGTTATTCCATTTCAATTTTCCAAATGATTATTTTTTGTAAAATAGCAAAAACATAATCATTAAGTTATGTCAGAAATTCACAGGTTTGAATAAATAATTATTCAAATAAACCATATAAAAGCAAAATCCAATTGTAGCAATTTTAATAATTCAAAACTATTTTGAAGGCTTGTCAAGCATCTTTGGCTGTATTTTAATAATTTCCAAGTTAAAATGAGAATGTTATCCAATTTAAAATTTTATTGGCATTATATCCATTCCAGCTTGAAAGTCTGAGTTCAAATCTCTTCTAATTACATTAAGTTCAGTATAGACAAGCTGTATTTTAATAAAAATATGTAATTGTAATATAATTTGATCATCACCAATTAATGAGAAAAGTATTATATTTTTATTCCATATTAACCTTACCTAAAACAGGCAAAACTCTCCATACAGTAGTGCCACTCAATGACAACCAGAGTAATCAATGGATACCAGAAGGCTTTGCCTGTTTTAATAACAGTAATGTGCTAGCATAAGAAATAGTGATCATGTGATGTTTAGTCATTTAACCCTACCTACTTGTCTATAAGATATCTTTGCAGCATTTTAGATTAACTTGTAGATATTAAATGCAATATAATTTATTATAAAATAACACCATCATACAAACGATACAACATTCAAGTTAATAGCTTAATAATTACATGATTGACTGCAGAAAGCTTTTCACTGGACTTTAAAAACCCTTTCATGTGATTACAACTTTATATGTGTGTGTTTGTAAGTTTAATCCTGATTTATTAATAAAAAAGATTTCATTAAAATATTTCCAACTGAAAACTGCTACTTCAACATGAAATGTATCTTGGGAAACATTTGCTTTTCTCAGATGCCTTTATTCATATATTTCAAGAATATATGGTAAAATGGAAAGTTTAAGTATATTTAAATTATATTACTAGTTTTACATTTAAACATTTTCAATCTCTGGAAAAAATAACAAATGACAATAAATAAATACAATAAAAATTTGTAAGCTAAATAAATAAAGAATAAAGTATAAATAAAATTAAATTAAGGTGAATAAACACTAACAAACATTCTAAATACAAACTTTTAGAATTTATTGTGTATTGATAGTTTAACATATAAAATAACTGATGGGTAAGTTTATACAAGCCAAAAAATTGGATCAAGGCTATATCTGGGGTAAAAAAAATTCTGATTAAAAGATTGGAAAAAGAAACAATTCAATTTATTGGTGGTTGTATAACTAAATTTAAGACATGAAATTCAAAATTTAACAGCATTCTAACCAAAATATTCAACTCATTGTAAAAAGATGGCTTAAGAATGGTAGATCAAAAAAATACAATTTTTTTTCTCATTTGGAAAATCATTGAATTTTTTTTTTACTGCAGAGCAAAAGTCTCCAAAACAACTCTACAGAGAAGAGGAATGAACGAGATAATATTGCTCACAGGTTTTTCAAATTGGTGAAAATTTTAAATGATTTTAACTAAGAAAAAATAGCCTGACACCCATACATTATCCAGTTTTAAAGGTCTAGCTGAGTTGATGATAATTAGTTAATTGAAAATATTTCCAAGTTTATTATGTCCTTGAGATTCAAATCCCATATTACAGGCATAGGAGATAGATGTGCATACCGCTACACCAATGATTTATAAAGAGAGAATAAAACAACATTTAAGTTTACAGTATGAAACTAAAAAAAAAAATTGATTGTATATTTTTATGTAATTGAATTGCTTAAAAATCTTTTATAGCTGTTAACCTTCCCATAATTCCGTGATCTTAACGTTCGCTGTCTGCCTATTGATTAAGTCTTGCTTGTATTTATATATTATCATACCTTCCTTTATTTTCCTTTTATTGTTATTTCTCTCAATTTGCAATATTTTTACATTATTATAATTCAAATTAAAACCATATATACATGATTTATTATAATCGTAAAAACGGAAGCTGATAAATTATTATTATCTTTACAATTTTGTTTCGTATTTTGAAACCTTTTTAATCAAAATAAGTGTTCTTTAATTCTTTTCTCCATTGTACATTTTCATTCCCTATATATCCACTACCACATCTACATATCCATTCATAATTGCATCATTTATTAAAAAGGGCTCAAAATGCGAAACAAAATTGTAAAGATAATATGTATCAGCTTCAATTTTTTACGACCATAATAAATCGTGTGTATATGGTTTTAATTTCAATTATAATAATGTAAAAATATTGCAATTGAGAGAAATAATAATAAAAGGAAAATAAAGAAAGCTATGCTAATATATAAATACAAGCAGGACTTAATCAATAGGCAGGCAGCAAACGTTAAGATCACGGAATTATGAAAAGATTAAAATAAAAACTGAGCAGTCCTCGAAAATTATTAAATAAATGAAGTTACAAATCATTAGTGATTCTGTTGTTTAAAAATCATCTGCATAAATTATGGGATTTATTTTGCATATGGATCTACGAAAGTTTATTGTAAATTGAAAACAAATTCTTTTTTATAAAAAAAAATAAAAGATGAATTGATGAATTAGTAATAAATTTCATTCAGTTTTCTCTTCATATGAAGAAAATAGTAATTTAAATTAACTCATCGTCCTGTAAAAGCCTCTCTATCGACAAATAAATAAATAAAAGAACATAGATAGGGACAATTAAAAACATCAGACTAGCCAATTATCAAGTAGTGGAGCTTTAAACAATTTTAACTTTGTATTGCATTCTAGCTAAATAATTAGTGGTCAACTGGATAGAATACCTGAAAGAAAATCTAATCCTGTAAAATTTCTCGAGTTTATTCAACACAGATTTGAATCTAGGGTTTTAGACATGGAAGGCGGATGTGTTACTATAGTATCATTAAACGTTTTTTATGTTAACAAGAAGTAAATACAAGTCAAGTGTTGGTGGTCGAGTGGTCAGCACAGTTGCCTTTTAAGCAGTTGTCCCGGGTTTGCAGGTTCGCTTCCCGGCCGATGCTTTGACATATAGAAAAGTAAATACAGAATTAACGCGAATTCGCAAATAAAAAAGACATTTAAACATACATATTCTTTAATTTTTAAAGCAAAACATTTAATGAAAGTTTCTCTCGATACTAAAATAGTCAATGATTCAACAATCGATATATATAAAATTGATGATCAGAGCGCTTTTTAACAGACATATATAAACGCACAGACACATTTTTTATTTCAAACAAATGGTTATTTTAAAGAAACTTAAAAACATTAGTTCATCCTCTCTAAGAGACTTTTATCACCTTCACTCCTTCAAGTAAAGTAATCATCTAGATACACCTGTGAACTTTTAATTTTTTTCTCTTAGGTCATTAAAATATACAGCGTAAGTCCATTAAGGGAGTAAAAATTGCCAACTCAACCAATGCAAGCTACCTGATCTTGCTAAGTCCAACACAATATTTGCTTTCCTAGACCCCCTGGTGATTGCTAATAACTTTCTACAGAGAAACAGATAAAGACAGGAAAGAAAAGTAGCAGGTGATCTGCAATCTGGTAATATCTTACCTTTAATCAGAACTTTGCAGAAGCAATTAAAGATAAACTTAATAATTCCGAAAAAGAAAAAAGAATCGAGATTATGCTGAGTTAAAGCTGTTCAAATAAAATCAATTTGATAAGTTTTTCGAAATGAAATCCAGACAACGAAGTAAAAAAGGAAATCAATGGTACAATTCAATAATAAATTATTTTAAAATAATTTATACATTATCATCATCAGGAAATATGGGGGTCAGTGCCATTGAATTATAATCTTTCTTCTCCATTTCATTACAATTTTGTAAAAGGACTGAATGGATGGAAATTAGATTCGAACTACTGTTTAATATTACATGCCTATATTTTTGGTTTTGTTTATATTCTTAAATACTTTTTAGCTTTCTTTTTTTGTTATACAACAAATATACACATATATGCGTATATATGTAAAATATTCTAAAATAGAGTTTGTATATAAAATTTAGTAAGATTTATTGTACCAAGTATACTTTCAATGCTCTCGTATCATATTCATAGTCAGTCTGCTGAGAATATTATTTTTTTGCTAATTTGAATGCTATTTGATTTTCGGCTCATTACATATTCATTTTGTGTAATGAACAATGACTCCTTTATTTTATACAGTATTTGCAATTGTTTCTTTCTTTGCACATAAATTTTTACAACACTTAGACAACAACTATGGGCGTGCTCGGGCTTAATCTTGGACTTTTTATACGTTAATAAATGTTGAATCATTTTAGTTCTACGATTTGTCCTAGTTTCACCATAATATATATGGGCAGTCTTTTTGGCTGCAGTTTACAGCATAGACTACATTGGGCTAGTCCAATGTTAAAATTTTGTCCTTTGTGTTGTCAATAAACTTGTTTAAATTTATAAAGTTTCTGAATCCATCATTAAATTTGTCCAAGCATACTTGTGCTATTGAACAGTGATTATATATATGTGTGTGTGTATGTGTGTGTGTGTGTGATTATGATCTGGACCAACTGATGAGTGCTGGTTTAGTACAAAATGTATATATTGGAAATCTTTTGTTTTTGACATGTATATGGTCATGTGTATCAGTTGTATAAGATGGAGAGGGTAGCTGTAGGGAGTTTGAAAATCTGAGTTCAAATCCTTTCTAATTACATTAAGTTCAGAACAGACAATGTGCTTGTAGTTAAAATATTATATATATTATAATGAAATGAAAATGTGGGTCATAAGAGAATGGTTCTGGTTTATTAGTGATGTCATTTGTAACAGAATGAAAATGTGCTAAATTGTTATTTAATAGCCCATAGATTTGGGAAGCATTTGTAATAGAATGAAAATGTTGAACTGCACCAACCATTAACCAATGAATGACAAACTAACACTTAATTTAAACTTCTATCAAGTCATGTGTCTGGATGTAATTTGTAACAAAATAAAACAATGATGATAATATTTGCTATAACCCCACATCTTTGAACAGCATTTTTAATGGATTGGAAATAAGTAAAATCAATATTTCAAATCCTAAGAATATGAGAGTTATTTGCAATAAATTAAAAGTGAATATAATATAGCCAAATGCCATTATATTATAAATAACCATATATCGCTATTAATATAGAGTAAACATAATGACACAAGATGAGAAGGATAAAATTTAATGTTCTTCATGAATTAAAACACTGTTTATAATAATATGAACTTATCCCAAACATTCAACATTATTTGTATTATGCAAAATGATTCATGAACAGATAAAATAATCTTAAGATGCCCAAGACTGTAGCATAACCTATAAACTTAAAATACCAATTGTATCAAAATAAAGTATAATCCAATAGTTGATATCTAATTATAACTAAATAAAGTAAATTAATGATAAGCCATGCTATCGCATTTATATTACTATACCCTTGTTGGATAAATTAATTGCACTGAGATCAAATACTTGATGATAATAAAAAGCTTTATCACCTATAAGTTTACGTATATTAATATATTCTTTATAAGTATAAAAATATTTCTCTTTTAAATTCCTGTAAATTCATAATACCAAATCGTAAATAAAATAACATACCTCAATACTAAACTGTAATATAATACAATACAGAAGATCAACTAATCTGGCATATATCACCACGTTCACCAACTTATAATAATATAAAATAAAATCAACCCTTTAAGTAATCAAATTTACAATATCGAATCATAACAATATGAAATAAATGATGGATTCCCATTTGATACTTATTCAAATCCGATTAGCAAATCACAACAAATTATTCTTCAGTCTAATAATACTAAGTTATCAAACTTTAAATTATAATTATCATAACATGTGGAATATTATTGTTCAATTATGATAAATATCAATGATCTAATATTCACCCAATAAATATTAGCTTAAAAGAATATGCAAGCATTCAATTGTAATTGCCTTTATTTATGTTAAATAATTACTATATTTGTACTTTATAAGTTATCGAATCAGTTGTTATAAATTTCTATCCTAACATAACAGTTACATATAATTAATAAAATAATTATAATAAACTTGTAATTATCTATTAAATATCTAATAATTCTAAATCAATTAATTTTTTACCACATAAAAATATATATCCGTCCAAATAATAAATATTAAATTTAATACAGAGAATTAAATATGATTGTTATCACACTTAGCAATCCTATGGTTTAATTTCCAGACTGTTATATGATTAATTATAATAAATTATGCAATGTAAATCAATACATGAATATTATTAGCCAATAGATTTGCATTAAAGAAAATTGAATGACAACTAAGCAAGTCTATTTGTTTTAAACAAATTTAAAGTTTATTAACAATGAATATATATAAAAGATTATTATATATAGAACTCACAAATAAGCTCTTAACAAGCTTTGCAGACTATTCCCAACTGCAGACCAGTTTTTGCTACTGGCGTCCTCAGTGAGGTGGTAGGATATTCAAGCATTGGATTAAAAATATCAGGACAATTCCAGTATTTTATTTAATGGATAACTATTAAGTCGAAAATCTGAAATTTTCAGACATCCATATAAAAAAAAAGATATATATGACAAATAAGGTATAAAATTTAAGATATGTATAATTTAATTAGATATTATGAGATATATTCTCCATTGAAATCAATTTATACATTGTACAGGCTTAAACCTGCATTATGTATGTAATATATGCGGAATTCGAACTCAGACTTTCACACGACCCACTACTCTCAGTGCCATCTCATATTGCTGACCCACCTGATCACACACGTTGAAAAGATAAATAATCACCAAAATATGTATTTCATACTAAACCAGCAATCATCAGTTAGTCTAGATTACTATCCTCACACATATATACAATTAGTGTTCAGCTTTATATTAAAAGAGCCAATCTTCATACTTTAATGGACAGGCTTCAAACTATTCCAACTCACAACTCTTCAGCCTTCCATTTCATTGAAAATCTGATGATGGAACATTCAAAGCCCTTGTTAGTGCCAAGGTTGTTTTCCTACCCATGTTGACATATTAGTCATTTTGACCCCTCATGTACAGGAGAATAATCCATTTATACATACATATATGAGGGATGGGCAGACCTTTTACACACTATTTATATAAATTAATACATTGTACAGGCTTAAACCTGCATCACTGAGAGTTGTGGGTCTTGTGAAAGTCCGAGTTCGAATCCCACATATATTACATATATAATGCAGGTTTAAGCCTGTACAATGTATTAATTATATAAATAGTGTGTAAAATGTCTGCCCATCCCTTATATGTGTATGTATAAATGGATTATTCTCCTGTACATGAGGGGTCAGAATGACTAATATGTCAACATGAGTAGGATGACACCCTTGGCACTAACAAGGGCTTTGAACGTTCCATCATCAGATTTTCAATGAAATGGAAGGCTGAAGAGTTGTGAGTTGGAATAGGTTGAAGCCTGTCCATTGAAGTATGAAGATTGGCTCTCTTAATATAAAGCTGAGCACTGATTGTATATATGTGTGAGGATAGTAATCTAGACTAACTGATGATTGCTGGTTTAGCATGAAATACGTATATTGGTGATTATTTATCTTTTCAACATGTGTGTGATCAGGTGGGTCAGCAATATGAGATGGCATTGAGAGTAGTGGGTCGTCAGAAAGTCTGAGTTTGAAATCAATTTAATAAAATAGGTGATTGTACATCAAACTTCACCTATAAAATGTTTAATCTAAAATATGTATACCTATGTGACACAAAGCATGTTAAACATATATATACCCTTGAAACACAAAAAAACAATATTTATAATCTTTAGAATAAATAATTAATTAAAATGGACTATAATAAACATAAGTCTGTTTATTTGTTCACCTTGTTCAAAATAAAATACCAATGAATGATTGTTATATTGTTTTTCTTTTAGATTTTCAATATTTATAAATTATATATTACCAAAATAATCATTAACCAATGAATAAGAAGATATTTTTAATCAATTTTATAATTATTAAAATTTGAGATATAAATTTAAATTTAGATCACTTAACTCTCTTATATTCCATGCATATAAAAAACCAATGATTATTTAACTTAAAGCATAATAACTAGTTATATTATTAAATATTATACAATTATATACATAGGAAAAAAATACATATTAGCATACAACTTGGTTATTCATCCCCAATATGACTTTTTAAAGTAATATCACAGTTCCAAAGTCTATATCTTGAATTATAATTAGGCGATATTTTCTTTCTCCAAGCAAAGAAGTAACCCCAAAAGTTTTCTGATACAAAACACATTTTATTAATTTTTAATACTTTCTAAATATTAAAGTTATCCTTTCATTTAGCAGGTATTTGATAGTATAAGATATTATAATGTGACTCCAGTTTCTTCCTATGATTCAATGCAAAATAAACCAATTTAAATCTTGCGTTGAAATAACTTATTAATATCACAAAGCTATATCTGCAGATAAAAACAATCATTGTATACAATTTTCTGTTGTTAGTTTTATATCCCATTATTAAAATGTAAGCGATATGCCTTTTTAGTAAAGAAATAGACAATTTTGAGCACATTAAATTACTTTTATTTTTTTAGTAAATTCTCATTCCTTTATCAAATCCTCAATAAATCTGTCCAGTTTTCTGGACAAATATTCTTCTTCTCACCCCATCATTTTATATAGTTAATAAAAAAAATACTTTTAAAAATTAAATAATAAAACAATTATATGAAAGAACTTAGAATTGGTTCTATTTAAGTCAGGACATTAAGAGAGTGAATCCAAACCATTCAGTTTTATTTATAATCTTTTTAATTGACATCATAAAAGCAAAGGTAATGCTCTTTTATAACTCTAATGTCAAATTTATTCAGCATTCTAAAAATAAAATTTTATTACACAAGAATAATAACAAAAAAAATATTATTTTTTATCCAACACAAGCTAAATTAATTTATACTACATTTTTACCATACTATACTGGAAATATATTCTATTTATATCTCCCCAATATAATATTACGTACATCATATAAACAAAATGGCTGCAGAAAGGAGTTTGCTATTAACTGAAAGGAGACCCTTTGATTCCTCTTGGAGGCATTAAAGGAACCGAGCAGGGCAAATTCCTAATGTCCACTCCATAGGTTCTTGTCGTTGCAGCTGTTATTACTATATGTTTATTCATATAGTATACGAACATGGATGGGCTGCTCACCAACATGCATTAGCCAGCGTGGTGAGTTTATTGGCTTTTTACCTCTGAGTTTAAGATCAAGAAACACCATGGTCTTTCTTCTCAGTGCCTGATAAGGCAGAATGAATGTTTGTGTAAATGATAAAGATTTTTCCCAATTATACAATTATGACAGACAAAAATAAAGCATGGCCCTTAATCCCAGGAGGCTGTAAAGTCACCAACCAAGGCAGCGGTTGGTGGCTGAAGGCGGAGGGTGCTAAGAATATCCTGGAGGTGGACCCAGGCTGCCATTTGATGACGACTTTTTATTTAGGTACTTACAACTGCAGATCACTTTCAAGTGAAGGAAGATTGCAAGAATTAGAAGAAGAACTCTCTTATATTAAATGGGATATTATTGGACTTTGTGAAGTTAGAAGAAAAGGTGAAGAGACAATTGATTTAAAAAGTGGACATATGCTCTATTATAAAGGCACAAATATTGGAAATACAAGTGGAGTAGGATTCATTATAAATAAAAAGTGGAAGAACAATATTGTGGAGATTGATGGTGTATCAGACAGAGTGGCAAGATTAGTTATACAACTTAATAGCAGATATCAAATGCAGATAATTCAGGTTTATGCCCCAACAAGTTCTCACAGTGATGAAGTAGTAGAAGATTTTTATATGGATGTACAAAAGGCTTTTGATCAGAGTAAACAACATTTTAAAATTGTTATGGGAGATTTTAATGCTAGAATTGGTAAACAAATGAAAGATGAAAGTGTTGTAGGTAATTTTGGTTATGGTAATAGAAATGAGAGAGGACATAGACTTGTGGAGTTTGCAGAGAAGGAAAAACTTTATATTATGAATTCTTTTTTTGAGAAAAATGTTAGAAGGAAATGGACATGGAAGCATCCAAATGAAGGTACAGCAGAATTGGATTATATTTTGACTAACAGGAAATACATATTTCAAGATTGTAATGTTCTTAATAAATTTAACACAGGAAGTGATCATCGATTAGTAAGGGGTAAGATACATGTTAATGTAAAACTGGAGAGACAAAAATTATTAAGGAAAACTATATTTACAGTTGATATTCCTAATCTTCAGAAACATTCTAATGAATTTAAATTAGAACTTACAAATCGGTTTCAAGTATTAGTAGATTTTGAACATGATTCAGATTTGAATGAAATTAATATGAAAATAACTGATACACTTTTAAAAACTGCAACAAAGATAGCTGGTAGAAAAAAGCAGCAATTGACCAATAAAATTTCTACTGAGAGATAGAAGAACGTCGTGAAGGGAAGAAGGAATACGAAGATATACAAAAATGAGGCATTAAAAAGAATTGAATATCTCAAATTTTGTAAAATGGTGCGGAAAAGAGTTGAAAATGATATAAGAAAGTATAACTGTGAACTAGCAAGAAAAGCTGTAGAAGAAAATAAAAGTCTTAAGAATGTAAAACAACATTTTGGTATTGGTAGGAAATTTATATCTGCAATAAGGAAAAAAGATGGAATTATTACTAAAAAGAGGGATGACATTATGAAATTGGTAGAAGATTTTTATCAAGAATTATATAGTAATAAAGAACAAGTACCTCCTATATCTATTACATCTTCCGAATTGCCCAGAATTTTAAATGAAGAAGTGAGAAATGCAATTAAATGTATGAAAAAAGGAAAGGCTCCAGGTAATGATGGAATTATAATTGATATATTAAAAGAAGCAGATGAAGATTTAGAATTTTTTTTAGCAAAGTTATATACCAAATGTCTAAATGATAAAGATGTACCGGATGATTGGAAGAATGCAGTAATAATATTAATATTTAAAAAAGGTGATAAAGAAGATATTAGAAATTACAGACCTATCAGCCTTTTATCAGTTTTATATAAAATTTTTACCAAGATAATTACAACTCGTCTACAGAGAACCTTGGATTTTCACCAACCAAGAGAACAAGCTGGATTTAAAAGTGGTTTTAGTACAGTAGATCATATTCAAGTATTGAGAGAAGTTATAGAAAGGACAAATGAATATGAGTTGTCATTATGTTTTGGATTTGTAGATTATGAAAAGGCATTTGATTCTATAAACATTTCTTCAGTGATTAAAGCATTGGATCATCAAGGTATAGATCCAGGATATTGTCATATTTTAAAGAATATTTATAAAAATGCAACAGCAACAATTAGATTACATAATGATACTGGGAAAGTCAACATTGAGAAAGGTGTAAGACAAGGTGACTCCATATCTCCAAAACTTTTTACAGCAGTGCTGCAAGAAGTATTTTGTGGATTAAAATGGGAAACTAAAGGAGTGAAAGTAAATGGAGATTATTTAAGTCATTTAGATTTCGCAGATGATGTAGTTGTTTTTGCAAATAATGCTTCCGAGCTGCAGGAAATGTTGCAGGAGTTATCAGATGAAAGTAGGAAAGTAGGACTAAAGATAAATGTTAAAAAGACTAAAGTAATGTTTAATTGATTTGCTCAAAATATGAAAATAAAGATTGATTATGATGAATTAGAAGAAGTTAAGAGTTACAAATACCTTGGTCAGATTATTAATACAGATGGAAACATAATAGAGGAAATTAATCATATAATTAAACTTGGTTGGAGTGCTTTTGGTAGAAATAACTTGATATTAAAAGGAAATATGCCTATGTGTTTGAAAAGAAAGGTTTTTAACAAATGTGTTTTACCAGTTCTTACTTATGGATCTGAGACTTGGACACTTAATAGAAGATCAATACAGAGACTTCAGACCACTCAAAGAAGTATGGAGAGATGTATGTTGGGAGTAACAAGAAGAGATCGAAAACGCAATGTATGGGTAAGAGAACAAACAGGTGTTACTGACCTCATTGAAAAAATTAAAAGATTGAAGTGGAGTTGGGCTGGACATATTGCTAGAAGAGATGATAATAGATGGACAATTGAAATTTTAAACTGGATTCCAAGAGATTGTAAAAGACCCAGAAGGAGACCACATGTAAGATGGATGGATGAAATAAGAAAATGTGTAGGGGTGATGTGGAGAAGAGAAGCTAAAGATCGGAGAAGATGGATTAAACTTGGAGAGACCTTCATCCTGCAGTGGATTGATAATGGTTGATAATGATGATGATGATGATGATAAACAAAATAACAGGCATATATTGTTTGTAATCTACTATTTGTGAATGCAATAACCAAAATTCATATATGAAAGAATAATAATTTTATTTAAACTATAAACTATTATTTTTATGTGTATTTTTTAAAATGAATAAAATTAATTCATAATTTTTATATTGCAATTAATAATAAATATTTTTTGCTTTAAGATTCTTGTTGTCATAGTAACATATTTCAATTAGTATTAATATCAATTAAGAAAAAAAATTTTTTTTATAATTGACATTCTACCACATATTAAAATTTACTTCAAATTTCAGTAAGTACTATATACCTAATGTGGAAGTAATTCCTATGAAATGTTACTAAATGTATAAAGATGACAAATATATTCGTATTATGGTCTTACGATTTCATATTTGTTTTGTAAAAAGATAAAAAAAGATCATGTTAAAAATCACTTATTTTTGATTGGTGGCTATCAGCATTTTCAACATTATCAGTCTAATGCAAGATTAAAGTTTGTTCAAGTTTAATTCAGTTTTCCATTCCATAATTATATATACATAATTCCAATTTTATATTTGGATAAGAGAACAAATAGGTGTTATTGACCTCATTGAAAAAATTAAAAGACTGAAGTGGAGTTGGGTTGGACATATTGCTAGAAGAGATGATAATAGATGGACAATTGAAATCTTAAACTGGTTTCCAGGAGATTGTAAAAGACCCAGAAAGAGACCATATGTGAGATGGATGGATGATATAAGAAAGTGTGCAGGGGTGATGTGGAGAAGAGAAGCTAATGATCAGAGAAGGTGAATTGAACTTGGAGAGATCTTCATCCTGCAGTGGATTGATAATGGTTGTTGATGATGATGATGAATTTAAAAAAAATTTTATTTCATTAATTCATCTTACATGTGACCTCTTATTAGCCATTTTATACTCTTCTATGATCCAGTTTAAGTTTTTAATCTTATCTATTCTTCCAATTCTTTTCATCTATTCTATCAGTCTCTTCGGCTTACTTTCATTTCAGACTTTAAATTCTTTCACTCATGTCAATAATAATCTTAATTTGCTTTCCATCAAATATGTTATTCTACCAAATGTCATTCTTTATGCTTCATTATAAATTGTTGATTGTATATTTTTGTTATCAATTATCATTAATAGCCCATATATTACATATATTTCACTTAAAATGCAAAAGTATTTTTTTGAAAGAATAAAAATTTAAAAAGAGTTTCAAGTATTAGTAAATAGATCCAAAATATCCAGATCGTATACAGTCAGCAAACTCAAGATTTAGATAAGTATCCAAAATATTCAGAATTAAGAGTACTGCCATTCAAAATTTAGAAACTCAGAAGAATGAGAAAATAGATTTAGGATTTAAAATATATAAATTTAAACTGAAAATAAACCTAGAAAAAAAATTAAAAGGCAAACCATGATATTCAGAGCCATAGAAATATAACATGTTCTTCACCAATGCTGGAAATTGAATATTTCAACCATATTTTCATTGAATGATCAACACATTAACAATCATTTGATCTACCCAGTATAACTTAAAAACTTTACTCTAAAATAATAGTTAGATAGATCACCATTTACAAAATAAATGGATGACTTTAATTGAATTAGTTACGAGTCAACTGCCTAAAAAAATAAACTGACATAGACATTCTCCGCTATTTATGGACAATTTCCAGCTTTCATCCATATTTGAATACCAGAGATGCTGCAATAACTATTACACAACAGATTCTTCTCGTGAAAAAATAATCTAAAAAAATGGATCACCAAGATATAGATAAAATGTAAGATATTAATTCCTATTGTTATAAACTAAAATTTGTTCCAATATTGTGATTAGAGTGATGCATGAAAATGTTAGCTTAATGGTTAAACTTTTATGATACTTTATTAATATTATTTGAGAACCAACAAATAATAAAGATACCATATAATACTAAATTGTCCAAGCACTTTATTACTGTTACACAATGCTTTATTTACCACCCTTTCTTATAGTTTACAGTTTCAATTGCCTTGGCAATCTTCTTCAGAACTTTATATCTCCTAACCTCAACAGTTGAGGTTAGGAGATACAAAGTTCTGAAGAAGAAAGGGTGGTAAATAAAGCATTGTGTAACAGTAGCAAAGTGCTTGGACAATTTAGTATTATATGGTATACATTTGGCAAAGTGATAAGAAAGAGTAGTTAAATAATAAAGATTTAAGATCAAACAAGAGCTGTGCTTTATTCTAGTGCCATCTATAGTAAGATTGAGTAATTAATGATTACCAGATGGAAATACATTTTAATCCCTATTCTCAGACAAATTTCTGGCTTTTATTTTTGTCAATGAGATGTGGAATTCAAAGCTGGAAGTAATGCAGTTTTGCATCTAGTATCTATCCTTAAATCATTTTTACCATTCATTGTAATCACCAAAAATTTACAAAACATAAAGTTCTGAATCTACAAACCTTCTCAAATAGTTATAAAGACCCAACTCCAAATCAGTAACTACATATTTTACTACTCTGTTTTTCATTAGATTGTTTTTAATTTCAGAGATTTAGTGATTGATTGGTAAAATGAAACTAAGGATACCAGATTTTGTTCTGGGAATGAGACTTTGATGCATTTCTATCTGGTAATCATTAATTACTCTAACTTATTATAGATGGCATTAGAGTGAAAACTGCTCTTGCTTGATCATATATTGTATAATATAAATAATTAAGTGATTGGTATTATAAATAGATCCAACATTGTTTGCAAAAAATAAAAAAATAGTTGTCTGTTATATTCAAATTATCTTCTAGCTTTCATTTAGACAATATGGAAAATCTGAGATTTTATTTTGGTGTGCACCAAATTTCTCAAAATTAAAAAAATATTTTGAATAAATTAATAAAACAATTTAAATCACATGAATCCATATATTAAATATTTTTATGTATTTTTATATAATTTATATTTTAATACAACAAACTGTCAATAAATTGTATTCTAATTTATAGATCAATAATATCCATTGTTAGGGATTATGAATAGTTTGTAGTAAAGTGTTCAGTACACCTGACATATGGATAATCCAAGTGAAATTTGAAAATATGTTTAGATAGCTGCAGATGTTTTTAGGAAAGCTTAGATTAAACTTCATGTTAATAAAGGTCAAGTTTCTTTTATTGTTAGATTTTAAAATCTATTAAGAATAAAACAATATTTTTGAGATTTTAAATAATAAATATAGTCTATAGTCAGCTTGGATAACCTTACAATTATTGTTTTCAAACTGTATCTACCTAATCTTAGCTAAGATAAATAAGGAAGAAAACTCATAAACATTCATTTCATTGCAAGAACTCGACTGAAGGATAAAATTTCTCCTTTAATATAGAGAGATGCTGGAAAGACATATTTCCTGCAATGGGATAACTTTACTTATCTGTAATAGCAAAATATTAAAACAGGCAAAACTCTCCATACAAAAGTGCCACTCAGTGCAAGCCAGAGTAATCAATGGATGCCATAAGGTTTGTGCATAAAATTCCTACCTGTGCCTATTCATCCAATATCCCCAGACTAGTTTCTGGCTTGTGGCCTTCGTCATTAAGAAGCTTTGGATCTGAAATCACTGTACATAGATCTTAGGATAAGTAGGCACTAGATAGGGATTATATGCACAAGCCTTCTGGCATCCATTGATTATTCTGGATTGCACTGAGTGGCATTACTGAATGGAGAGTTTTGCCTGTTTTAATCAGTTATGAGCAAACATAAAAAATGGTGATCACATGATGTTTAATAGCAAAATATTTTACTAAAACTTAAAAAATAAAATTTATATTACTATATATTGCAAGTTTCAATTTTGTAAAATTAAATTGTAATAATAATGATTCTTAATTCACTAAAATTCTAGTCATTTTAAAGTTTTAGAAAAAAATATACTAATATTATAGATCATCATATATTATGCTAGAATTAATTCTCAACTTCCTAATCTCTGTTAAAAGCTTTTTTATATAATGATTTTTAAAAGAAATATAATATTGTAAAAAAATAAACATGAAGCTTTGAATATAATAGCCTTTAATAATTTTTTAGAAATAAAAATTTAAATTATTCTAATCAAAGCCTACTTTAGTTTTTAAATTGTTTCCTTGAAGACAAAACATTGAAGCAACACAGTAATAGTTTGCTATAATGCAACTCCCATTTTAACCCAATCCTATCACCATAAATATACTCTTACATTATCAACTTTAATGAGTTTGCTTTTACAGATACATTATAAAATTGCAGATCTCCAACAGTTCTCTCTCCCCTATAGATAAACATTGGGAAAGTGAGCTTTTGACACCAAGCTTGAAACTTGATAGATTGATAAAGTTTTGGAAGTGGTTCATCATCATTTTATTCAGATAAAGACCCATTTACTGACCAATATTGATTATAACCTTGCTTTCTAAAACCAAAATTGTAAGCATAATTGAAACCTAAAAATTCTACATTCACTCAGACCAAATTCAAACTTTTTATTGTGTGCATGTCACTTTCTGCCTACAATATGTTTATATAAATATCTATAATATTAAATACAATTTATAACTAATATAACAAGAAAAATGAATTGAAATAAAAATTTAATATACCAAAAATTAAATCTATAAAGTATAGTATTCTGCATGGTTAAATACTGTGGAAGAATGACAGCATCTGGAATGTAAGATCTTCAGATGAATTACAGTTCTGATATTATCATTGGTTAAACTTCTCATGAATTCCTGAGAAATCAAATCATTTGATTATGACTATTTATTATAATTACCTTATGGCATGTGGGTCATCTCTGCTAGGGTACTGTTAAAGTTAACCTTTAAATTCATATTAACAGCTATTTTACACAAAGCAATTTGTTTAAATGAAACTCTAACTACTCAGCAATTAGTAAGTAAAGTAATGAATACCTTTCATTTCACAATTTACTAGGGATTATTAGAAAAACCTTTCCTTCAGTGAGGTATTTAATGCAATTTTTATTTTATATATTATTTACTATTTTATAATTTTAAAAATCAAGTAGAAAATATAGCATCACAGAATTTTACAGATGTTTTAACCTTAAAATCAAGACCTTTCTACCCCTTTTCTTCTTTCCCCTCTCTCTCTTTCTGTGTTAATATCCCTCACCATCTCCCTTTCCTCTCCCTTTTTCATTCTCTTTCTCCCTTCCCTCTCTCTCTGAAAGTAAAATTATACTTTTAAAAATAATAAAGACAATTTTTCCTTATAATTTATACAGGAATGGACTTCATTATCAAAACTTTTATTAAAACTTTCACATAATTTCTAAGTAATAGTGATATATTACAAGCCAAGCAAAGTTTGTTTGAGAATTTATAACTTCCACAATAAATTTGCTGCCATTGACAAAAATGAAAAACATCAACCTGATGTTCAATTTTTTCCTTTATAAATCTCAGTTAATTTACATTTCCCTTTTCATATAAATTCTGCAAAACATATATTAGATAAAAAGAAATATTTTAATAATGACTGCACTAACCCTCTAATGTTAGATCAAATAATTAAAATACAACAAGTAAAGGCTAACTTTTCAAAAAAATCTATAAAAAGTAATTAATATGTGTTAATACTTTAAATTAATTTACTGTTTTATAAAATAGAATTAAATATTTCAGAAAGTTTTAAAAAATTATTGAATTACATATTTTTTTAAAATTATATCAAATATTTAATTTTTACAATTATTATTAACAATCAAGTCTCTATACTTATATTATATGAAGAGTATCATTATTGTGAACTTTATAGATTTGAATTTTTTTTTTTTTTTTTTTTTGAGCACTTTTAAATCTTCCAAAATATTATCACAAAAACTTTATATAAGGATTACTATTCCTTAATATACATATTTCAATGAAACATTTGAATTTTTAAAATACATTTATAAATGTATTCATCTGTATGCTGTATAAAATACATATAACAAATATTGATATCCAATTCTACATGAAATATAAAACCAAAAAATGTGCAATTCTACACTAAAAATACATTTTCAACAAAAATAGAAATAAGAAAAATATGGCAGCAACCTTTAATATCAAAACTAAAAAAAGAGGCATGTAATCAGGGTTTGTTATCTGAAAGAAATTTTATATAAAAATTAAACTACAAAAAATTCACAATTGCATATATATATATATATATATATATATATATATATATATATATATATATATATATATATATATATATATATATATATATATATATATGTAACCATATATTTAACTTTTTGGGTTAGATATATGTTTTGAGACATTAAAAAAAATTTTTAAGTAAGTAAATTTCTTTATCTGTGCTATCATAATAAAAATCTTAAATTATATGTTGTAATAGTATAAGTTAAAATAATTCAGTTAGCCCAATTAGTTAGCAGTATTTAAAAGATTATCTTAGGTTGTTTAATAAGTATATAAAAATAAAATTAATATTTAAACTAAAAATGAGTTAATCTAGAGCTTAATATGT
This sequence comes from Epiperipatus broadwayi, assembly GCA_028023455.1. Taxonomy (NCBI): domain Eukaryota; kingdom Metazoa; phylum Onychophora; class Udeonychophora; order Euonychophora; family Peripatidae; genus Epiperipatus; species Epiperipatus broadwayi. The sequence continues at coordinate 2,981,404 of JAQFVV010000113.1, forward strand.
TTTAAATAAATTTAATAGATAAAGTGTTCTATGCTGTCTGAAATGATTAGTTAACTTAGAATGTTTAGTTGTTGATTTTTTTTCAATAAATAATTTTAAAAATAACTGTTATGATTTATTAAATACCAATTTATATTAACATATTTAAAAGTAGAATTTTAAAATAGTGAGTATAACTGACTGAGAGTAGTCTAATTTTTTAATTGGTTGTAAATGTCAGTCAATAGCTAATTTATTTTCATTGCATTAAAAATAGTTATATTAATGTTCATGTATGTGTATGAGTGTTGGAGCATGCATGTGAAATATTAAAAGTTTAAAAGATTTATCAAAAGTGCATTTTAAAAAAATAGGGTACAGTCAATTAATTTCAAAATTATATTAAAAATAACCTTTTAAATCATGCAAGAGAAAGGGTAAAGAAAGAGTATTTGAATTTAAAAACATTTGGTTTGAAAACCAGTTAATAAGTTTATTAAATAATTAATTTGATAATTATTTAATGTTGATAAAAATAGTTAATTAACAAGTTCATTTATTGTCTAGACAGTCACATGATAAAATTTTCTGGATTTAAAGTACAATGTACAAGATCACATCAATTAAAAGTGAATAATGATTATTAATTTAAATATTATAATGCAGACATAATAGTTCATTGGTTTAATAAAGAGGCAATGCAGTATTGTTCTTAGTGCATGGGTGGAGAAAAAAGAAGGCACTCACATTAGTATAAAATAGACAATTAAAATTTTAAACACTTCTACTTCACACTTCATTTCATTTAAATTTTAATTATATTTCAGTTTTGAAGTAAATTGTTTGGTTTATATTTGACTATTTATTTTAAGTCAATGTTAACATTTAGTTTTTTTTTATCATCATCATGATAGAGTAAATAACCAATAAGTTATCCATGCAGTGTTACTCCTAAAAGCATAGATTCAACTCATTTATCAAATAATAGTTCTAAAAATGTCAAAAAAATTAAGTTTCTCAAAGAAGCCAAAGGAAACATTACATAAGTAAAAGAATATTGTTTCATTGTTGTAACATTAGTTAACTTCAGAACTTTGCAATAAAACTATATTTGGCATACTTTAACTAACTTTTAATTAGTGATTATTATTAATTACTTGCTACTAAAATAATCAGTCTATGTATGCCAAGCTCAGATATAGAATGATGAATTTCTATAAGGCTATTAAACTTATAAAAAAAGAAGTGTTAACAATTATTTAAAATTGTTTTATAAAGTTATTATAAAAGACAAACTTATGAAAACTAATTTTCAAATTATCATAAAGAAAAGACTTTTCAAATTGTTTTCTGTTAAAATGAATAACCTAGCTATTCATTTCAAGTTCATTTATTTTTCTAGTGAATTGAATAGTTTTTCTGAATTGTCTGTTGCTGAAATATGTTATCTGATACTTAAAAAAAACTATAAAAAGAAGCTTACATCATTCTAATTAATCTAGCTAAAAGTTAACTGATAATAATATAGTGTTATAAAAAGCAATTTATTTTCAAAGTTGTCTCCCTGTTCATTGCTCTTCTGTTTTTATTGCTATTTAAAAAATGCATTTTGGAATAAATTATTTGCCATTGAAACATCAGCTCCTGTTAGTTTATATGTGTAAAATTATTGCAAACATTTTCTCCTAAAGTATTCTGTGTATATATGTGTGTCTGCTCTATTTTATTAAAGGACAATGTGTTTATATATCACTTCAAGAAGATAACAAGAAGACTGAAAAGTGATAGTGTTCCTTATACAAAGGAAATGAACTATTTCATCTCTAAAAGGATCTTATAAATATGTATATATTTTTAATTTTAAAATTATTATAATTATTAGCTCATAAGTGTTATATTAGGATTATTATTAGTTATTATATTATATATATGGAACTGGTATGTTGATAAAATTGTAAGGTTATAATATATATATGTATGAAATATGCTTGCATTGATTTAATGTTTACATTTTGTAGATCTGATGAAGACTGCTAGGAACAGTCGAAACTGTAAAGAATAAATAAATATATTTTGCTTTAAAGTGTAAAAAAATGAAATGTTGTTATTATAAGATGCTTTTAGCTGAATTTTTCTGATTGAGGATTTAAAATTATAAATTATTATACCCAGATTTATAACAGGCTTTTGTATATTTATGAAAAGTATTTTGAATTAAAATGTTATAGACATCAGTATGTAAAAGAGAATTTTAATTAGGTTACACACGAGTGTTATCACTGTTATGCAATAATAAGTTTGTCACTATATATATAATCTTAAACAAGTGAATGAATTATATGACTTTTTGTATGTGCATGTGAGATGAATAATTATTCATATATTTGTTATTATTATTAGCTCCATGCCTTTTATTATCAGTAGTTATTTTGAGGCAATATTAGTTTTATGTGTATTTAGCCACTCCATAAAAGATAGTGTGGTTTATTCAATCATCGATACCACCTGCATTTAAAACAGGTGTTCAATAATATTTTTGCTACCTTATATTTCTGCTGTCCACTATGCTAGAATTTTAATATTAGAATATATTTTAGAGTATATTCACAGGCATGTTCAGCTTTATAATTCATTATAGACTCCACTGTAATTTTTTAACTTAAAGTATATTATCAGTGTTGAATGTAGTTATTTCTTTGCCCCAACATAAATATTGTTAATGTTATAAGTATCTTATATTGCATAATATTTATTGCTGTTGTATTAATATTTATCAACCCTATTTTATTGCACTATTTTTCTGATAGCTTTTTGTTCTCACTAGATTTAAGCTTTTAACTTTCATTTTATTATTAAACCATTATTATTTATTAGAATATAATAAATTTGACCTCATTTGATAGATATTTTTGTTTAGAAATTAAATAAATTTTAAAAAATCACATTTGATTATTGGAATTATTTTAAAAAATATATTTATTCAAAACAAAATGTAGACATGTCATCAAATTTTAGGTGGAGCTGATTCAGTTTATAAAATGAATGAAATCTTCATTCTTTCACATTTGATTTAAAAATCTGAACAAATTTTTTAATAACTATTAAATCTATCAAATTATGCTTTAAAAGTTTACAATTTTTTCATAATTTTTATGATATTGCTAAATATAATACCAATCAGGTGAATGACCTCATTTTGTAGACAGCTATGTTTCCCATGTACATAATCTCTATAGTAACAATATTTAGAAGAAAATATTCATTTATATTTAAAAATAAAACATTTCTTTAAAAAATGAATGTATAATAACCTTTACTTTTCATTTTTAATAATTATTACATAATTATATTACCAAAACAATCATAAACTTTCCAAAAAATGAAATTTTTACACCACTGTATTTTTTTCTCGATGACAATAATATTTTCTTGAAGTAAATATACAAGGTTTGATATTGTGAAATATGTAATGGGTATCCATCATCGGCAGCATTTGTGATCCTTTGTTGGACTGCCTATTGGCTTTCCATGCAATCTATTGATTTTTTTGTATTTAAAATATTAAAAAATAAATATACATGAATTTTAAAGCCATAAAAAAAAGCTTTACAAAATTTTCAGCAGTGGGCAAAAAATGTAAATTTAAATTTTAAAAAACTGAAATGCAGCTGTAATGTCTCAAAATCTGAAATGGTTAAGCATTTCTACACTGATTTTTTAATACTATTTTAGTTTAAGTAAAGTATATAATATTTCCTAGTAACCTGGACAAAGGCATAGATATATTATTTTACATTATGGGGTTCGGTTTGAAAAGTAACATTGTATTTGAATAATAAAAGAACTATTGGGTAGTAAATATAACTTATATGATAAAATTGTAGAAATGGTTTTAAATAAGGTACACCAATGTATTTGTTAATAATATCTGTAAATTATAGATAGTAAATTAAAAGAAATAATAATTATTATAAATAAATATTTTAGTATATAAATTATTATATGTTGTAAATAAATATTTTATTATTAATTATTTTTGTTTCATTGCCATTATAGTATCATTGCCTAAACACATCTATATATCAGAAAATCTACTTTAATAAGATTTGCATTAATAATTATTTTTAAGAATACATTTCAATGGTCGCATAGTGTTTATACATTCATTTTCCTTAATAATTATTTAATTATTTTACCTGCATTCTTAGAAGATAAATGTTATATTATTTACCTCATTGCAAATGCACTTGTTGTGTAGTTGGTAGCATAAAAGATGCCCTTACTGCCTTCTACATTATTTTGATATTGCTTTCTTTAAATTTTCATCAGAAAATATAATATTTTTATGTTTTATGGTCAGTAGAAATGAAATAATTATATTTTCCTAATTGTAAAGTATTTAGAAATGTTTTTCAAGTTATTAATTACATATTATTTGAAAATGTGAGTATTCTGTTATTATATAATTTTATTTATATTTTCTTAAAATACTAGGATTCCAAAATAAACTAAAAGAAATGTCAAATATTTCATATTTAGTTTGAATAATAATCACATATTTTTGTTAAGAAGTTAAAGTATTATCATTAATATTTTGTTCCAAATGCATTTTATTCTGAATTTGAACCTTAAGATCAAGATATCCTAAATTTGTAAAAGAATCTATATTTCAGATGTTTTTTTAAACCTGAAATCAAAATATTTAATATTGAAAAAAAAAGCCTATATTTGAGATCAAGATACCTTAAGAAATAAGATAAAATATTTTGAATAAAAAAAAACTTAATAATATTTAGATGTGGTGTTGTCTACAAGAGAAATCATACTCTGGGATTTAGTTTTTTAAAATCCATGTCACATGAATGTCAGTATAGATCGGATACACTTTTAGTCCATAATTTCTGTAACAACATATAAAGAAGACAACATTTTTTAAGGAATTGTCTCTTATATAACGGCAATTTTTTTTTCCTAATCAAAAAATGTAAATAGGTTATGATTTTAACCATGAAATTCATTTTGTCAAATAATATTCACTATAGTAATAGTTTAATAATAATAAATATAAATACTGTCATGCATCTGTGCTATTATTTTTGAGGCATCAAAATTACGTATTTAAATAAGTATTTAAACAGTAACTGAAATACAGGCTTATTATATACCTGTATCAATATATATAATATATAGGGTATATGCGCACAGACTTTCACACGACCCACCACTCACCACTCTATCTCATATCACTGACACACTTGAACACATATATGATATATGTCGAAAAAAATAAATAATCATCAATATCTTAATATATATATATATCTGAACACTTGTTGCATATATGTGTGAAGATGATAATCTGGACCAACTGATTATTGCTGTTTTAGCATGAAATACTTATATTGGTGATTATTTATCTTTTTGACGTATATGTGTTCAAGTGTGTTAGTGATATGAGATAGAGTGGTGGGTCGTGTGAAAGTCTGTGCTCATATATCCTATATATTATTTAAAGAATAATTATTTTATTCATTTTAACTAAATCAAATATTGTTAATTCTACACTCTATTTTTTTTAATAATATAAGCTGACATAAAATAAGCATATTATATATTTATAACATAAAAACTTGAGTAAAATTAAATAAGTACAATTTTTTTTTCATAATAAAATATTACTTCTACTTTAAAAAAAAAATAATAAAAATTTCATAATGACAGAACAAAACCATTAAATTCAACAAAATTAAAATACAAATTATACGATGACCGACAGAAAATACATTTTTTTATTATTTTCACATGACAAATACTTCTACAATATATTTTTTTCATTTGTTATTGTTTATTTGATTTTAATTTTAATTACAACAAATTTTATAATATTTTCAATTTGCTTAAATGTAATATTTCAGGCTTCCATACGAATGTTTAAGACACATATATGTACAACAATATTGCTTTCACATGAATATATTTTCTAAAGTGTTAAGAATAGTGCTAACTAATAGAAAGAATATTTAAAATAAATATCAAGGTTTTTCTAGAATGAAAAACATTTTGTCTAGATAAATTATTAATTTTTAAATGTAATAAATAATTATCTCTTATTAAATAAAATAAGAACTAACATTATATATAGATATGCTTATTTTACTCTTTTTCTTTTTTTAATTATTTATTTGTTTTTATACTTCAAATATATATATATATTAAAAATTAGACAAGAATTACATATATATAACTTAAAATAATATTTAATAATTCACAATTGGATAAAGTATATCAAGTAAAAACCTCACTACTCAGATAATCTATAATAAAAACAGCTTAAGTATATGAAAAACATCAAATTTGGTTTATCTAAATGTCTACAATATATCTATGGCCTTGGTGCATAAAGACTTATTAACACTAAAGATATCTCAATATAAAAATTAATATTAATACAATTGTAATTTTCACTATCACCTTTATGCCCTCTAAATAAGGACTGTTAAAAATCAATTTTTCTACTATTAGTTAGATAGTGCATTTATTTTTTAAAGACTTGATTATTTTTTTCAAATATAGTTACACTCATAAAAAATTGATCAATAAATGGAATGCAATCATATTGCAAGCTCTTTAGAAAAACTGAAAGAATAAAATCTGACTTTAACAGCCATTTACAAAAAAGAAGCATAACCCAATCCATAATTAGTCAATATGTAAATATAGTGATATACCTATTAAAAGGGTTTCATTGCAGGGGTTATCACACTAATTACCATGCCTCTGGGTTGAGATTTGAGTCCAGGAAGGAAATTTCTCTTATCACTGAGACTTTGGATTTTTCTTTATGCTAACAGTCACACGGTCAACTTTATTTACATTTTAAATATTGGTTAGTAAATTACATGACTTATTAATTAGTAGCTAAAAGTTATTGGTTAATTCAGTTTGGTAAAATGGGCTACAAAGCATTGAATGTTTAAAACAAATAAATGCAAATAATGCACCTAGTGTGGGGAACGTAACACCTATGAATTAGCTTTGATTTTTATTCTTAAAACTTTCATTATGGAATCTTATTAATAAAAATAATAACTAAAAAAAAATAACTTTATTATAATATTGAAATTATTATCTAGACCATCAATAATAGCAATACTTCTTGGAGTCATAAAGATTGTGGAAGATTGTGCCAATGGTCAGAAAAACTGAAAAGGAATTGAACATTCTTGGATCAATCCTCAATTAATAAGAGATGGGGAAAACAAATTTCTGGATTATTATTTTAAATTTTCTGCTTGTCACATTTTGACACATGATTGTCACAAAAACTGCTGAACAACCATTCCTACGCCACAAAAACTAAATTAGATTACTAACATATTTATATGATAAGAAAAAAGATAAACAAGAAGAAATTAAACAAAATAAATAAATATCATTGATACCAATAAAGGGATTATAAGATTGAAATAAAGTTGAACTGATAAGTTTCTAGAAGAGATGACAAGTGAAATTCTAAACTAGATCCCAAAAGTTTAAAAAGACTAAAAAAGAACAGTAAGAGACAAATGGATGAGATAAAAAAAGCTTTTCTAAAATTACTTCAAAAAGAAAAGCTATTATTAAAAAAAAACATTAAACTGGAATATCCTTTAAACTGAAATTGATATATAGTAGTTTAAAATAACAAAGATAAATTTAAATAGAGAGATTTGAACTCAGGATTTTTCAACCTGTTCATCCGCCATTCAGTCTCAAGCAACTGATACACATGGCCACACACATGCAACAAAGATTTTAACAATGAGCATTGCTGGTTAATATAGCAACCTCGTGTGTGAGTCTTTTTTGAGCATTTCAGCTTTGAGTAAAGTATCAAACAACTGTATTTCTATTTAGCATCTCTTCTGCAATGAGTTCATCTTTAATGATTTTTTTTAATGTTTTGCATGAATACAAATATTAATTTTATTCATGAGTCACAAAAATAGAGTCAAAATTTATTAGTATTGGAATAAAAAAAAAGATTATTTTTAAAGAAGAAATCCATAAAACAGCAATTTAAATTCTGATGCTAACTCAGTGATTGTATCAAGTTCAAAAAATAAGGATAAATTAAAAAGTGTGCAGATAGTGAAAATAATTTGACCAAACAGTACAACAAACTTTTTTTTCAATAATAGACTAGAATGGTGGCCATCTTTGTCACCTAAGACTTAAAGTTATCAATTTAGTTCATTGAATTTACATTACCTCTAATAATGAAATTATGCATATTTTATTTTAATAGCATTTTACTAGATGTACATACTATAATAATTTTAACTATGAGCTATAAAATCAGAATTTGGAAAACTAATTAATATTGAAATTAAACCACTAAACATCACATGATCACCATCTCATGCTAGCACATAACTGTTAGTAAACATGCAAAAACTCTTCATATAGTAGTGCCACCTTGTGCTAAGCAGTGTAATCAGTGGATTCCAGAAGGCTTAAGCATAAAATCCCTATCTAGTGCCTACTCATCCAATATCTCAGACTAGTTTCTGGCTTGTGTCCCTCACTGATGAAGGCCACAAGCCAGAAACTAGTCTGGGGATATTGGATGAATAGGAACTAGATAGGGATTTTATGCACATGCCTTCTGGCAACCATTGATTATGCTGGTTAACACAAGGTGGCTCTACTATATGAAGAGTTTTTGCCTGTTTAATATTGTAATTACACTAAAAATGATGAAAATGTAAATGTTATGAAATCATTAACCCAATGAATGCAAATGGGTGAAATAGCAAATATTGCATAAGACTTTCCAATATGTTCATCTTTGTGTAAAACATGATCTGCAATCAATATAATATCAGGACAGCATTCTGGAGCCATACCAAATTGTGAGGAATTCTACAAAGCCTAAACTTGAAATGCTGTAAAGCAAAAACTGCATCTATGTAAGAGCACAAACTGATGGTTAGAAGAGAGAAAACAGATATGTTTAAAGTAGCAGACCATATATCTATACCATTAAACATATGTTCAATTGGGAAAATATAAAAATATTGATAGAGAGGACAAGGTAGAAGGAAGCAAATTCAAACAAATTGCTCACATAATAATGGTGAATAACCGGTGATAATATATAATGTATGGAAACCACTAATCAACTTTGCTCTTAGGAAAAAGTAGATAAATCAGGAGGAAACTCATAGATAAGTATATGAAATTTTTATTGACTGTTGCCTTTGGCAGGATGGTTTTGTTGGTTAGAGCATTATCTTAAAATTCAATATTCCAAGAATTTAAGGAACCAGGCTCAATTCCCATTCAAGTACAGTCATTGATTGGACTAGCAACACCTGAAGAAGAGAAGAGAATAACATCTCTCAAAACATTATGCTTATATTACTAACCTGTATACTATTACTACTAATTTGAAAATTTAAATAAAATTTAATTTTTCTAAAGTCACAATATTTAATCTTAGATGATGGAAATAATCCAGTATGTAAATACAATTAAATATTCTTCTCTTGTTTTTTTAAAATTTATTGATATTTAGTTTTTTTATTCTGCAATCTGTTAATCTTTTTTTTCATTCTTTTCATATTCATATAAATTTTCATTTTAATCATGAATCATAAAAATAGAGTCAATAATGAAGTCGAAAAAAGAATCATTTGTAAAAGAAAAGCTGTAAAATAATCAGCAACTTACATTCTGAATATGATATGACTAAATTAATGATTTGCTCTATTTTTTTATAAAATGAATTAAAAAATACACAGATTGCAAAAGTAATTTCCAGATTAAGCAGTTTATGTTGAAACATCATAGAAAAAATTGAAACTCTTTTGGCAATGTGGATTAATAAAAATAAAAAAAAGGTAGGTACTAACGTCAATGAGGCCCAGGAATTATTTGAGAAATTTTTTAAGACTGATAGTTCAAGCTTTCTATGAAGCAATATTTAGTCAAAAAGTGTGTTTCATTGGATTCAGGCAAAGAATCAGGTTGTGTAGCATTATAAGCTCTGATAAGATTCCTGGTTCAGATGCAATAACTGTTCAATGTTATCTCAAAAATAATACAATCTGCATATTTTTATTAGAATATATAAATTTTTTTATACTTTTATTTCATGCTTTTAAAAGTTGAATTTTAGTTTTTATTAAAATATAACTATATATATATATATATATAGCACGCTCTTAATTTTATATATATATATATAATCAAATCGCTTGAGAAACAAACTGACTTTTTAGCAAGATGAACTTTATTTTACAAGGCCTTGAACTTTGCAACTAACATGCTTTTGGACTATCAGCTATTATTAACATTGTATTTTATCATATGTTTTTTATCATATTGTATTAACATTGTAATTTTATCATATGGTTTTTATCATATTGTATGACCATATTATATTTGTAATAATATATTATCTATAATAAAGTTTTTGAGAAACTATAAATATATATGGCAACTAATTTTATACAAATTTTTACATTTTTTTTTTATTTGTTCTGATGGTTTGTTTTGGATGGCAAATTTCCTTTAGACTATGAGCTTGGAACCAATCGTCCCTAAATTCATATATTTCAATGTAAGATACAATAAACATGTAATATAATAAATTACCTTTTGAAATCTGTTAATTAGCTGTATAAACCCTCACTGTATTTTGAAAAGTTAAATTTAAAAATGTGTTTATAAAATGACTCTATAAATTGTATAACAATAATTACTTGGATAGACATTTATTTTAATAAGAAAAGAAAATAATAAAAATATAAATAAAAGATAATGTGTTTATGTAGCTTACTTGTAAAGATGTTAATACCTTTATTGTTAAAGAAGGTTGCCTTGATTATAGGTTGAGATTTGTTAATACCTTAAGGGTTGATTGTTATTTATATATTTAAATTTAAAGGAATATAGGTGGACGTCCAATAACATCTTACCTGACTTAATTTTTTATCTGCTGTCATTGTTTTTTCTAAATGTCTGTTTAAAATTAGAAATGGATTCATTTTTCCATTTAATCATAGATAAATTTGATCAGATAACCTTAAAAATTGTGTTGGATTTGGAAAACATAAAACAATAGTAGGCACTGTTTTCTATATGTTTTTAATACCTTGTGGAGAGGTGTAATCATAAACGTATGATCAAAGACACAAGGTGTTAAAAGTAGATAGACACTAGACCGTAACTTGTGTGAGAGTGGTGTAGTGAAAATTACACTACAGAAATATTATTCATTAAATGGATAATCTCTAGTCTAATGAATGACTAATAAAAATTATTAATATTCTTCCACCAAGTGGTTTGTTTCAAAATTGTGAGTGTATTAAGTTTGACTCTTACCAATTAAATTGTAATAATTGGCTATCCTTATATATATTGAACAAGAATAAAGATATGTGAAAGATATTGTGGATTGGACCAACTGATGAAATCTGGTTTAATGTGAAATATTCATTTTGTAAATCATATAGTTTTCAAATGTGTTTGATCATATGTTTATGATTATATCCTTCCACAAGGTGTTAAAAGCGGATATAAACCAGTCCCAACCTTGCAGGAGAGCAGTATAGCGAAATTACACTACAGAAATATTATTCATTAAGTGGATAATCTCTAGTCTAATGAATGACTAATAAAAATTATTAATATTAATTAATGAGTATTTTATTTTTAAAAAACAAATTTTTAGTCAAAAAGCTTTTTCAAAATCAATTTATTATTTTTCATCATTATTATTATTTATTGAGATTGAAAATAACAATTGTTTTTTTTTTAAAAAATCCATAACTCAATTTGTTAAAGTTTTGTCAACACAAATTGATCATTATTTTTCCCTTCAAGATATTAAAAACCAATAGTAAATTAATAATAATCATAAAATGTCAAAAAAATTATATATAAATTTATAATTATTTATTAGTAAAATAGTACATGTAATAAAAGTTGCATTACTAAATTACAGTTATTGAATTTTTGAATAACATAAATCACAGTGGTACAAAATAATAAATATTCAAACCGAAACAATTATATATATATATATATATGTAATAAATAAAGTTTGATATCTGTATTCGTTTCACAATATATGTAATATACAAATCAATATATATATCAAAATACAGTACAATTTATATAAATTATATTCTTTTAGAAGTACTTTCGACTATACACTTTGTAGTCTTTATCAACTATATAACGTTGAAATGTCTCGTTTTGATTATTCAACGTTATATAGTTGATAAAGACTACAAAGTGTATAGTCGAAAGTACTTTTAAAAGAATATAATTTATATAAATTGTACTGTATTTTGATATATATATTGATTTGTATATTACATATATATATAGATAATTAAGCAATAAACATCACATGACCACCATCTCTTATACTAGCACATAATTGTTATTAAACAATAATGTGCTAGTATAAGAGATGGTGGTCAGGGTGGCACTACTGTATGGAGAGTTTTGCCTTGTTTAATAACAATTATGTGCTAGTATAATAGATGGTGGTCATGTGATGTTTAGTGGTTTAATACCAATCCTGTTTTTTATACCAATCCTGTTTAATAGGATAGTGGTGGCTATGGTTGTTAAAGAGCCAAAGATGCCAAAATGTATGGGTGCTGAATTGAGTTCAGACCCATATGACTATATAAGCTATTGATCTTAAATTGAAAATATTATTGTTTCAATTTCATTCTCATAGTTTTGTAGTTAAGTAAAGATAAAAGATGGCTGCTGGAGGGTTGCATTAGATCCTAAGATCTAGATGCAGTGCTCTCAAATCCAAAGCTCCTCACTGATGAAGGCCACAAGCCAAAAACTAGTCTGGGGATATTGGATGAGTAGGCACTAGATAGGGATTTTATGCATAAGCCTTCTGGCATCCATTGATTACTCTGGTTGGCATGGGTGGCACTACTGTATGGAGAGTTTTGCCTTGTTTATATATATATAATTGTTAAACAATGTGATATATTATTCAATGGAAAATCAAAAATCGATGATAAGTATATAAAAGCTTTTATTTCATATAAATATTTTATTAATGTAGAAAATAACATCACAATCTTTATTGTAAAAAAAATGCTTTTCATGTTTTTTTAACAAATAACATTAACAAAAAAATGAGATATCAGAAATTGTTATGCAGCTACTAATAATACTTCAGGGAATGAAAGAATTCAAAGATATCACAGGGAAATTCTAGTTTTGATAACAGTTCATGTATTTATTCTTTTTTTTTTCTTTTGTAAATTTAAATTATATAATTTGATTGACTGATGAATTTTTAAATGTATCTAAAAGTTAAAATTTATTACACATTCCATGAGTTTATTCTAGAGTACTCTACCAAATGTTTTTGCCAAGTCACAAAATGTACACCAATTCCTTTATCTTTTTCAATATATCTCTTTTACATTTCCCTTTCTGAAAACCAAACTGTTCTTGTTTAAAACACCTGTAGAGGTCTCTACTATCGCATTTTATACACATATTATCGAGGTTATAGCCTCAGTAAATATTACCTACCCTATCTTTCTATAAATTCTTTGAGTTATAATCCTCGATAAAATTTAAGAAACATGAGTTAACTCTTCACATTTAACAGATTCCTTTTTTTTTAGCAAATTGGAATCATTATAGTTCTTAAAAAAATCTTCAGGCTACAGTCTGCTATTATATATAAAATTGCAGTGTCCCATTATCTTCCCAGTAAATTCTCCCATTTTTTTCAAAATTCTCTGCATATTGCATCATATCCAATATCCTTACCATTCTTCATTTGTGCAATTGACTTTATTAATTTATCTGAAAATAGTTCATACCTTTATCATCTACTTCAATATATTCTTCATTTTCAAGTTTATAGTTAACTGAATTATTTTCTCTTCTAAATAGACACTAAAGATATTCTTTCCATCTTTTTAATATATCATTGCTATCAGTTAATCTCTTCCCAATCTTATCTATAATTTCACTTACTAACCATGTCTTTTTCTTCCAAATGACATTTCTAATTCTATCAAATACCAGATCATATTCTTTCACCTTGAAGCATCTTTATCCCTCTATATTTTTGTTCCAACCATTTTTTTGCTAAATTAGTCTCTCTTCTTAATTCATTATTAATGTCTGTATATGCACTTCACTCTTCCTCAGTATTGACATTCTTCCATCTTCTCTTTTTCCAACATACTTTCTGTTATCCAAGTTCATTTAGTTTTCTTTAACTGAATAATGTCTATTTTATTTTTTGCCGTTTTTAATAATCTATCTAATTCTTCACCAATACTTATTAGAACTATTAATATATTCCTCATCTTTATCAATCCTTTTTATTGCAATTTCACATATTAAATTAGTATTTCTCTTTTTCCATTTTTCTCAATTTGCTTAACTCCCATCTTACATACTGTTTCCCTCTTTTTTTTCTTTTTTCTCAACTTTAATTTATCGTAACTAACTTATAATCTGAATTTATAGCAGAACCAGGCAAAGCATGCAAACCTTTAATAGCATTCATGTATCTGTCCTAAATCAATATATAATCAATGTGATAATGTTCTTTATCACCTGAGCCTTTATATATATACATATTTCTTATCTGATTTTTAAAACAAGTATTTGCAATTACAAACCCATTTTCCTAACAAAATTATACAAACTGGCTAACACTTTCATTTCTTTTTCCAATATCATCATTTTCAACATTTTTTTCCTTTTTTACCTTTCTCCACAACAGCATTCTAAACACTCAATAGCAATATATATGCATTTTCCCCATACATTAGATAATTTCTCTATGTTCTCATATTTTTCATTAATTTCAATATTCTTCGTGACTAATAGTCAGCATATAAACTTGTATGATTACCAAATTCCTAAAACTTGTAGATATTCTCATCATCATCAGCCTATTGTCAATATAATCTACCTTTGCAACACTATTCCAAACTTTCTTTCCAACAACAATGTCAACACTATTAATTGGTCTATCCCTACCTAAATAAAATAACTTAACATCTCCACTACCTACTTTTCCACATCCTTCCCATCTCACTTCATTTAATTCTATAACATCAACATGTATTTAATGTGACATTACTAATTCGAAAACAATATGATACACAAATGCATGTTAATACTTTCATGATTTGAAAAAAAACTAGCTTAATAATTATATATAAAGAGCTGGTTATAATTTATAATGGTTGCCAAAGGTTTAAGTCATGAGTTTGTTGAACCAAAATGAACTTATGATAGGAGAGTATTGGTATGTTAGTTTATGTTGAAAGATGGTTTATGATCTCAAATTTTATATATTCTTATAATGTACTAATATCTAAACCATTCCTTATATATATATTTTTCTTAAAAAATGTTTTTTTAATGAGAGAAAAAAAACCTTTTTTAACACAATCTTGAAAATAATATACAACCTAACAAAAATAGAGTTTAAAAAACCAATATTATAAAAACAAAATTAAAAAATATATATTTAATTTATAGAACCTAAAAAATAACATTGAAATAAAGCATATATTGAGGGTGAGTTGAATAAAACTTATGGAAGATGGAGCAAAATGTTTTCTAAATAGACTACAAAATAAAAGAAAGAATATGAATGACATGGCAAAAAAAAAGATAGTATAAGTTAGTTTTTAAAAAAATCTACAGAGAATACTATTATTCACATACAGTACATTAAAAGATTAGTTGAAGCTGAAAAAGGGATTTTTGCCTAGCAAAAGCAAATGAATTAGTAAAGAAATATTTTAAAAAATAACGCAAGTAGCATTCCTTTAAAAAAAATATAGGGGGAAATAAAGTTATGCAATTATTTAAATATATAAATACTGAAAAATAAGAAAATATTGAGACAAAGAAAAAATAAAAAAATAATAATTATACATATACTTTTTTGTCTAATAAAATAAACCTTATTCACTAAAGACTTTATATTAATAATTAAAATTGGCAAAATTTAGATGGAGCAGAATTTCCCATTGAAATATTAAAATCACTGAACATTTAACAAAAAAATAGATTTTCATTTTTTTAGCCTGAAATATTGCCATTAAAACGCTTTAAAGTTTTTACGATTCAATGAAAAATAATGAATTAAAGTATATGAAAAATGTAAAAATATTATTTTAATTTCAGCAGCATAACATTTTCTGAATCATTAACAGAAATTGTTTTGTTTTTTTTTTTAGCTAAATAACGATTTTTACAACGAATTTTCAAGTTTTCAATTAAATAATACAAAAGAAAGTGGATAAATAATAAAAGATTCAATGTTGACTTTATTTGGAGATTCTATTT
The DNA here is from genome assembly GCA_028023455.1 of Epiperipatus broadwayi. Classification (NCBI taxonomy): domain Eukaryota; kingdom Metazoa; phylum Onychophora; class Udeonychophora; order Euonychophora; family Peripatidae; genus Epiperipatus; species Epiperipatus broadwayi. The sequence continues at coordinate 2,997,748 of JAQFVV010000113.1, forward strand.
GCTCAGTTTTATCCAGGACAGTCCTGTTATTAGAAAGCTTGCCCTAACTGTTTATATACTGTGGCAGCAAATTGTCCCATTTGCCATGAAAACTCTTCATCTCTATCATACAAAAGTGATATTTCTCCTTTAATAAATGTTTTATTTTGTGCTTTCATCGATATAATTTAATATATCAAAATGTATCATAAATTTTAATTATGCATCAATTTATTTTCTATTTTAAGACTTGATAGTGGAATAAGCAAAATATATAGTCTGAATACTATGTTGTACCATATATGCATATGATATTCCATGTTATTTCTACTCTGTGGTAACTTGCATATATTGCACTTAAAAATATTTTTTCTGTATTTAAACAAAATCAAAAATACAAAGAAATGCCACTTTATAAGAAACTTTTACTATTATGATAAAAATGCATTTGCATTTTCTAATACAACTGGTTTTAGATAAATTAATTTGAAAATAATTTTTCATTATTGAATAAATGTTCCTATCTGAGATGTGCAAAGAAGTATATGTAAGTAGAGAGACTTTGTACTGGGATTTTCAGTCTATTTATCCTCCACTCCATGTCTAACAACTGATAGACATGATTACACATAAATACATGATCCACAATATATGTATTTTGTGCAGAACCAGAACCCATCAGTTGAGTCTTATCATAATCTTCCATATATATATATATATATATATATATATATATATGGAAGATTATGATAATATATATATATATATATATATATATATAATGAGTGCTTGGTTTATATTAAGATAGCTGTTACTCTAACTTTAATGGAAGGCTTCAATCTTCTCACCCTTCCAACTATTCAACTGTCCATTCCATTGAAAAACTGATGGTGGAATGCTCAAATCCCTTATTGGATTTGATGTTGTAATCATACCCATGTAGAAATTACATCAATCTAGCTCTTTATATTATCAGATCACTACATATCAATATATATTAATAGGAGAAAGAGATGTAATCCATTTCCCAAGCACATGTAATACTAAAGTATTATGTAACTTGCTTATACTGAGTTTCTTGTATATGTAATTAGGGGGATTTGAACTCAGGATTTGTCAGACTATTTATTTTCCACTTCATCTCAAGCAACCAAAATACATGACCACACAGATGTAAAAAAGATACACGATCCTAATGTATGTATTTTATGCAAATCCAGCACTCATCAGGTGGACAAATAATAACTTTATTAAAAATCCATTTGTATTATCTTCTTTTTTATTATTTTGGGCACAACATTCGCATTAAGTCAATGGTACCTGCTTTTATAATTTACATGTTTTCAATCCTAATATTTCTTAATACCATCCTATTAGTGTGGCTTATTTTTTTTAATACAAATGAAATCATAATAATCCGCAGACAAAAATATATACATTTTGCATTAAATTTCTTTAAAAAATAATAAAAACAATTTAAAATGAAATTAATATTTTTAAAACTAAAACTAATGCAAATAAAGAATGTAGTTTCTGATGCTTTATATACTCGGATTAATAGTTAATAATTATAGAAAATAATTTAAAAAATTAAAAATGTAATTTTGTATCCTTCTTTGTAAATATTGAGCATGTTAAAAATATGAGTAAGCGGGGATTCAATGTCTATAGGATTGTGACATCTCTCACACCAGTGGTAAAGATCACATCATTTTACAATTATATATATTTTTTATTTTTTACATTCAGTGGATCAACATTGAGATCAGACAACCTTAGATTAAGCCTGGACCTTTGCTCTCTTCTTAAGAATAGTTAGATATGCATTTACTGATAACTGTTGGATAGCTTTCTATGATGGGTTTGGGCAATGAATCTAAAAGAAAAATCTTAGAGTTTATTTATGACTTAAAAATATTTTAAGATTTCAAACACTGCAGCATTGCTTGCCTTCACTGTGAAGATGAGAGAATCTCATGCTTGGGTGATTCAGGCCAGAGAGTTCTACTATGGTTTAAACTTCAAATTGGGGCTGCTGTGTCACTCATCTCTGCCATCTGGATGGCAGGGTCTGGTGCTTGGAAGGTCTCACAAGCCTGGGTTTTGGAGGGGATTTGGATGCTGTGGGGATTAGTAAGGGCATTGGATGAGAGATTCTGAGCTTTGGAAATACCCCAAGACCTGGTTCCTACTCCTTAGCAGGGGAGATGTGGGTGTTGCGGGGATTAGTATGGGGTTTCACTTTCTCATTTTCTGTATGGTGGCAAAGATGTGATTCTTGGTAGCTGTGATCTATCTAGTTGCCATTAAGGTCAGGGGTTACTTAGTAAATTATGAGAGAAGCTATGAATGGCAAGATATATGCATAAACAATTCAAAGTTTTTCTGTTCACTTGGTAAATTGCATTGTAAATCATAGTTTGAATCTTGTATATCACTACACATAACATGTAAATTCAAAGATTAATATTATGTTAATAAATCATATTTTGAGAAAAAAAATAGATAAATTTGTTAACTAGCATATGATGAGGACAATGTTTTTTTTAAAAAAAATGAAAAGATATTTTGAATTATATTAATCAAAAACAAATAAATTTCAAAGATGACAAGTAAAATATAAAAAAAGCATATAAATAAAACAACTTTTAAATAACTCATTGTCAATATTACTTCACCATAACAGAAAACATTACTCCTTTGGTTGTATATAGTAAATGAACTGAGGTTTGAGCAATATTTTATCTTTGTTTTATTATTTAGATTAAAAAAGTTAGATCCCTATTCATTACCCGATATTAAATGGTAGTTGGATTCATTATAAGCTAGATACTTGAAAAAATACCAACACTGATTTAAATCCACACATTAGACAAGACAAGAAAATGGGATACAACTACAACATAGAGCCCTTAAAAACTCTAATCAATTTAACAAAATGAGAGAATAAATAAATAGATCTGAATAAAATAGTGCTTGCATAGACAATTTTTTAAAGCATTTTTTTATAAATATTGTGTTATGTGAAAATTGATAAGAAAATATTAATAAAACTCTCCCTACAGTATTGCGACTCAGTGCAAGCCAGAGTGATTATGTAATGTTTATTTATTATAACTAGTTATGCAGCATAAGACAGTTTCCATATAGCAATACAGATCACCTGTAAGTAAGATTTCTTTCTTTTATATCTTATACTCACATTTTTGTGTTTGATTTGTACCACATTTTTCTTAATTTTTCTTCTCCTAAGCAAATTTTTTTTTTATTTGTAATCAATAAATAAATACCCTCCCCCTTTTAATTTTAATTGAAATTATGTATTTTTTTTTTAAAATAAAATTTTGTTAAAAAGTCTTGCATTGGTGGTCGAGAGGTCAGCGCGACTGCCTTGCACTTGCAGGCAGTTGCCCGGGTTGCGGGTTCGCGTCCCGGCCGATGCTATGACACTTAAAAAAAAAAAATTTGTTAAAATAAAAATCATTTAAGGCTATTAGTGATAATGTAAAAAAGAAAAATATTTTTAACTGAAAGATATTATAAGAAATTTTAGAAATAGATATCTATATATATTGTGTAAAGTCACCAACCAAGGCAGCAGTTGGTGGCCGAAGGCGGAGGGTGCTAAGAATCCCCTGATTGTGGACTCAGGCTGCCATTTGATGACAACTTTTTATTTAGGTACTTACAACTGCAGATCACTTTCAAGTGAAGGAAGATTGCAAAAGTTAGAAGAAGAACTATCTTATATTAAATGGGACATTATTGGACTTTGTGAAGTTAGAAGAAAATGTGAAGAAACAATTGATTTAAAAAGTGGACATGTACTCTACTCTAAAGGCACAAATATTGGAAATACAAGTGGAGAAGGATTCATTATAAATAAAAAATGGGAAATTGATGGTGTTTTGGACAGGGTGACAAGATTAGTTATACAACTTAATAGCAGATACCAAATGCAGATAATTCAGGTTTATGCCCCAACAAGTTCTCATAGTGATGAAGTAGTAGAAGATTTTTATATGGATGTACAAAAGGCTTTTGATCAGAGTAAACAACATTTTAAAATTGTTATGGGAGACTTTAATGCTAGAATTGGTAAACAAATGAAAGATGAAAATGCTGTAGGTAATTTTGGTTATGGTAATAGAAATGAGAGAGGACATAGACTTGTGGAGTTTGCAGAAAAAGAAAAACTTTATATTATGAATTTTTTTTTGAGAAAAATGTTAAAAGGAAATGGACATGGAAGCATCCAAATGAAGGTACAGCAGAATTGGATTATATTTTGACTAACAGAAAATACATATTTCAAGATTGTAATGTTCTTAATAAATTTAACACAGGAAGTGATCATCGATTAGTAAGATGTAAGATACATGTTAATGCAAAACTAGAGAAACAAAAATTATTAAGGAAAACAATATTTACAGTTGATATTCCTAATCTTCAGAAACATTCTAATGAATTTAAATTAGAACTTACAAATCGGTTTCAAGTATTAGTAGATTTTGAACATGATTCAGATTTGAATGAAATTAATAGGAAAATAACTGATACACTTTTAAAAACTGCCACAAAGATAGCTGGTAGAAAAAAGCAGCAATTGACCAATAAAATTTCTACTGAGACTAAAGAATTTATGAAGAAAAGAAGGAATATGAAGATATACAAAAATGATGCATTAAAAAGGATTGAATATCTCAAATTTTGTAAAATGGTGCGGAAAAGAGTTGAAAATGATATAAGAAAGTATAATTGTGAACTAGCAAGGAAAGCTGTAGAAGAGAATAAAAGTCTAAAGAGTGTAAAACAACATTTTGGTATTGGTAGGAAATTTATATCTGCAATAAGAAAAAAAGATGTTATTATTACTAAAAAGAGAGATGACATCATGAAATGTGTAGAAGACTTCTATCAAGAATTATATAGTAATAAAGAACAAGTACCTCCTATACTTATTATATCTTCTGAATTGCCCAGAATTTTGAATGAGGAAGTGAGACATGCAATTAAATTTATGAAGAAAGGGAAGGCTCCAGGTAATGATGGAATTATAATTGATATATTAAAAGAAGCAGGTGAAGAAATAGAATTTTTTTTAGCAAAGTTATATTCCAAATGTCTAAATGATAAAGATGTACCAGATGATTGGAAGAATGCAGTATTAATATTAATATTTAAAAAAGGTGATAAAGAAGATATTAGAAATTACAGACCTATCAGTCTTTTATCAGTTTTATACAAAATTTTTACCAAGATAATTACAACTCATCTACAGAGAACACTGGACTTCCACCAACCAAGAGAACAAGCTGGATTTAAAAGTGGTTTTAGTACAGTAGATCATATTCAGGTATTGAGAGAAGTTATAGAAAGGACAAATGAATATGAGTTGCCATTATGCTTAGGATTTGTAGATTATGAAAAGGCATTTGATTCTATAAACATTTCTTCAGTGATTAAAGCATTGGATCATCAAGGTATAGATCCAGGATATTGTCATATTTTAAAGAATATTTATAAAAATGCAACAGCAACAATTAGATTACATAATGATAGTAGGAAAGTCAACATTGAGAAGGGTGTAAGACAGGGTGACTCCATATCTCCAAAACTTTTTACAGCAGTGCTGCAAGAAGTATTTTGTGGATTAAAATGGGAAGCTAAAGGAGTGAAAGTAAATGGAGATTATTTAAGTCATTTAGATTTTGCAGATGATGTAGTTGTTTTTGCAAATAATGCTTTAGAGTTACAGGAAATGTTGCAGGAGTTATCAGATGAAAGTAGGAAAGTAGGACTAAAGATAAATGTTAAAAAGACTAAAGTAATGTTTAATAGATTTTCTCAAAATATGAAAATAAAGATTGATTATGATGAATTAGAAGAAGTTAACAGTTACAAATACCTTGGTCAGATTATTAATACAGATGGAAACATAATGGATGAAATTAATCATAGAATTAAACTTGGTTGGAGTGCTTTTGGTAGAAATAACTTGATACTAAAAGGAAATATGCCTATGTGTTTGAAAAGGAAGGTTTTTAATAAATGTGTTTTGCCAGTTCTTACTTATGGATCTGAGACTTGGACACTTAATAGAAGAGCAATACAGAGACTTCAAACCACTCAAAGAAGTATGGAGAGATGCATGTTGGGAGTAACAAGAAGAGATCGAAAATGCAATGTATGGGTAAGAGAACAAACAGGTGTTACTGATCTCATTGAAAAAATTAAAAGACTGAAGTGGAGTTGGGCTGGACATATTGCTAGAAGAGATAATATTAGATGGACAATTGAAATTTTAAACTGGATTCCAAGAGATTGTAAAAGACCCAGAAAGAGACCACATGTGAGATGGATGGATGAAATAAGAAAGTGTGCAGGGATGATGTGGAGAAGAGAAGCTAAAGATCGGAAAAGATGGATTGAACTTGGAGAGATCTTCATCCTGCAGTGGATTGATAATGGTTGATGATGATGATGATATATTGTGTTAGGTTAAAGCCTGAAATTATTGTATTCCTAAATATATATATAGAGTTATTTATTATTAAGTGTTTTGAATTGATCAAGTGATTTACATTGTTAATAAAGTGTTACTGATAATAAAGCAGAATGTAAAATAGTATAATAATTATAGTCATATATCACATGACCTAATCTTTTTTGTAAATAAAAAACAATGAGCTGTGCTAATTGCTCTAACAAACTTAATTGATAAATTCCAGCAAGAGAAAGCATTTTAAAATCTCTATCTAGAAACCACACTCTAACCTCAGACCAATGGTTTCATGCTTTGGCACTCCTCAGTGAGGATCTAGGATAGAACTATTGGTCTGAAGTTAGAGTGTGGTTTATAGATAAAGATTTTAAAATGCTTTCTCTTGCTGGCATTTATCAATAAAGCTTGTTAGACCAATTAGCACAGCTCATTGTTTTTTAATATAATAATTATGATTTTTTAATTTTAGGGTTTTTTTTTTTTTAACAAACAATATTTTAGGTCATATGTTGTAATACAGTTAATATTTTGTTATTAAAAAAGATTGACATACTTTAAAATATGTATTAATAGATTCATTTGTTAAGTTTTATTTATTCATATTTTATTTTATTGCATGCATTTAACAATCAACACATAAAACATACATAAATAAGTTATTATTTCATGAATATGCAGATATGGGTGTTTTTATTTATGCAACTAAAACAATTTTAGATTATAAATATTTAAAGGTATTATTATTTTATATAATAATTATTTTAATACTCATTTAAAATGTATATTTTATATTTAATAAATATTTATTTATTTATTTTATTCAAGTAATGATTTTAAAACTGTAAATTCATTGTATTATTTATTATTATTATTTTTAAAACTGCTTATTTAAAAGTTTAAGAAAACATTTTTATTTTGATATACCGGCTGCATTTAGAATTTGACTCTTTGTAGCAAAAAAATTGTGAAATTGAGTGCATCTATAGACAGTATGATGACATCATGGTGAAAATGATATAAAAGTCCATGATTTAAACTTGAACTTTTTCTCTTGTTTTGCCTCCTCAGTAGGCAAAATTTCAAAGTGTTATATCAAAATGTAATTGTTAATTGAAATATAATAAGAGAGGGTTAAATAAAAAGAAACATTTGCTCTGAAAGAGATAGACTTTTAAGAGATCCAGAACATCTGGAAATAAAACTATTTCAAAGCATCATATAATAAAATCAAAGAAATGAGCAATGCTCTCCATGATGAAATTAAAGTGTAAATTGTGTGCCATAGAATAAATGGAATGAATATGAAATAAAACAAATAATAGATTGATTTATCTAAGAATTTAAGTTGCCCAAAAGAATGAATAGTCTTTATTTTTATATAGCAATAAAAAACATAAATATTACCAGGAATTATCATGGGTATATTATTTTTAAAATGCTTATTTCATTAATTTTATGATATTCTGATTATGAATACTTTCAAAACTTGGACAAACATCAAATATAGTTGCTTAGTGGTTCTTCATCTTGCATCAGGATTAATAAGAAGCATGGGGTTTTATGAACTATAAATATCTGCTTAGTATTTATTTTTATTTTTATTGTGAGTGTTTTTACCTAATAATCCATTAAAGAAATATTCAACGATCCTTGGAGAAATGTACCAGGTTGTATTTTTTTATTATGCATAGTTGTTACATTTATATATTTATCTAATGTGGAATATGTGTGTTAGGATTTATTATATAAATAAATTAACCAAAAAGAAAAGTAAATAATTTTCAATGTAGAATTGTAAATAACTTTATTAAAATTTAATCTTAATTTTATACATTTTAAAAGTCTGTTTTGTTTGTGTTATTTATTTATTAATTGAAAAACCATATATTTAAAATATAAATCAGTTATATTTAATAAAAATATACAATTTATGTATATTGTAACAATTATCAATTATATTCAAATTTGTCATCTTTCATTTATAACTGTAAAATTATTAGGAAACAAATTAAAACAGGCTTAATTTTTTTTTTAAATATATATAAAAGTTAATTTAGTCTTGATTATACAAATAAATATTTTCGTACTAGTTATCCATGCATTGTTCTTTGCATTATTTCGCAGTTACAGATGTTAGCAATTTTAACAAAATGTATCTTTCTTCAATTATTTATTAGTCATCAATTTATATATTATTATATATTTATTGTAATTCAAACCTAATTCGAAAACTTTGTGTGCAAAAATATATTTGTAAAATAATATAGGCACTATTGCACCTGACTGCAAAGCTTTTATTTAAAACAAAATAAAATTATATTACTCTGCAAGCACTTTCAAGAGACATGCTCTCATCTTCATAGCTGTGAGTGAAGTAATTATATGCAAATTATGCAAAGTTCAAAGGTTAATTACTCCATTTCTTTGAGATTGTGAAGCATGTATCTTTGTGATTAATGGCATTGCAATCCATTGCAATGAAGCAGGCCTCCTTAACTTTTCTTTTTATGTCATGCTTTTCTTTGCAGACCAATTTGACATCTTGTGGTTCACACTGGTGTCCTGTTATGTTCTGATGAAGTGCAAAAATGGAATAACATGATGGCCTATATTATTTTACAAATATCTATTTATTATTTTTTATGTTAATTTAAATCTCATGATTATTTTTAATTTATTGATTACACTATACTGTGGTATTAACATAAAGAGTTTTTATATATTTTTATTTTTATAATAAATATTCAGCTCACTAAAGTATAAATAAACATTTGTACCTTAATAATTTATTACCTTATTTTAATAATTTTCTTATTGAAACTTTATTGATTAAAAAGTTAAGCTAATATCTCAATAAACATTAATTAGTTATTTAAAGAAGTCTGCCCTCAATGTATTTTACATTCTATATTTATATTTTTTACCATTATTTCCATTATTTCATGTTTCATACTGTTATAATCGAGTATTAAATTAGAGTAATACAAAAATTTTAATTAAAATATACAGTTAAATTATTATAAAATTAGTATTATCCAAATGTGATGTTTGGTAAAGTAAATTATAATTAGTGTTCAAATGTAGTAAGTTATTTATCTAGTGATAATTTATTCATTTAAAATCCATTATAGATTTTTTTTTTCATATGTCAAATGCATTGACCGGGAAGTGAACCCGGGCCAGCTGCTTGTAAGGCAGCTATGCTAACCACTAGGCCAAAAATCCATTGTAGATTTCTTTATAGTAATAATTGGTGATTTATTCACATTTATACCATTACAATATATATATAAGTATTTATTAAATATAATCAAAATATCAATTAAAAATAAATGATAGTTTTGAATTTAAAAAGGTAAAACTTACAATTAAAAAATTCAATAGAAAAATACATCTATTTAGGGATATACTTAGTAGCATTCCATGCATTCAAATATATTAAAAGGATTAATATATATTTAAAATTTTACAGACCATAACTTATTTGAACAAATTCAACTACTGTGATTCATGAAAAATTAACCTTTTTATTTTTGCTTGTTCTTTTTTGATAATATAATGGACATGGTGATCTTTATAGTCAGTAGTTCTTGTGGCAAAAATATTCACATTTTTGAGGTAAGAATGCCTTACTTTAGAAAAGATTAACTCCTTAATATTTAATGTCATACTTATTAATTTTGCTGGAGAAGATAAATACCTGTGATCCCACATATGATCATGATAGAGCAGTGTTTGTAATGCTATTGTCATTCATTCACTAAAGCATTTTAAAGCTGAAATAAACATCATTTATATTTTATTATACCCTCATATATTTCAAATCATGCATTTTTAAACTATTAAGAATATACTTGATATTTGAATTAGTTATTTCATATGTTATTTGTTGTAATGTTAAGGTAATCCTTTAAAATACTATGATTAAGTATCCATAAAAACTATCAAATATTTATGACATGATTTTAGCACACATTTATAACATGATATATATATATTGTGCCAGTCAAAACATGCTTATTCATCTAACACGAGCTGGAACTCACAAAATGTACTTCAAACCCAGTCAAGCCCGAGATTTAGGTCAGGGACCAGCCTGGATTCGAACCCACTCTCCAAGCACCAGATCTAACACCCAATGGATAACATAACAATGGTAGCACACAAGATTTAATTCTTCATCCGGCCCACTAGCAAATCGGAGAAAACAATAAGACTCATGGACTTAAACATATATATAAACAACTTAAATACTAGACATTCCAGATAAAATCTAACATATTTAAATAATAGGGGCTTTACTAATGAATACTTATGGGCAATTAGTGAATTGGATTGATTTAATAATGAGACAGAAACTGATATATGATGAATTAAAATATATTTATTGACAATTGTTGTTGGCAAATGCACGCAGGCATTTTATTTATAAAGTAACATTACTCTAGGCCAATAATTGATACGTTGGCTATTATTTAATTGCTCCAATATTATTTAATGGAAACAAATACCCTACTATATAACTAATCACTACATTAACTTTTACCAGTTATGCCCTTTCATCATCAGTTCGTGCGGCTATTGTACGTGAAATCAAACCAGGTCTGGAGTGAAACTTAATACATCTTAATTATAATAAATTTATTTTAACTATGGGCTTTTAAAGTGTCCCAGATAGCTTTAGATCGAACGGGTTTTCAAGATTGCTTCGGATCAACGCCGAAGACTGCATATTAGGGAGGAAAGAGTTGGCTATAACGATTTTACTAATACGCTAGGCACAAGTAAAGTAGAATAATAAAGTGGCTCTGTGGATGGAAGAATAGTTTTAGGGTTTTTGTGACAAACAACGGTTTACCCAAGAACCGGTCGTCATGCTGCTAATAGGGAACCTTTATTTGGTTCAGAGGCAGGGGACTTACGTGATAATCTGGCCCGTAGCTCAGACTTCGCTACTGCACTACCCATAAGAGAAGATGTGCTGGCAACGCCGTGGCTCCATCTTATATATAAAACAGCACAACGAGAAAAATATTAATGTTTCACATCCGCCAAGCCGAAGGATATTATAAATTAAAGATCATATATTAAATGAACACTAGATCATCAGCTTGATCAAAAGAGCCAACTCTTCTGTAGTATGAGAAATACGATATGCTACTGACGGCAATATAGATATCTACAAACTTTACTTTATCCTGTTCAATCTCTTTAGTTATCTATAACTACTAAACTTTTAAAAGGGGGAAAAGTATATTTAATAGGGGACTTATGAATACTTAACTAAAAAATATACTTATGATTGCACTCCAGGCTAGTTTAATCTTTAGTAACATAATAAATAAAGGTTGAAAAGCCACATTTTATATTTATATTAATTAATTTACAAAATGACAAAATATGAATTTGGGTTTCGAAACAGCGCACGAAATGACGCTATAATAATACGAAGATGTTAAATTTATATGTTTAAAAACATATTCTATAATTAAATGCACGCCGTTTCGAAACATAGGCATAATTAACAATAATTAAAAATAAGCAAAAGAAAAGCAAAATATAACTGCAGTGATTAAATTATATAGCAAAATATTAATTAACAAAGAAATTTAGCAAAAATATTTCATTTATAGATTTCAAATACGATTTAGACAGAGTTTACAATATTGAATTAATAAAGAAGTTTGCAAAAGTATTTCATTTTAGAGAATTTACAATATTATTTGGAAAATAATTTAGAAAGAAATTACAATAATATGGTTAGCTAACCTGATTTTGAAGAAATAATGATTGTTGTTGAAATTCACACAGAGCTCTGCGATATTAAATAATATTAAAACAGTTCTTCTATAGCTGAACTGGAGATATTCGAGCTGGAACGAAGGTGAGTTCTTTGGCGGCTTATGGCATCTTCAATTTAGTTGGGAGACGATTTTTTAAAATAGTGTTTCTTTAGCTGGACTGAAATCGGAACGAGGGCAAATTATTTTTACGGCTTGTGGCATCTTCAAATTTAGTTGGTGTAAGCTTGGTTGTTCCTTTGGCATTTGATGGATTGAACTAGGCATTCCATCACAGGAAAGCAGCAACATTTTGCCTGACTTTAGCCAGACATGTTAAGGTTGAACAATAATAAAACTTCTCCTGTTGGCTCTCTTCAAAAGTAAGATGGATTCTCCCTTCCCGCTTAAAATAAGGCCTATTTATATCCTTCTACTAAACTTTAACACCTTTCTGGAATTTCGTAAACCTCGGGACCAATTGACTTTTAATTAAAGCAAAATAATATAATTCAATTTCTACAACAACTGATAAAATCTCCGAGGTGTTATATTTAACCTTTTGACTGACCTGCTCGTTTTTAATCGAGGAAATTTGACATCACTGTAAATTGCTTAGTTTTTGTACTACGTTTACGGTTTTGACGTCATTTTTTAGAACGCAAAAAGTTTTATAATATACTGCCATCTATTGAATTATTTTACAAGTAAAAAATCAATAAAAAGACGATTTATGTCAAACAAAAACAAAGCACTGCCTTTTCACATCTTTTCTTGAATCTTATTGGCTGTTGAAATTTTGTAAACAAAAGAAAATGGAAAAGCTCTGCCTTCTCATCATCTTTTCTTGAATCTTATTGGCTGTTAAAATTTTTATATGGCTGCCAAAAATTAAAAAGTTACTTAACGCTTTTGTTTTATTTTGAAAATGATAAACGAATGTTTTAGAGCATTTTAAAATATTTTTTGATGAAATACAAATAAAATACAAATTATTTTCATATAATATGTCAAAAATAAATATTATTTTACAAAAATAGTTAAGATTTTAGCAAGAATTATTTATTTATTGCAAAGTCGGGAAAAAAAATCATAACGTGAAATTGATGATTGACGTTTCTTTTCATGTCAACCGTAACAAATATTTTTAAAATTAAAAATCAAAATTTATTTTTGAACAAACTTTCGTTTATTTTTATAATGTGAGAAATTACTAATATACTTTTTAAAAACGAAACTAAAGTGAATATATTTAAAAAAACGGTCAATAACTTTTGAAAAATTGACACATTATTTTGTGCATCGGCCAATTAAAAGCTTTGAGTGTTACCACCTGCGGCGAATGATAAATTAGTCACTTGAAGGGTTAATATCCTTAAAAAAATGTATCAAAATATATAAACTATATAATTTGATTCATTTTCATTAATTAAATTCCTTTTCAGGTGTTATTACTTAGCAGAAGGAACGGTATTCTGATTTAATGAAAAAGTCTTTTGTTGCAAACAAAAATCAATCAGAAAACAGATTTTACTTTTTTACCCGGGTGTGTCACTAATTGATATCTTGTTTACAAAAATTCTCATTTTTAATTGCGAACAGATAATTCTTATTTTATAAAACTAAATAACTTTGAACATATTTGTTTATTAAAAAAAAAAGCAAATTTAAAGAAAATACTTGTTTCAACTATATATGTAAAACATTAAATCAGAAAACCGTTAAATAAATTAAAGAAAACATTTACATTACTTTTATTTAAACTTAAATATATATGAATCATTTTGCCGTTATTCCAAGGTTTAAATTATCCATCCACATACGAAATAATAGCGAATATAATTAAGAATTGACTGAAAATTAATAAAACATTTTATAATAAATTATGAGCATTTCTCTGCTATAATTTTATCAAACCTGTCTAATTATAGCGTGTTTTTGTATGTAAATGGATGATGCCATTCAAGCGGCCATTGTAGCAAAGTTTTCCTGCTCGACTTATATATATACATTTTTACATTTGACATAGGTTCGAAACTAGTTCAGACGAGTAGATCATTAGGTTGATGGTGAAACGGAAAGGGATTGGAGATTTCCATTTCAATATATATATATATATTCCATGTTTGTAATCTATGAATGCCAAACAGCTTGTGCATATATGAGTATATAATCTAATGAGCTTGGATTTAAATATTATTGTGTTTTCAATTTTATTCTCATAGTTTTTTAGTTAAGTAGAGATAAAAGGTGACTGCTGGAGGGTTGCATTAGATATTAAGATCTGGGTGCAGTGCTCTCAGATCCAAGATTCCTCACTGATGAAAGCCACAAGCTAAAAACTAGTCTGGGATATTGGATGAGTAGGCCCTAGATAGTATTTTATGCACAAGCCTTCTGGCATCCATTGATTACTCTGGCTTGCACTGAGTGGCACTACTGTATGGAGAGTTTTGTCTATTTTAATAACAGTTATGAGTTAGTATAAGAAATGGTGATCATATGATGTTTAGTCATTTAATCATCAATTTTATGTGTAGATTTGTTTTTTTCATTTAAAGAAAATGTTAATTATATTCTAATATCAAAACTTATTTATTTATTTTTGTAGTAAATTTTATCAAACTATTCAAAAATACATATAATATAAGATATGAAACTTTAGTATAATAAACTGCAATGGAAATTTTATTATTTTATGTGAAAAATTAAAAGAAAAATATACCAGAAAAATTTATTTGAAAATTAATATTATTTTTAAAGTGATAATCAAGAGGCTTATAGCTATAAATACTATTGATCTTTTTTTTTCTTTTTGAACTTAATGAAAACTATTGAATAAATTTTTTTAATTAAGTGAGAATATTAATTGTCCAATAAAATTAAATTAAAGGCTACAATGTTTATTATTATCACTATTATCTTAATATTGCTTGGTGTAAAATAACATTTATAAATAAAAATCAAAAATATACTTTTACATCCTACATATACACCATATATATAATGTTTGGATTTTTTACACTCATCTTCTGATTTAAATGAATATTTTTTTTTTTTGTTCTTGTTTTGAGATTTTTATACAAATATCTTCAGTTGTAGTATTGATGAAAAAAAATTAAAGGTAAAAATAAAATGATTACTTACATAGCTTGTTTCTATTCATCATATTCAGACACAAATTTAAATGTTTTCACAGCAAAATCACAATTAATGACATCATGAATAATGTTTATATGGCCAAGACTTCTTTGATTACAATATTCACAACAATAGTGTCAACTCTTAATGTAAAAATATTTCATGAAATTTTTTACTTTAAAACCTTTCAGGTGTTAATTACAGTTATAAACCACCATGTTCAATACCTTTTTGTGGGTATTATGCTTACTAACCATCATGCTCCATCTCTCAACCAGTTTTGGTCACATATTTGTCATTTTATGCTTATTTTATAATAAATTTGATATTTAAAATTTTAGTTTAAAAAGACTCTGCATTTGGCAGTGATTTTTGAAAAAAAAATTGATTTTTTATTGCCATGTATTGTTATATAGCCCAACCTCTTTTCTCTTATAAGGAACTGGTAAGCATGACTGTCAACTTCGACCATTATTCTCCAGGTGTTTCTAACTGTCAAAGTCAGAGATCGAACCAAAATGTTTTACACTTTCTTAACAGATTTTGAATATAAATAAATATATTTTTCATAATTTTTTACATTCATAATTAAGTTTTTATATGAATTTACATAAATATAAACTCTGATGTGAAAATTTTTAAACTTTAGAAGAAAAATAATCAAGGGAAAGCAAATAATACTTGATCACTATTCAAGACAAATGATTAACATTGACTGCTATTGACTGCTATTTGCCTATCAATGACATTTGGTGATAAGAAGCAAAATGTAATTACATTTCATAAATATTTATGGGTTTTATGATTGCTTTTTACACTATATTGACTAAAGATTTAGATTTGTATTTAAAATATTTAATTTTAGATGAAGAAAAGACAACAGAAATGAATAATCAGAGATTGTAATTTCTAAGACACAAGAAATCACCATTGTTCATTTTACTTCAGGCTCTTTTTCAAAGGTTTTTATTATATTTTTCTTCAGCTATTAATATTATTCTTAATTTTTCATTCCATTTAACCAATTTGAATATAAAATTATTCAATTGTTAGAAGCCAAATTAAAACAATTCTGTTTATGCTTAGATTATAATTGTTTGAATATAAATCATAATAATATTGTTAACATGTAAAATATTTAAAAAAAATAATATCTAATTAATAATATATGCTACTCATTTTTTTTCTATATGAGTTTTTTCTTTTTTGTTATGTTTTTCGTGCATTTTATTTAAAGAAAAGACAAAAGGATACATTTTTATATCCAGAATTATTGACAAATGGATCATTTTCAATAATGTTATGTAATATAGTTCACAATAATAATTAGTACCTTGCTTGGTGAAAATTAAAAAAAGCTTCATAAAATTTTATAAGTAAATAAATGGATTTATCACAGATAATGATACTTAATTAATATTTGCAAATCAGTGTTTTTTTCATTGGTGATGATAAAATAACAGTTCATGATGACCAAATGCTTATAATTAAACAAATGAATGAATATGAAGAATTGAATAATTTTTCACTTAGGGTTCTTTCTTTTTCATTATATTACCATGAGTGATCCTTAAAATAAAACCATTTATTAAACATTATAGAATTCTATCCAAATATATATATATATATATATATATATATATATATATATATATATATATATATATATTAACCATTATTTATTAAACAATTATATTCTTTTAAATAATGTCAATGTTAAATGTTTAAAATATCTATTTTCCAAAGAGTTACCTATCTAAGCACTTCATTTTTCTTTACCTAGAATTAAAAGAATTAACAAGCTCATAAACTGAAAACAACATAACATAATCAAATATATAAATTTAGCTTTGAAAACATAGAAGGTATAACAAATAAATAAAACAATTTTGCATTCAAAATGTTCCAAGGTGGATTTCCTTTTCACTTCATAAATATTTTATAAATTTTATATTGTGACTAACCGTAGGGAACCTAATAAGTTACCTTATACTCCAGTATTACGTACATTTTACTTAATTTTAGACAACTAACAAATTAGATAATTTTAATACTAATTTTCTTTGGAGAAATCAACCTTTTTATAACATTTAGTTAGGGTTTTGTAACTTTTAAAATAACATGATACAACAAAACATTCCATTCTATTTTAGCAGGAATTATTTAGATAATAAGTTTTAAAGATTATATAATAAAATAGTAAAATCTTAAAAATATTTAACTTTACTTTCAAAAATACTCGTATAAAAGTAGGAATAAAAATAAAGGACTTTTAAAGGTAAATAAAATGATACTAATTTATCTGTCAGCAATGTTAAAATTGATTGTCTTTTCAAACATGTTGATTTGTTTAAAATACAAATAAATGTTCAATTAATACTTGTATGCACACCATTCTCCAAATGTATATTTTTAATTATATTTCTTAAATTTATCAAAATTAAAAATTAATCCACACATCTTCAATCTATTATTTCTAAATATGTCTGCTATTTAGTTTCTGTGCTGATATATATGTCTTTGTGTAGACATATGTCCAAACATATACTGTATTTAGTTATGTTTATCTGTAGAACTTTGATTTAGGTTTGTCTTTAGTTCTAATTTAATTCTTTAAAATCTGACTAATGTGATAAATATAAAAAGAAAAAAAAATTACATAAGAATTTTTTTCAGAACTAATGGTCAATTGCATTATAAATATAAAGAAAATTTATTTATATTAAATTTAAATAATTTATCAATCTCAATCTTTAGACATGTGCATTCAAGTATCAACTGTAGTCATATGACCTATGAAATAAATATGAAAATGTTTAAACTAAAGAAATTTCAGAAGTAGCTTGCTTTAACTTACATAAGTTATTATTGATTCCTAATTTGCAAGATATTGACCATGAAAATTACACGAAGTGGAAAAAACAGTGTTATATCATACATTAATTTAAAATGTATTTAATTAATAAAAAAAAAAAAACTAATATTGTTTAAAAACTATGGATGAAAGATCAGTATCGAATTTAATTTCAAAAAAATGCTTTTATATATACAAATATAAAATAGTTAATTTTATTTAAAACTGACTAAAAGAATCTCATCTATTTATAAGCTTACAACAATTCAAAATGCTACATAGGACCCCTAGAGAACACGAATACAGAAAAAAACCTTTTCAGGAAGTTTAAATAATTTGATGCTGATATTATTTACTAGAAATTTTTTTATCAATTCCACATTGTTGACTTTTTATAATTTTAAATTATTTTTTCCTCTCACACATATTAAATAATTATTTTTTAATACTGATTAATAGAAACTTATATGTTTGTAATAAATTAAAAATCCTGCACAAAGGCTCCTAATATAAAATTTGTTTAGCTAACATAGTTTTACTTTGAAGTTATCTGTATTTCAAATATGCTCCTCTAATTGTGGATGAATACATGTATTAAAATTGTAGTGCAAAAATACACACTGTATTTTAATGATAATTGTGTTCATAATATTCAATTAATGATAAACTAGATTTATTTCAAACATCTTTTTAATGATTATGCATACGTTTTCAGCCACAGTGTATAATTGAGGGAGAGGTGGTGTATTTTCATATTATTGTCAAAACCAAGTTCAAATCTAGATGAATATTGAAATATTTTGTAGATGAAGATTTAGAAGTTAGTTTAGGATTTTGTCAGATAACCTAATAATAACTTAAATAATTGTCTGTTCAATATTGATCAATATGTGGATATCTATCTATTATTAATTTAAAAATAAATATCAATACACTTATCATAAACCAAAAAGATAATTCTAAAATAATATAGTATTTGCCACAGATAGAGCTGAATATCCACTCAGCACCCATGCAATTTATTTAAACCAAGAGTTCCCAAATTTTTCAGACCCCTTTACCCAAAACTTTTAAAACCATTGACCCCTTAGTCATTTACTTTACTTACTCAAATTAATAAATTTGTACAGTACTGGATATTAAATATTTCACTAGATATCAAACTTTTTATTTTAATCACTTGTAAAGATAAAAGGTCTATGGAATATGGCATTATATTGTGCAACATTTAACATAGAAACCTGCACCAACGAAAATTAAAGCAAAACAGGTGTTTTTTTTTAATTTTTGACATTTATGAAGTAAATATGTAAATTAAAAATAAGTACAAATATTGAAATCACTTTATTAAACATAAAAATGAGGTGAAAAAATCAACATATTTGGGGAGAAGTAAACATCAACAAAATTACAACAATGAGAGATTTTAATAGAATTATAAAAAATACGAATACCAAATAAATTAGCTTGGAAAACTGAATTTAATGAGATGGGTATACCTGGTGGTCTATTAACAATTGATCTATGTCTGGTTTTAAATTAGTGAGTTGAATCAGATTTTAGTTCAAACTTGAATAAATAAACTATATCCTCTGATTTTCTTTTTCGTAGTATTGCTTCACAATAATAAATCAATACTATATAATGAGATATTATTTTATATAGCGCTATGTTTAAATACTGTAATAGTGATGTTAGAGATTAAGCCAATGCACATGCGCTTTAAAGATAAATTATAAATGAATACTCTAGTAAATTGTAAATACTGAACTTTACGATGTAATTAAAGGGGATTAGAACACAAACTTTTAAGCTTCCTTTAGCTACCCTCTCCATCTCACATAACCAATACACATGATCACACACATGTGAATAAGATAAATGACCTCAATTAATAATTATATTCAAAGTTCAAATCGCAAATAAATACTTCACATCAAATGAATTAATTTATAGTGTATTATGAAAGCATGATGTACAAGACTGATAGATTTTGCTAATATTGACTATTGATCTCATCCTCCTGCAAGCAAGTGCAGACATGCAATGGTTTTTCATGCCCACACTTGCTTTGATATGTTTAATAAGATAATGCACAGACATGTTTGTGCTTCGTGTATTTTCATGCATTCTTACGTGTGACTCTTTTAATGACACATTTTACCTTTTCGTTTGCAAGTTTGCTATGCAATGTGTTTTTATAAAAAAAGGGTTTTTTTTTAATTATTTTACTTCTTAATTAAGTACCTATGGAAATCATAAATCTTTTGAAGTAACAAACAAATAGCAGTAGGAAGAGAATCTATTTTTGCTGTAGTTGATTCGCAAATTTTTTTATTGACCCCAGGGGATCAAGATTGACCACTTTGGATACTCTTGATTTAAATTACCTGTAGCAGAAATTCATCATCATCATCATCAACCATTATCAATCCACTGCAGGATGAAGGTCTCTCCAAGTTCAATCCATCTTTTCCGATCATTAGCTTCTCTTCTCCACAACACCCCTGCACACTTTCTTATCTCTTGGAATCCAGTTTAAAATTTCAATTGTCCATCTATTATCATCTCTTCTAGCAATATGTCCAACTCAAATCCACTTCAGTCTTTTAATTTTTTCAATGAGGTCAGTAACATCTGTTTGTTCTCTTACCCATACATTGCGTTTTCGATCTCTTCTTGTTACTCCCAACATGCATCTCTCCATACTTCTTTGGGTGGTTTTAAGTCTCGGTATTGCTCTTCTATTAAGTGTCCAAGTATGATTCTGAAAATGTGTATATTAATTTAATAATTCTTATTTATATAATTTCATACATATATATCTGAATGTTTATATATAATTCAATGTCTCGAGAAACGAAGTGGTATTATTGTATTAATATTATATATATGAAAGTAGGTGGCAATGTCAATTTTGTACTCAACTTCAATATTTATTTTCATTTATCTGATGCTCTTATGTTTAGCTTATCAGACCTTTCTTCTATTTTTACTGCTATTAAACAAATAAATCTGGAAAAGGATATGTCGTATTATATTCCACACAATTTATAACCAGGAGGCAAGCTGTCACAATGGTCTCACCTTGCTAATAATTTCATTTAACGGTTATAAGACTGAAAAATGAATATACTATCAGTAAAAAAAAAAAAAACCGAAGCATTAGGAAGAGTTGTTGTTTTCATTAATTCAGCAAAAAAAAAAAAAAAAAGAATTTTAAAAGGAAAAATTAAACAAGTGAAAAATAATTTTTTCTTAAATCAAAAATTTAAAAAAAAAAACGATTAAAACAAACTTTTATTTAATACAAACGAATGAGCATCTTAATAATAAATAATAAAAAAACGTTTTACCTATTTTAATCTGAAATTAGATTACTGTGAGACATCCATAATGTAAACACTAATTGTTCAAACTACCATCGTCCCCTCCCCCATTCTCGCTTTCTTAAAAAATTATACATTCAGTAATTTTTTAATTATGCTAAAGTAACCTTCTCAACACTCACTCTTTCATTCATTTCTAATCATTGTAAGACATTCAGCACGTCATTATAATTTATCATTAAAAAACTAATTATAAGTTGTCAATTAAAAACACCAAAGTATTTTTAGAAACTTTAGGAAATTTTTATTTAAAATTGAATTATTAATAAATTTATGTTTAAAAATTATTTTAACAAAAAATACATATTCGTGTTATTTGAAACACTTTTTTTAAAACTGTATTTCTATTAGCAGATTTGAATGTTAATAACGGTGATAGTTTTAGAATAAATGTTATTTTTATAATCGTTCCATTCTCAAATAAAACTCAATTACGATCTCATCAATATAATGAACGAAATCATAAATTAATAAAAAGTCCATTAGAACAAAGTAGGCTAATATGATTATTTAATTCAATAATAATAAGTAGATAAATACAAATTTAGCACAAATATTTAATTTGTAACAATCTTAAATAAAGAGTAAATAATTTATTAACTATTTAATTATGAAACATTCATTGACTTCGAGTTCAGATGAAAAGGTATCAATTAATAAACATAAACTAACTAATTGCACTGAACTAGCTTTCAGCAAATCACTGCCCGCCCAAATCATAGGCGGAATAAAGTTATGAAATACAAGTAAGCTTATAATTAATATGATATAATATGTAAATGAGGCACAATATAAAAATAAGGCAATTAAATATTCCATTTTTCGGACAAAGCAACACAGGAATCCTTTTTTTTTCATATGTCATAGCATCGGCTGGGAGGCGAACCTGCAACCAATTGTCTGCTTGCAAGGCTGCTGCGTAGACCTCTCAGCTAACAACGCTTGACAGGAATATGAATCCATTGCAATTGCTAAAGCCTCTTTGTACTTTTCTTTTCTCATAGTCTCTTTTTGAGCATATTGTCCTAATAACACTTGATAAAGAAAATGTGTGACTTGTGGCACATTTATGATCCAGAAAGTTCGATCTGTATTCAGCCTTTTCTTTAACTCTATTGTATAAATATGCATGTCAGGCAATTGTCATGGATCTATTTGCACAGAATTCCTTATAATAGATATAAAAAATACATAAAGATTTGGGTAATTGCAAAGAATCCACATTCTATTAACAAAAAGAATTCATCTGTGCCATTATCCAAAAAATGGAATATCTAATTGCCTTATTTGCATATTATGCCTCATTTACATGTTATATCATATCAATTATATAAGCTTACAAGTACTGCATAATTTTATTCAGCACTATGATTCTGGAAGTGGCTCAGTGCAATTAATTAGTCTGTGGTTATTAATTTATACCTTTTCATCTGAACTTGAAGTCAAGGAGTGCTTTAGAATTACATATTTTCATGAAAATAGTTAATGCATTGAGATTATCAACTATTTATCTGAAGACTTGAAAAAATTATAATTTAGACCAAATAGAACATGTAGATCCTAATGGAGATGTCACTGGATGTTGAGATAAATTCACCCTTTCTTTTTTTCTTGTTGCTTCTTCTTGCTTGTCCCACTGGACCTTCTCTTTAGCTTATGGTATAACTTTATTCTTAGCTGTTGTCTAATCATTAGTAATTTTAACTTACTTTATTAGAAACAATTAATTACTTTTATTAAATAGTTTTTCTTTTATCTCCAAGTTATTTTTTTTAATCTAACAAATTTAATTATATGTTTTTAAATGATAATTTTTCTTCATTATCATTTCTTACCCTAATTATTATATATTAAATATATTCACTACATATATTAATTTAAATATAAGTTTATAATATATAAATTATTTAGTTTGTAAATATACGTGCATTTATAATTAACATAAAAGTATGTATTTACACTACTGAGAACACAGCAATATCTTCTTTTACTCCAGAGAATTCTACTCTCACGTGTAATTTTTTTAATTATACAGGCAGGTGTCATATATGGAAACATTTATTTGTCATTAGTATATTTGGGACATCATTTTGCTCTATTTTCAAAGCATCTACATTTTGGTTGTATTCTTGATTTCTGTAATTTAGAAGTCTATACAAGGTTCTTTTCACTTGATCCCTTCTCTCAGTGTTGCACAATCTGGCATTTCCAGTTTCTGATGGTGTTTGCCTCAATCTAGCTGGTAGATGTGATTCATTTGATAGAACAAATGTATTCACAATATTGTCTGAAATTCTACTGTCTGGATTGATATTATTTTAGTGATTTTATACTCTATCCATATATTATAACCACCTAGTATACAAACTAGTTTTAATAGCAAATATTTTTTTCCTACCTTTCTTAAGTTTCCTTATTTTTGGCACAAGAATGGGCAACTTACTTGGAAGCTTTTTTTTCAGAAATATCTTCCTGGGTGAATACTTATAACTGTAGAGAAAAAAATATATTAGTGAAGTAACACAAAATTTATGATGTTTGCATATTATCATAGTTTGATCTATTTAGCTGCTGTTGTAATTGCTAAACAGTTTTTTCATCAATCCCATTGATTCAAAATGGTACGGTGGGATTCAGTTTGACTTCACAATCAACCATAGAAGCTTCAAATTCAGCAGACATAAATTCTGAGGCATCAGGGTTTCTGGTGATCTATTTTATGCTATTCTATACTCAGTTTACTTTAAAATGGCCTTACTTAGGATCAAAGTAAATGGTTTTTGAAAACATCTATATGATCTATATTCATGTATTTTTTGGGCAGAGTATTTGCAATTGCATTTTTTAAATGAGCTTCAATTTCTGTATTAATTCCAGACCACAATACATAATCACATTCAAGAGCTTTTTACTCTCATTACACCAGGATGATCCTAGCATATTATTTTTAAGACTTTACTGTGTCCCCGTTACCAACTATAATACAATTTTTATTGATAAGTGTTTTTGTACATTCTACAATGACATGTGATTTTTAAGACACTCAAAACAACATCCATTATTGATACAATTAATAAGAATTAGTTAATCAGAATCAGCTTTAGAGCAGTATGGTTTTACAGTTAGACAATTTCAGTTCCCAGTTATCTACAAAATTTCTTTTTATTTTGCTACTTTTCTGTCATAACCACTACAAGTGGTGGAACCAATCTTAGTTCTCAGTTATCAATGCAATTTATTTCTATTTTGCTATTTTTTTGTCATGACTGGTACACAAAGTAATGTGCACATAAATTTTATTTCATGACCTTGTCTGTGTGCTATTTCATAATTATATAACAGAAAATTATACCACTGAATTGTTTTAAGAGCTTATGTAGTCTGGGGATACCTATTTGTTTGAAAATATCCCAAATAGTGATCAATTATTATTTTAAACAATCAGTCATACAAATATTGGTGGGATATTTAAATTGCTAAAATTATTACTAGTATATTCTTTTCCAGTTAGGCAAGGATGTGAATGTTATTGATCATTCAACAATCTGTAAGTGATAAGTATGTACGGCTTCAATTCTTTAATCTGATATGTCCATTGTTACTAATATGGTTTTAAAAAAGCATTCTTACAGCTTAATTCAAAACAATATTACTTTTTTTGAAGTCGTATAAACTGTGACCATGGTTTTTTTTCATGTGTCAAAGGATCGGCTGGGAAGCAAACTCATGAACACAGGATAACTGCTTGTAAGGTGGCTATGCTGACCACTCGGCCACCAATGCTTGACAACTGTGACCATGTTGGCTTTTTGTTTTAGGGAAATTTCAAAAAATATTATATCCAGAAAAGCCTTCAATATCTTCATATTGTGTGACCTTTGAGATTCTTGATTTGTACTAACAATGATATGGTCTAAAAAGTTCATTTCTTTTACACTTCAAATACATTTTTGTAGTTAAGTTTAAATGCAAATTCTGAGAATTTCTCACATATATTATTTAATATATTATGTAATTATTCTTCTGAATTAGATGTTACTCCTAATATAGCATCAAAATATGAGGTAACCTTATCCATTTTGCACCACATTTATTTTCATTTGTAAAATGTTTAGGACTGCTATTATTACAAAGAAAAGGCAGTTGTATTTGAATAATTCTTTATGAATGATAATAGTCACAGGGTTTGCTACTTTCTCCAACATACTGGTATATAATGAGAAGTGGTATTCAGATCTAGTTTTGCAAAAATGCTTACCCTGTTCAAAATCACTAGCCTTTATCATATATTTGGAATAATATAAGAACTTTTAGTTATACTATTATTAATTAAAACTTTAGTTTTCACATATATGGATTTTCCTACTGATTTATGAAGAAATAAGTATGGATGTATCCCTCTGAATTTTCAATAGATATTAGCACCTTATTCTGCTCTGGAGTATCTAAAGCCTCTATGACTTTTATTCTCTGCATGAAAAGTATTTTTTGTATTTCACAATTCCATTATTTTACCTTCTTATGAAGCTCATTTCTGTAATATGTAGTATTTATGTTTACCTGTTCCGGCACAAATAGTTGCTCTTAATGATACTTATTTTAAACCCCTGGAGGAATAAATCATTCTTTACTTATTATGGATATCAATAACTTTTACAATGAACAGAACTTTCTATGACAAATATTCATTTCAATAGTTGTAATAACTAAAGTAATTATAATAATAAGTTTCTATATGTTTTATTTCTCTGCTTTCGGTAACTTTGGGAAGTCATAAATCTCTTTACTTAACAAGGTTCAATATCTATAAAATATGAGATATGCCTAGCCTTTGTATTTTTTTCCTATGAATTTATTACAAATTCCTATTATAAGCATTATTTTCTGTAATATTTATATGTCAATCTTGTTGATTTTGATGATTGGATGCAGTTGATCTAACTTTGTTTCTTTGAAAAATAAATCCTTTTTTTTCTTCTTGTTTTGTGTTTAAATAACCTACAATATTTTAAAACTTTTATGTTTTATGCTTCTCCAATTGCATTCTTGTGTTATGTACTTAGGATTTCCAAAATTATAGTATTTTATTTTTTACTTTTAAGATGATTTATGTTCTTAGAATAGTTGTTCACATGAGATTGCCATATTCTTTCGCATGACTTGAACTAATTTGTAGGCAAGGTTTTTTAATACTTTTAGCATAACAAGTTGCTAATAATCAATTTCTTCTGATACAGTTTTCTTTCACCTTAACTAACTATCTCAAAACAGCTTATTGTCTCTACATCTTCTCACCTATTGCGCCAATAAAAGATGAACTATATATTTAGAGAATTTGAGACTAAAGTGATTGCTTCCCAGTTGACTACTTTCTTGTAAGAAATAATTTTGATATTTCCTGGTTATCAAAATTTGTTTATGATCTTAATTATACTAAAACCACTGAAAAAAATTAGTATAGTAATTTAAATGTCACTTTTGTCTTATTTACTATAAAATACTTGTCTATATGCTTTGTATAAATAGACCACTCAAAAGGTACCTTATTAATCAAATTCCTTGATCCCGAAATGACAGCTATCATGTAATTTATGGACTAATGGTTAATTATGTGTTCATATATTTTTTTAAGGATTTAGCTTGCAATTTGCAATTAATATCACGCTATTTATTTGCCTTGTAGTTTTAATCTGTACTCAATGGTTTAGTGTTCTGAATCTCAAATTCTCAGATTGCACTAATAAATAATACTAGTAATAATTTTTTTTCTTCAAAATTAACTGTGGGGTTTTTTTTTTTTAAAAAAGTAGCAGAAAGAATGATTATAACAATTTATTCTATTATCTAAAATAAAATGACAGATAATCTATATATCTTTTAATTTTTTCAAAAACTATATTTTTTTTATATTTTTTTAAAAATCTTATAATTTAATAATAAATAATTCAATAAAACTTTTTAGTAATTATATTTGGAAATATTCGGATTTCTACCTGTTAAATTTGTACAGTGTGTTAAAGCTATTTTGGTTCTCGACTACAATTTTTTAATACATTTTAAAATGTTAGACACTTAATATTTTTAAATAGTTCCTATCGCAAAATGAAATAATTTTGCTTCATTATGTTTTGTTTAATATTATGTATAATCTAAGAAATTTCAAATATGTTTTCTGTTATTACGTTTTACTTCAAATCCAGAATTTTAGACATTAAAAAATTATGCAAATGACTTCTAGATGCACATTCTTATGAGAACAATACTTATCATTTAGACTAAATTAATTTATTCTTCCCCAATAGTTATATATTTTCCATGTGATATATATCAAAATTAAAATATATTAAACTTATATACTTTCAATCAGCAATCTTTCTGCAACATACCAATGGTCTAAAATCATTTTTATTTGATTAAAAATTATTACATTTTCTTTAACTCCATTTATATATTTTAAACTTGACTAAAAATTAAACACTTATATGAGTTATTTATAATTCTATAACTTACTCTTATACTATGCACATGCGCGCACAACTACATAAATTGAAACATAAACTTATAAGTAATATATAGGGTATAAGAGCACAGACTTTCACATGACCCACCACGCTCCACACTATCTCATAACACTGATACACTTGAACACATATATGTTGAAAAGATATCTATATATTACTTATATAGACACAGGTATATAATAAGCCTGTGTGTTTCAGTTATAACATAAACTTATAGTAGATTTTGAATAAAAATATTTATCAATGATTAAAAAATTCATCAAAAATTATTATCAAATAACTTTCAATTATTAAACAAAGTTTTTAAGTGATTATATCTTAATCACACCTATCCAGAGAGTGCATTTCAAAGCGTTAATTATATGGTATAATTGCTCAATTTATTTTCAAAGCAAAAATAGAGTTTGAAAACTAAACAGTATTAGATTTTATTCAAGCAAATATGAATTGAAATTGTAAAGTCATGCTTTGAAGAATACTATATTTATATTTTTTTATTTTTTTTATTGTGCAATGATTGGATTATCGGTAGTTCTTAATTACCTAGACAACATTCTAATATTCAATTATGTTTTTTTCTTTTACAACTTGTTGCCTAATACAAGTTAATCATTAAAATATTTTAATGAAAATATGACTCTAAAATAAATATATCATTTATCACCATTAATTTCTACACAATAATTAAATTGATGATTGTTGAAAACTTCTTTGTAATGCTAATTTTTTGTTTATGATCTTGCTAATTATAATTGATAATGCTAAATATATATATATGTCATATTATTATTACTATTTGCGGGATATTCTGTGTAGTGAAAAAGCTAAATGCTGACGTTTCAGTACAATATCAAGTACCTTCCTCAGAGCATCCTCTTTCTCAAATCATAAGAATGCACATGAGATTTAAAACCATTTTTATCGTTTTCTTTCTCCTCATATTAGAATTTAAATATGAGGAGAAAGAAAATGATAAAAACGTTTTAAATCTCACGTGCATTCTTATGATTTGAGAAAGAGGACGCTCTGAGGAAGGTACTTGATATTGTACTGAAACGTCAGCATTTAGCTTTTACACTACATGGAATATCCCACAAATAGTAATAATAATATGACATCTTTTATCCATGAAAATATTAGAATTAACATATATATATAATATAGTAGTTATTTTTCTAGTGATATTACAAATCAGATAATCGTATAAAGTCAAAATGTGAATGAGTGCATTGAAAAATCTAATTTTGTTATTTACAAATAATTTGGATATCTATTCTATTTTTAAACTGATGCAAGTTTAAATGATTTAATGTTCAACTTAAGTAGAATCTTAAATAAATAAATCAATACAATATATGTATATGAGGAGTAAAATATGACAAAAGCAATAGAACTTTTCTTATTTAAACTATCCTGTTTATTAGGTTTTATGAATATTATTTTTTATGATAGATACAACAATATTTTAGTCTGAAATTTTTAAAAAAGTGGCTATCCCAAAGTTATAATTTTATGGTATTATGCTTTATAAAAAGTGAAGATCTTAATATATAAATTCATTAAAGAGCCAGAAGACATAAAATAAGTAACTGAGTTTTTAATAGAATAGGTTATTTTTTTAAAAAATTATAATATTAATATTAAATATACATTTTATATTGGCTTGATTATATATAATTCAAATTTTATACTTAAATAATGCTATATTTCATTAAAGTGTCAATAATAATTGCTTAACTTTTTAAAGTAGTGATATTTTCTATTTCCATCTGGTATAAGTTTTGAAAATGCTCAACTTTTATTTTCATATAAAATCTTTATTTTGCATTAAAACTTAATAAATTGTATCTAACATCTTTTCAATTTATTTTTATAAATGAATAATATTCTACAAAATGATATGTGGTGTTTTTAAATATTTAAAAACTTTTATATAAATGAATAAATGGTATGTGTTTTTTTTTAAATATTTAAAAACTGATTTATAAACAAGAACAATGTGCCATAAATACCATCAACAAAATTAGTATAAATACTGTTTCAGAAAATAAATGAATTTTTTTTTATTTAATTTTTTTTTATGTGAATAAACTAAGATAAATTTGGGATAAATCTATCAAATTGCTTTAAAATCTAATATTTACTTTATAATTAATAAATTATTTGAAAAAATTCTAAGCCTTTATTAATTTTTACGGATGATGATGTTAGTGAAGCATTTCACATGAAGCTTTATCTAGAAAAAAAATGTCTTAAAGTAAATTATTCCTTACAGAATGAAGGTAATTGATATTTTTTGACTGTACATAAAATATTTTTTCAATTAAAAATCAATAAAAGCAGTAAAGTTAAATTTATATTTTAAAAAATCCTATGGTAAAACAATATTCTACAGTCATAAAGTACCACATTTTTTCTGATAAAAACACCCACAATTCTAAATGAATATGAAAAGCACAATAGTATTAGAGAAATATGTTAAGATAATTATATAATCTTTTCATAATATAAAATCACTTCATATTTTTTACAAACATATATAATTAAAAGCATGAACAGAAATGCATTAACATGGCAAAGTCCATCAAAAAAGCTAAATAACAGAACTAAAACCCACTTCCCTTTCAAATCAAATAATTATAATAGTAATATCACAATTTAATATTATGTTTAATATTTAAAATTAGATGTTCAAGTTTTATGTTTTTATTTATTTCATGCTTGTAGTTAATATGTATATTCATCCTTTTATTTTATTTCACATCTTTATTTTTCTTATCAGTCACTATCTCACAGCATCTTTATAATTATATAACTTAGCTCCTTTATTTCAAATAAAAATATTTATTCTTTTTCATAAAAAAGGAGAATATCTCTCTCAACAAAATAAATATATGCATATACTAGTAAATAATTTATTATATATGTGAATAAATAAAATCAAACAAATATATTTTTTTAATTTTAAATCATTATAATAATTTCTGAAATTTTCCGATATTTTTTCAGCTTAAGAGATCAAATAGCAGATATATTTAAAACACATCTAAAATGTAAACAAAAATAGATTTTCATATATATTAGCACAATATAAATCGATTGCATAACAAATCAGCGCTAGAAAATTAATATATTGTTTTTCTTTTCCTCTCAAGTTTGTCACTTTCTTTATTTACTACAATAATTTCATTATTTTATTTTGAAGTTGACAAAGCTTTTTTAATATTATTATTCTCAATCATTGTTGTATTGAAATTTGTTTACATTCTAATTTTTCTTTTATAATATAGTAGCTTCATTTTCTGTTTGAAGGTTTTTACAAAATTCAAAGTGAAATTTTAATATGATAGCTATGATAAAAATATAGCTTTCATTGTAAATTCGTCTAATAGTATTGAGCAGTTTAGATATATAAAAAAAGTATTTTTCAATTCTCACGTTCCCTAGTATATAAAGTATTTCAAATTTTGTTTGAACAAATAATGCAACTGATACCTTTTGAAAACGCTTTTTCTTTTTTTTATGCTCAACACTAAAACAATATATATTACCTATATAGGATAAGGGTTCAAAATGTCAAAAAATATATATTAAAGTATATCTTTTTTTCCTAAGTTGATTGAATAAGTTAACATTATTTAAATCAAATGTTAAAAATAAAATAAAAAAGTCTGTTGAATAATATTTTTATTAATATAAGTTAAAAATATTATTAGTCTTTAATTATTATATTTTTAAACGAAAAATATTACTAATACACCTATATCATTTCCTTTGTGCTCTCAACTTCTTTATTATGAAGCATAAATATGCAAAAGTTTGAAGTTCATGACAGTACTGAATTAATTAATATGAAAAAATTTAGTTAATGTTATTAGTTAATGAATTTCTTATGTATTATGTAAAGACAAATGCGTTATTGTGGTTTAAAGCTTTATTTTAATTTAATACTATTTATAATAAATAATCTTTCACAACACTTTTACCTTTGTTTGAATACAAGATAAGATCAAAGGAAAGACTACAGTGTACTTTTCATACCTAACGAGAAAGATTTGATGGGCATTAGTACAGTCATATCCATTGCCATTTGTATTAAATTATCACCAAATATCTATTAAATGGCTTTTTAGCATTGTACAAACATTGCTACTATTATTAATTACTTATTACTTTTTTAGAATTCATTGTGAAGAAAGAGCAATTTCCCTTGAGGCATAGTTTTTTTTCATATGTGAAATGCATTGACGGGGGAAGCGAACCCGAGCCAGCTGCTTGGAAGGCTGCTATGCTAACTGCTAGGCCACCAACGCTTAGTTGTTTTATCTAATTATCACAAATCCAGAAAAACTTTAATTTTGTTATAATTTATTTATGTAATAATTTTGTCAGTGGCTATCATAACAAATTATAAACGGATAACATTACTTCCTGTGGATAACATTACTTCCTGTTTATTCAATCTCATTGGGTACATTCATATAAACTAATTAAAATAGACAAGTTCATTTAAGTTCAGGTAAATTCACTATATTCCTATCCTCTTGTTAAACTTGCAAAAAACAGATAATAATAACAACATAAAAATTATTTATTTAGATTATCTCATAGAGTTTAGGATTTGTCAATTTGTTTTTAGTAAAGATTGTGTAATTTTCTTTGTTTTAAGGACTGATTGGTGCTGATTCTTTATTTTTAAGTGATACATCTTCTAATCTGGTCTGTTATTTGTCTGTTTCTTATAAAAAGTTGCTGATTTGTATTGATGGTTTGAATAAATTCACTGCTCAATGTTTCTGGACAGTAGTAGTCAATTCATAAATGATGTCTGTAGCATGAGTTTGAATTTTTTTTGCTTTGTTATTTAAAATGCACTTATAGTTTTTGTTTTTTTGGTGATTACAATAGCTAATACCCAGATCTTCTTAGAAAATTTATAGCATAAAACCTTTTGCCTTACTTTGAACTAGCTATTGTTGGCAGTTCTGTATTGTTTATTGCATAAATCCAATCTGAGATAAAAATAATTTAAATTTTTAATGTGTAATGCACCAACCTTTCAGCTCATCTTTTTTATGAATCCTTGTTAGCATTATGTGTTTTATTGGTAGCATTCTGATTAAACACACATTCCAATCATTAGCTCACTGTTTTTGTAAATTTTTCATTGCCATGATACCATATGGTCAGACTTATCCATAACTCTTAGCTGACATGATGATATGAAGATGTGCTTAATGTCATGTTTCACTCAAAAAAATTTTAATAGGTCAAATATAGAAGCTGTTTTACTATTGGAAATAATGCCATAGGAAGACCATGCATTGCAAATAATTGATAGATGCTGATGTAATTACAAAAAGTATAACTCTACTTTCTTCTGATGTATCAAAAGAGGACCTTTCTGCTTTCACTAACCACTTGCAAAAGGCTACATTGAAAATAAGAAAGGGTTTGGTTTGCTTTTAAATGGGCTTGCATGGTCTCTTCCCCAGGACTGCCTTTTGAAACCAAGGGTTAATCCTTGTTTTACCAGTCATGCTTTGAATTAGTTGGCTTTTTTTCTTTACTTATAGTGACAAGTAAATATATATTTAATATAAGTATATTATATAATTTTAAGTATTAATAACAATAGTAAACAATTTTAAAGATATTATTTTATTGTTACAGTGCTTATTTTTCAGGAATTAACACTTGTAGTATTATCTAAAATAAAATAGCTATAAAAAATATTAATTCTTTAACCCATAAACTTTTGCTCTTATAAGCTATTTATGGTATTATATAAAATATAAGAGATTTGAACACAGACTTTCAAGTACCCTTCAACTATCCATACTATCTCATACAACTGATACACATGACTACACACATGTAGAAAATATAAATAAGCACCAATATACATATTTCATGCTGAACCAGCACTCATCAGTTGGTCCAGATTATCATCTCCCTCACACACACATACACACAACACACACACATATATATATAATCAGTGCTCAGTTTATATTAAGATAACAAATCTTCATACTTTAATGGACAAGTTTCAATCCACTCCAGCTTCCAACTCTTCAGCCATCCATACCATTGAAAATCTGATGATAGGAAGACCAAATCACATGCTGATGCCAATATTATTGCCATGACCATGTTGACCTCAAGTCAAGTCAGGCAATAATATTGGCATCAGCATGGCATTTGGGCAGTCCATCATCAGATTTTTCAATGGTGTGGCTAGCTGGAGAGTTGGAAGTTGGAGTGGATTGAAAGCTGTCCATTAAAAAATGAAGATTTGCTATCTTAGGTATTATATAAAAGTAAGTTCATTATATTTAAAATGTAAGTGCATTTACAGTATTAATGATGAAGAATGTGGCATTTTTCTTCTTTCAAAGTAAAAAATAATTTTTTTATCACAAGCACTAGCTGAAAATGCCTTTTATTTAACATAAGATTATTATACATGCAGTACACCATATATAATAAATTTATAAAGTTTAAAAACTGATTACATAAATACAAAATATTAGAAACCGATGGCACAAAAAGTAATACTCAAAAAAATGATGCATACTATTAATTTTCAGACTTAAGTGTTGAGTGCTTTTGCTGAAAAACTGCTAACTAACGAGAGTAAATCATTTTAAAATGGGCATCATTATAGTCAATAACCATTAAGTTTAGTGGTGGTTATGAGATGCTATGGCATATGAATACTTATTGCTCATTTAATTAAAAATTATATTATGTTTTACAAAAGTAAATGTCTTCTAATAAACAATAGGTTAAAATAATTTAAATAATTTATTTTATATATAATCTTTAGATTTATCTGGATAGTGGTAAGACTGATAAGCCCAAAGACTAGAAATTCCTAGATTGTATTTCACAGAGGCAAAGAAAACCTCTGATTGGTCGATTAAATGCAAATATTGGATTCAGCCTGTATACTTTGATAATTAAATGCCATATGACCTTCCAAACAAGCAGCTAATAGAATAATTAAATAGAAATATTAGTGCTTTAAAAACTTTATAACATAATTTTTTCATTAACACACAATTACCCATAACATACCAGTTAGCATATGTAATGTATTTTTAATAATTAAAATATGTAACAATATTTGAAATTAAATAATAGAAAATACAAATGTGCAAATAAACTAACGGTCATGTTTTAATGAGCTATCTTTATAAAATTATATATATATAATAAATTATATTATTTAAATAAGAATAAAGGAATCAATTATTTTAGTGTATTCTACTCATTTTCATGTTGTCCAGTAATAACCTAATTATGAAATAATTCACCACTAAGGGGGTCATGTGATGACTGGGTATGAGAAGTGAAAAGTTGAAGTTGATTTTATCACTGTAGCATTACTCTGAATTGCATAGGACACTGTACTCATAAATTGAATAGCATTTATAAAAAACATTTAGACTCGTTAGCAATATAAATATTTACCAGTTATACTATTATTAATCCCAGAACATCATTTGTTATAGAGTTAACTTTTTATGGCAGTTTTTTTTCTGTCTTTCATTGCATTATGCTCTTACATGTGCATCTTTAAGGTTTTTATTATTTAATTTGCTCAACTCAATAAATAAATAGACAATTGTTTTGTCTCTAGTATTATCAAGAATCAATCTTTCTTTCTAATGAAACATCAACTCTCATAATATATCCAAAGTGTAATTATTTTTGTCTTGATAATTTTTAACTTTAATCACTAATAAAGCTTATTTATTTTGATATTTGTTTCATTATTATTTTTTTATTCTTAAATAAGTATTTTGAAATATGAATTTTTTTTCTATAGTACAGGCTTTTTCATACCTGCACTTATATATGTAATATATAAGGAGTTTGAACTCAAACTTTCACCTGACTCTCAATCATCCGTGATATCTCATACTATTGATATACTTGATCACACACATGTCGAAAAGATAAATAATCACCACTATACATTTTGTGCCAAACCAGCACTCGTCAGTTGGTCGAGATTATCATCTCCACACATATATACTATCAAAGCTCATCTTATATTAAGATAGCCAATCTTCATACTTTAATGGACAGGTAAGAGTTGTGGGGTGAAGTGGTTTAAAGCCTTTTCATTAAAGTATGAAGATTGACTATCTTAATATAAGCTGAGCTTTAATTATATATGTGTGTGGAGATGATAATCTGGACCAACTGATGAGAACTGGTTTAACACAAAATACATGTATAGGTGATTATTTATAGTTTTGACATGTGTGTGATCAAGTGTATCAGCAGTATGAGATAGCATGGATGTTTGAGGATTGTGTGGAAGTCTGAGTTCAAACCCACTATATATTAAATAACTATTCTTTTATTTTAAATTGTATTTGTACAAACATTCATGTTTTAAAGGAAATGAGATGATTATTCTTCAACACTCTCATGACTTCTAGTGAAAACAATACTAGAGTAACATTAAATATTCATCATTCATATCGCATTCCACTTCTGATTATGTAAGATGAACTTCTCCTTAAAACATTTCTCAAAATTGCATTTTATTAAATTCCTATAATCATATACATTGCTGTTGAGATATAATATAGAAAAGCATCAATTTATTATACAAGAACTTTCGTAGTATTCATACTATATAAATTTTCTTAAATTTCTGAGAATATGAAAAATCACTTAACATTAAATATGTTTATAATTGTTTCAAATCAAATTATATATTTAAAATAACTATCTACATGACTATATACAAATATATAATGTATAATCATGACGAATGTTATAAATTTATCACTATCAATTTAATAATATTATATATACAGTATTTAATATATAAAGTCCTTAAACATCTATAATGCTGTCATGTGATATTCAAGTTAAGCATTTTTCTGTTAGAGGGCGTATTTTTCAAGAAAAAAAAGTATTATTTATTAGATCATTAATAAATCATAGTCTTTTTTTTTTCATGCATTTTATGCAAAGGAAGTAATTTATTAATACAATCGATTAAAAAAAAATTATAATGGCCTTTCCATAGGCTGGGTAAATATCTGGATTACGAAAAAATATAGTATTGGTATAAAACATTTGCAAGGGAAAAAAAATGGTCGGAAAAAAAAATGGTTGGAAAAAAATGTGTGACTATAGTACAGAACTGAATAGGTGTAATATTTAAATCATGAAGAAAATGTGATTACAGTACATAAATTCATGTTTGAAATGTGATATTTAGTGAGGGAAAAAATAGATGCTATAGTACCATATTTCCATTTAGTTTTATATAGTTTGATATTCCCAGTAATATCATGCATGATTGAAATTTGTTAACGTAACCAATTAATTATGATGACCTTCTCATAAGTTTGGTGCATATGCTAGTATATATATATATATAACATATTTTGCGGGTTCATCCATGTTAAAACTTTTAATATTAATATACTGACATTTCGACTTGGTCACACAAGTCATCCACAGAATTATAAAAGGTAGAAAGACGGTTGTAGAGGCGCTACAATCACTGATTTGAAAAAAAAAAACCGTTAAAGTTCCACCAATAGCAAAAATGTTAAATTTAGGAATGTTTTTAAAAAAAATCTTTCCAAATAGAAGGAAGTTTGCATGTATCATCTCGCTTATTGATACAATCTGGCCTTTTAAGTATCTCAATGGCTTCTCTAATTTATATATTTAACCTGTGCAAATCTTCGTTTTAACATATATATATATATATAATAGAAAAGCATATAACATTACAATACTAGCCAAAAAAAAATCATTACAATTATCCACTATCATAGTTTCATTTATTAACAAAGAGACCTTCTTAAGTGAATATATGTACAAAACAAAATAGAATTCCCATAATTCACTTCAAAATCTACCACTTTTAACATCAAAAAATATCTCCATGAGATGGCTTCAGATTCAATATCCAAACTATCAAACCCAATCATCCTCTAAAATAAATATGTATTAATCAGTTGATAGAATTTAAAATATTCAT
Source organism: Epiperipatus broadwayi (assembly GCA_028023455.1). Lineage (NCBI taxonomy): Eukaryota > Metazoa > Onychophora > Udeonychophora > Euonychophora > Peripatidae > Epiperipatus > Epiperipatus broadwayi. The sequence continues at coordinate 3,035,944 of JAQFVV010000113.1, forward strand.
GTGTTTCTTTCTAGTTTAAAGTAACATGAATATTTTTCTGCAGATAAGATTATTCATGATTTGCTATTATTAGAGGATTCTATATATTTTATGAGTAACAGTGTATTTTATAAAATTAAAGAGAGATGAATTGGTTAGATTACTTCTCCTTTGATATGTTCTGTTTATATTGATTTTTAGATAATAGTGTTATTAATCGTTTTTATGTTTCTTTAAAATTATTTGTAGGTAAGTTGATAATTGTTTGTTTGTTATTCAGAAAGATAAGTTAAAGAACTTTTTATAGATTGAATGCTTTTGATTTTAATATATATTTTTATTAAAAGAGAGGGAGGTAGTTTTGAATTTGTCAAATTAAAATTTCTAGATTTAGTGTTAATAAAGTTGATAATGTTTTATCTTGCAGTCATTTTATTAAACAAAAAAATTAAAAAATATTATAAGGCCAAACAATTATCAATCTTTTACTTACAAAAAAATAACTTTATTGAAATTGTGTTATAGGAATAAAAGGTTTAATAATTTTGAAAATAATGCTTATATTCAGAAAATCAATTTGCTTCTGGCTGTATTGATTTAAATTTATTAGAAATATATCACATGACCGCCACTTCTTATGCTTGTGTATAACTGTTGTTAAAACGGGCAAAACTCGCTATACAGTATTGCCACACACAACATTGATTACTCTAGCTTGTTGTGTGTGGCAATATGTGTATAGTGAGGTTTGCCTGTTTTAGAAATATATTTAATAAAAATATCTATAGGCTTGATAATAATAAAAATTTACTTGTTAGTGAGAGTAAAAAATTTATTTTTATACCATTAAAGTTATCAATTTATCAATTGGTTTATAAGAATATTCATTTATTGGATGGAGTGAAGTTCACCTGGAAGCCTTCATTTAAATCCATTATTAAATAGTTCAAACAGTCAATTGATAGCAAATTTATTCCTAGTACAGTTTCTAAGATTCATTGCAATTATTGGAAAATTTATATAGATCAAAGTAGATTAAGTATTAATGAAAGAATTAAAATTCATAAGAGTAGAATTAAAAATAGATATCATAACTCAGCTTTGTATATTCATAAACTGAATACAGGTCATAAATTGTTGTTCGACAATGCAGAGGTTATCTTTTATATATAAAAAATGAATTACAAAGAAGAGTCAAAGAAATACTGATGATAAATCTTCTTGAATCTGAAGTCATCAATCCTATGAAGACATCCTTTGATGCTAAAGAAAGTTGTTTTTTGACATGAATGACAAAAAAACTATTTTGTTTATATATATATATATATTGTTTGTATCTAGTTGAATTTTACTTGAGAAAGTCTATTTTTTAATAGATGAAACCATGGTCATAATAGAATTTCAGTAAAATTTTCTTTTTTTGGCTAATATTATAATGTTATATGCCTTTTTTTTATTTGTCATTACTAGTATAGCAATAACATTTAGTTATATATATATATATAATTACAATAAAAATAATAAATTTAATGGTAACAAACTATTATAAAAAATTCGGTTAATTTCTTAAACCTGCCTCAACTGCCATTAAATTCAAAAATAAAAAAAAAACCAAGTGGAAGCAAACATCATCAATTCAAATCCCACGAATCTCGTATTTTAATGTTAGCAGTTTGTCTATTTATTAAATGCATTTTATTTCTATTTATAAAAATTGCCTCATTAATTTTTCTTTTATTATGGTTTCTCTCTTCATGAAAAATTTTCACATTTTCAAAATCAAATTTATATTTACATGTTTTTTCATGATCAAAGAAAACTGAAGGAGACATTAAATCACCATTTTTTACTTTTTACATACTTATATAACAATTCATGCTCCCTCAATCTCTTCTCAATACTGCACCTAGATTCACCTATATATGATAGCATACAATCACAAAAATTTGATATATGACATTACTTTTCTGCTTGACAGGTATGACATCCTTAGAATTATTGACTAATTTATTAATATTGTTTGGAATATAGAATGAAACATTAAATACATTCTTATATATATTCTTAAAAAATTTCACTTGTGGATTTGAAATAAATGGAATAGATATCCATTGTTTACTATTAATCTTCATTTCCTTTAAACCATTATAACTTTTTTTTAAATTGATATAAAGTATTGCTTATTTGTTCCATTTTATAACCAACATCAAGCAATTTCTTGGCAAATATTTCAATATTTTTCAGTTTATCACTTTGGTAACGACATAGTTTTTCATTACAAAACAAAAAAGATCTAAAACTTGCCATCTTATGCATAATTGCTACTTTTGATTTACAATTTTTATATCCCCTTTTTGCAGTGGCTTAATTATTAATTTATAACTTAATATACTATTATCTCTTGTAATAATTAAATATAAATATTTAATATTTTTTGTCCTGTTCCTTTTCAATAGTCCATTTCAAGCCATTCAATTTATTTAATTCCTCTACTAGCAAATTTATAGTATTAGTATTTCCACAAACAAAAACATCATCCACATATGTTTTGTAAATTTTAATATCTCCAAAAGTACACATATTCAAAATACTACTTTTGTATGCAGATAAAACAAAATTGCAAACTTGTTCAACTACAGGCAAATCCATAGGTCAACCTTTAGACATTTTATAATATTGACCTTCAAAAGATGCAACAATGTTATCTGCAGATTTAAGGATTGTTTATAATAGTTTGTTACCGTTAAATTTTTATTATTTTTATTATAATTACAATTTTGTTTTAATTAATGTACATTTTATTTATATATATTATATATATAATCAAATAATAATTACAAGTATTATTAATAAATACTTGAATCATCCTTAAATGCCATGTTTAATAATTTTTAAAGTAATTCTTATTGCATGACATACTTTATTTATGGAGAGTTAACTAGGGCTTTGACAATAACCAGAATAACATATTTTAAATTAATTTAAATATTGAATGCAAAATAAGTTAAAAATAATATATATTTAAGTTTACAAAATAACCTCACTTAAAATATGTTCCTTTAACTAACTCAATTTTAGTTAACTGTCCATAAAAAAAAAGATCATAGTTTTCAGTAAGAATATATCAGTTAGAAGGATTCTCAATCTAACTATTATTTGTAAGGTATATATGTAATCAAAATTATCCCAAATTCACAACTTAACTAAACTATCCAAAAAAAGCAACAACTCTAAAACACAACCAATGGTTCACTGCTATAAGCAAACTTTTTGCAGACTCAGACCCATGAATCATGATTGGAAAGGCCCATATGTCTCAGCTCCTCTATCCCTGGAAACAGGATGAGGATTAAGAAGTATGATTGTAACAATGAAACTATTTGATGTGTTTTATAGTTTGTATTTTGGCTACTTGCAGCAATGAAGTCATTGGTTGTATTTTAAAATTTGTTTTTTGGCTAGTCTGGTTGAGTTGTGAATTTGGGATAATTTTGATTATTTTATTAACTAGTTTAGTTTTAGGCTTTCAATGCTTATATAGATATAATCTTATAAATGAATATTTATAATACAGTAATTAGAAATATGTAAAGTAATAACTTTAAATTTTTTTATCCACTTAGGAGCACTTTCGATTATCCTGGCAGTCTTTGTCAACTAACACTTTGAAAGGCTAATATTCCCACAATTCTGTAATCTTAACATTTGCTGCCTGTCTGTTAATTAAGTCTTGTTTGTATTTGTATATTAGCATAGCTTCCTTTATTTTCCTTTTGCTGTTATTTTTTTTCAATTTGCAATAACAACAAAAAAAATAACCAAAAACAAAAGGAAAATAAAGGAAGCTATGCTAATATACAAATACAAACAATACTTGTTTAACAGACAGGCAGCAAACGTTTAGATCATGGAATTGTGGGAATGTTATCCTTTCAAAGTGTTAGTTGACAGAAAGCACTCCTAAGTGGATAAAAAATTTTAAAGTAAATTACTTTACATATTTCTAATTACTGTATTTATAAATATTCAATTATAAGATTACCTATATTGATTTGAAGAAATACAGACACCGAATTATAATATTATATATACAGGTGATATATAAAAAGTTAATATTTTATTCATTTAATATATTATTTTCTATGATATTAAACCCTTTGAAAAATAATTAATACAATTTTTTTTTAAAAAAAAAACAAACAAACCAGTTTTTCAAAATTGCTTTTCCCAGATCTTACTCATAAATATATCTAATAAGACATTGTAGAAGATTATCCCATAACACAGCAATATGGATTATTTTCAAACGTGACAATCAAAAACAATTATTTATTTTTAAACTCAAGTAATGGCATACAACTGAATCGGTTAAAGTTTGCCTCCTACTGAATTAAAGAGAGTTATAGGCTTTTATGCAGACAAACACAAATCTTTCTTTTAAATGTAAATTTGAGATATAATTTTAAGATGTCAACATTTCAATTTGAGTTAAACTTGAAAAATGTTGACATCCTACAATATATAATTCTTGAAAAAAAATTTAAAAGGCACACTACAGCTTTCTGTATATGTGAGTATATATATTTCCAGGTTTTTTAAGTTTTTATTAGTGCATCTCTTATTCCCACAGTGTCAGGTCTGCATAAGTTCAGAAAGTCAGGCCACTCTTTTTCATTACGAATCTCATGAATAATCTTTATTGCTCAGATGAGCCAAAAATAAATATCTGGATTCCAGTGCCCATGTTATCTGATCAAGTGATAGAAAGCTAACTTGTACCAGGGTATATGATAAAGGCTATTATCTATAGTATGGTTATGGATATTTACTTCTATCTCACCTGAAGAATGTGCACAGAGGCTAAACTCTATAAAGTAGCACCACTCAGTGCAAGCCGAGCAATCAATCGATGCAAAAAAGTTTGTGACAAATTCTCCATACAGTAGCATCACTCAGTGTAAGCCAGAGGCTTGCACTGAGTGGTGCTACTGTATGGAAAGTAACCTCTGTGTAAACAGCTTGTATAAGCATAAAGAAGGGTGATCATGTGACTGAAGAATGTTGATTGTTAGCAGAATTAGAAAGAGTACTCTGACTTTCTGCAATGGTAGATATCTGTGATATTGTGGAATCAAGAGGATGGATGCATTGATAAAAACCAAAAATGTAAATAAAATTTCATCTACAATATAACAAATTTAATTTGGAAATACTAACTAAAACTCTGTCATCATAATAACAATAGTATTTGTCTATTTCATGATAAGTCAAAAGTGAAACTATTTTTAGTTTAATATCCTAACTTTGGTAAGAGATATGAGTCAGATAAAAATATTTTATATGTGTGAAAATTTGAAGTATAACAACTCCTCTGACATTTTGACATGCAACTAATATCTCATTACATCATAGTCAAATTTCATTTACATTTCTACATAAAAAATTGTTGCTAAATTTCAATACTTATACCTGTATATACATAAAAATCTTTAAATTAGTATAACAATGCTTTATGAAAGAGGTTTGGTTGCTTGTGAAAAATTCAAAAAAATTGTTATACTTCAAATTTATATATATGTAAAATACTTCTACATAACTATAACTCTGAAATTAGTTAAGAGTATTAAACTAACAAACATTACACTTTTGGCTTAACATAGATCAGACATATAATATTATTATTAGATTCGTGTTTTCATCATGCATTTCCAATTGTAGTTGATTGTTACCTGATTATAATGATATGTGTATCTAGATTAAGTTTTCAACTTTGAAAAATTATTATTATATTTCAATGTTTACATCTACAGCTTTGTACAAATATTAAAGTTTTACAAATATATATTTTCTAACACATGGTTGAACATTTATATATTACAAAAATATTTAAATAAATATAAATAATTTTTGCAGGAGAGGTGGCCACATGTAAAAAATGTAGAGAAATTATTAATTTCTAAATTTTTATATATAAAAATATCTTTGTCTAACTTAAAACTCTTATATAATCTAATCAACTAAAGAATTAAGCTAATAATAATTCCACTTTTGCCTTAATATAAATCAGATAAATACTATTATTGCCAGATTTCGAAATTTTCAATTCAGCTGCCTCTATCTAGAATTTTATGTAGATTATTACATGGGAAAATTTTCATTATATTTTAATATTTACAACTGTAAGTCTGTAAAAAGTTTAAATTTATATATATATTTCCAATGGCTAGTTATACTTATGTCAATATATCTTACACTTTAGCACAATCCTAACACAACCATTAATCAGCCCAGAAGTCAAACCAACTTCTTTCATCAAATGTTTATTGTATCATGCTGACCTGAAACATATACCCAAAGTTATAAAAAAGATTTGTGCTGAATCAACATCAGTTGGATCAGATCACAATCTCTTACATATATCTTTATTATTTATTCAGAATGTATATATAAATAGCAAATTATTATAGTTCAATTGATAAGATTCAAATCTTTTGCACTCACAATTTTGATAGTAACTACTTTATAGAAAAATATTAATAAATTTTACTAATCATTTATTAAACTAAAGATTATGTCTATCCCAAATATACTCTTTAAATCTCAATTAATAATATGTTTAGCTTTATAGAGGTATCAACAATATATATATTAAATCAATACATTTCAGACATGTGTAAATGAGTCTAAGGAATGAATTGATTAGGAAAGTATTATGAGAGAACAAAAATAGTAATAATTCTATGGATATAAAACCACTAAAACATCACACGATCAGTAATTTCAAGATTACAAAAGCTGTTAAAACAGTAGCAAATTCTCCAAACAGCAGCGCCATCCACTGCAAGTCTTAGCAATCAATGGTTCCTAGAAAGTTTGTGCATCAAAATCTTTATCCAGTATTACTCTTCCAATACCTCCAGATTAGTTTTGAGCTTATGGCTTTCATCAGTGAGGAGCTTCATATCCAGATGTAGTTCTATCAAATCCAAGACTCCTCACTGATGAAAGCCACAAGCTCGAAACTAGGCTGGGGTTATTGGATGAGTAGGCACTAGATAGAGATTTTATGCACAAATATTCTTGCCCCCATTGATTGCTAAAGCTTGCATAGGGTGGGATTATTGTAAGGAGAGTTTGCTATTGTTTTAATTCTAAGGTTAGTTATTGAATGATTTTAATAAAAATGATAGAATACAACTATTAAATTTACCATTTATATTTTATTGACATTTTTGCTCTTTAATATTACTCTTTTTCTTTTTTTTTGTTAATTACAATACTATTACACATAGAGATACATACGAGTTACAGAATAATTTGAAAATAAAATGTATGCATTTGTACCTGTCTACATTTATTAAATTTATTTAAAATTAAATTATAAATAAATATTATTTAAGATTGATATTGTAATTTTCATAAAAAAATTTATATTATAGACTATCAAGCAATATCATTTAGCTTTATAGAGACAGTAAATTTAGATACATATTTTACCTGCAATGTAAGGGAAAGGTATATATTCAAGCTGTTGATCACATGGGTAGAAGCTCAGAGTTAAACATTTAGAAAATTTAGTCTATATATATATAAAGTTATTTGTCATGTTTATGGAAGTTATAAAATAATATTATGAAAAAGAAATATCATACTTTTCTTTAATTGCTATGAATCGTTAAAAGGAATGTTTCTGTCTACTTAGGTTTGCTATTTCAAATGTTTTTAAAATTTAAATTATTCTTGTCTAAAGTATAAAATGAAAATACTTATTAATATCTATAAAGATATTAATATTTAAAGTTGTTCAATGATTTAAATTGATAAACTGCTTTTCTGTGAGCAAGAAAATAATATTTTACTAATATATACAATCAGTAGAAACCCTTCAATGAATAATTCAAGAAATAAAGAAATGCTTGTCAGTAGTTTAATTTTCAAGAGCATTAAAATAATTGCAAGGAAATCACGTCATATATCATATGACTGAATTTAATAAACTTGTATTACAAATGTTATATAATAAGCATGCCAATAACTCTTAAAGCTTTTCAGCCCTATCTCCAGACTGGTTTCTAGCTCTGGCTTTCATTATTGGGGTGCTAAGATATTCAAGCATTGGATTTAAAATACCAGATCAAGCCTGGTACTTTATCTAATGTTTAACTATTATGTAGAAAATCTGAAATTTTCAGACAGCCATATGTCTTCAAATCCAGCTATCTAACTTACATGGGATTGAACTAAGTTAAGATACACCATATATTAATAGCTTTAGCAATATAAAATTACTAAAGCTTTAAGAGCAATAAAGTGCTGAGCTTGACCTGGTATTTTAAGTCTAATGTTTAAATATCCTAGTGTCTCACTGATAAAAGCCAGAGCTAGAAACCAATCTGAGGATAGGGATGTTCTGAAAAAAGAGCTATTGGCATGCTTATTATATAACATTTGTAATACAAGCTAATTGAATTATGTCACATGATATATGACTTGGCAATTATTGTTATTACTCTTAAGGTTTTGGTGATTCTATATTGCTAAAGCTATTAATATATAGTGTTTGAACTCACTTCAGTCCCATATGGCTATTTAAGTTAGGTAGATGGATTTGAAGACATATGGATCTCTGACAATTTCAGATTTTCTACATAATAGTTAAACATTAGATAAAGTGCTGGGCTTGACCCAGTATTTTAAATCTAGTGCTTGAATATCCTAGTGCCTCACTGACAAAAGCCAGAGCTAGAAATCAGTCTGGGGATAGGGAAGTTCTGGAAAGCTTGTTAAGAGCTATTGGTATGATCATTATATAGCATTAAAATAATATATATTCTCACAAGTTGTTCTGTTTATGTAGGATACACAACCTCTATCATAAAAAGATCTTCATTAGAATTTTTTTTTTTTTTAAGATGAGAAATTAAAGTAAGATTTAAAAATATAAAGCCACAACTGTAAAAATGTAGAGTCAAAGATGATTTTTTTTTTGACATGACGATAAAAAAATCTATTCCCTGATTACATATATCGTATAATGTTATTTTAGCCTTGTATTTGAAATCTTACAATAATTTCTTATAATTCCTTCTACTGTAAAAGTTTCTTTTATGAATTGGCAGGAATAGAACAATCATCAGTATATTGTGAATTTAAGAACAGAAAATATTAAGATTTTAGCATCTACAGTCTTCATTAAGATCAAAAGAAGATGAGATTATGGTTTTTAAAATTAAAGCTGTTTTAAGTAATGAGCTTTACTTTATTTATATAACTTCCTTTAGATAAAAATCCTGCATATAAAGAGGTCTATGTATCTATGTGTATGTGTGTATTCTATTAATTTTATCAACCATGTAAATAAATTTCAATTATTAAACATGTAACTCCGAGTAAAATAATATTTCTGAGAAAATAATACTCATATGAATTATACAGTAAGAATCTTTCATTAGTCAGACTTTCTGGAAGCCATTTTAATAAATTTATAAATAATGATTTCTTATGTTAATTTATTAACAAATGAAAAACAAAAGAAATATAGACTTCCCACTTAAGCAAGTATTACATCTAAGTGCGCTGGAACACAGTTAATGATGAAGCTAAGGTACAACTCGTAATATTAGGTGGCTGAGCGCAATGACTAAGAGAAGTTAAAACCTAAACATGTTCAGCCATTTAATATTGCAAATCATAACTTAGCTTCACCATTAACTGTGTCCAGTGCAGTTAGACATATTACCAAATGAAAAATAAGTTCCACATTTATCTGTTCTCATAGTCTTATAAAAGTAGTTGATTATAAATTTATTTAAACACACATTGATTACGTAAGTAATATTTACTAAGGCTTTAACCTCAAGAATATGCGTATAAAAATGCGATATTAGGGACCTCTACAGGTCTTAACCACAAGCTTATGCTTTGGAAGAAAAGAGGGGAACCCTTCTTTACTTCAACCTACTTGATATTTCCAAAATATATTTCTGACATTTATCAATGATAAATATACTACCTATACAAGATTGTAAGATCTAGATAAAAGTATAACTCATTTTTTATAGTAGATTAATGTGAGCAAGGGTTATTTACAAGCTTATTAAAATGGCTTCTAGAAAGTCTGTCTTGTAAAAGATTTCTATAGTATGTACATTTGATGACTATTTCTTTACGAATATTATTATATAAGGTGTGTCTGTATGTCTGTGCATATATATATAAATATACTGCGTTGATATCTTTTTTCAAAAATTTAATAAAGAAAATCTAAATGTTAATTGAATTTTTCTGCTACTGTAATTTATTTTGAGATTTGTTAAATATTTATTTTGAAATTTCAGTAAGTAATAAAAAATCTATTTTTGTTATTAAAATTTTGTATATGAAAATTTAAGAAGAAATTGAATTACCAAAATTCAATTATTAAGATTCACCAGCTACTAAACAAGATAACACAAATCAAGTTGAGTTCTGCTTCACAAGACACTATGCAGATTCCAGTTTAATAAAATAAAGCAGAAAATATAAAATCTTTACCGTCCTCAATCTTTCAAAGTTTCATCTTAATAGAACCATGTGACTACTTATCTAAACTTGTTTTCCAACTTTGATTTTAACAAATTTTTAGCTGCTAACGATTATAGACATATAAGCCAGTTATCATCACATTTTACAGTCAGCTTAAATGACGTCTTTTTTTAAATCCAAATTATATAACGATGGCTAACCAAATTGCCATAAGAACCAATTGATTTAGAGTTTAGTGATTTAATTAAAACTTTTATATTAACTATGAATTTTTGTCAAGGATTGGTGGCCTAGTTGTTAGCATGCCCGGGTTCGCTTTCCGGTCAACGCTTTGACATATAAAAAAAAATATACTACGAATTTTTTTTTTTTTTCATATGTCATAGCATCGACCGGAAGGCGAACCCACAACCGTCTGCAATCTACTACTTGCTTGCAAGGCGGCTGCGGTGACCTCTCGGCTAACAACGCTTGACACTATGAATTTTTATTTAACAGAAAAGTATACTATGCAGAAATGATAAGACGTAATAACTAATACAAATTTTCAAACAATATTAGGATTTTTGCCCGAGTATTAGCTCAGTTATTGGTTATTAAATGAATATAAAATAAGGGAAGGGGGGGGTTATCAAAATACTTATCAACCTACTATAGGCTAACCAAATAAATTTCTAAAGAACGTTATTTTAAGTCAATTAAAGTTGTTTTTATATGTATATGATGTGAAAAAAGGTTGTTATTAATTGAAAAGAGACTCATTGAATTGTTTTTGATTCCTTAAAGGAATGAAGCAAATCAATTTCCTATTCTTAATTTCATACATTCTTTTTATTGCACTATTATTATCTGATTTGCCATATGGTACAATAACATGGACATATTGCTCATTAACGTGGATAAATCAATACTGGCTTTAATTAGTGATTTTAAAAATATAAAATTTATATAAAAATATTCATTTTCTTTTGTATTTATAAATCATGGTAGACAAACTTACAACCCTCATATCTTGGAGCTTGAAGACACAGGTTCGTAAAAATCACCAGATTCCACACAATGATTATTTATTTAATTATCTGCTATTATAGATCATGTTTGGATAAAAAAAATACATGATTTGAAAGAGGAATCATCTAACAATTAATGTAATGTTGTAAACTTTATGAAGAAAATAAAGATAAATTTGATTTGTACAGTGGATATATACTAAAAATAAAGTGAAATTTATTATAAATAAAAAATGGAAGATCATAAAAGTAGACATATATTATATAAAGATTAGTTGTTAAAGCCAATTAAATATTACCAAATTCAGATTATTCAGGTTAATGTCCAACAAGTTTTCATTCTGATGAAGTAAAGGACTTTTCAATAAATGGGTGTAGTGCTTTTCCTCAAGAAATGAACGAATTATAAAAATGTTGGGATAAATCTGATTATGGAGATAAAATGAGAGAAAGCATGAATTTATGGAATTCACAGAAAAATGAAAAATTGTATATAGATAGATTACTATTAATTCAAAGTCCTTGGTTCCAATATTTTTTTTTTTTGAATTTATATACCTTTTGGATTTCAACAATAAATCTTTTTTCCTTCTCATTATGAATCCAAATTTTAATAAAAATTTAAATAAACACTAATTTTACTTTTATGAACTTTATTAACTTATTTTATTAACAAAATTTTTATAGAACAGTAATTAAACAATAAAGCAAAACAAAGTTTATAATTTTCTGCAGATAACAGAATTTTTGAATTGGTGTTTGGATAATTGGTAATCTATTTATGTTATGAATTTAAAATTGGGGGAAGGGACAAATCAGAAATAAGATGGAAGTATCCAATAAAGACACAACAGAGTTTTATTTTTATTAACAGAAAATATGTATTTCAAGACTGAAATGTGCTTAATAAATTTAATATAAACAAATTCATTATGTAAGACACTTTCTAATTCAAAAGTAAAAAGACAAAAGTTATTATGAAAAGCAACATTTATTATTGATGTCCTTATGCTTTAAAAATATTCCAATGAATCTAATGTAGGACTTGCAAACTAATAAAAGGACCAAATGTTTAGAATTATAAAATAGTACAAAAAAGTTAAAGCTAACAGAAGACACTATAACTATGAATTGGCAATGAAAACTATAGAAGAAGACAAATACTAAAAGTATAAAACAATATTTTGGTATTAGAAGTTGTTTGAACAATAAAAAAAAACATGGCATTATTATAAAAAGGAGATATGACTTCATAAAATATGTGAAATCATTTTGCAAGAAATTATATAAAGAATAAAAAAAGAAAGTAATTTTTACAATCACAGTATCTTTGAAATACCAAGAACTTTAATGAAATAGTCATGCAATTAAATCTATGGAGATTTAAAAAGCTTCAGGAAATAATAGAATCATTATAGGCACAATATTTAAAAACAAAACCTAATTGAAGTTGTTGCAAGATATATATTAAATGTCTAAATAATAAACATGATCCCAGAAATTGGAATAATGCAGTAAGAAAAGTGAAAAAGATATTAAAAATTACAGATCTATCAAGTTTATACAAGTTCTTAACTAAAATCATTATAACTTATCTATAGAGAACTTTGTATTCAAATAATACAAAAAGACAAGCTTTATTTAAAAGTTATTATAATTATAGCAAATGAAAGTCAGACTTATCAGTGGATGTAGGAACGTTTGAACATAAAATCCCTATCTAGTGCCTACTCATCCAATATCACCCCCAGATGAGTTTCTAGTTTGTGGCTTTCATCAAATCTAAGAGCACTGCATCTAAATCTTAGAATTTAATGCAACCCTTCAGAAGCCACCTTTTATCTTATTAGCTAATTATAAAGTTTTGAGTCCAAAATGAAAACACAATAATGGTTTCAATTCAAACTCATTGGGTTGTATAGTCATATAGATCTGAACTCAGTTCAGTATCCATACTTTTTGGTGTCTTTGGTTTTTTAATAACCACAGTCACCATAATTGTATTAGCCAGGATTAGTATTAAACCACTAAACATCACATGATCATTATTGTTTATGCTTCCGCAAGCTGTTTACACAGAGGGAAATCTTTCTCTACAATAAACATAATGTTTAGTGGTTTGTATAAATCAGGGGTTGCCAAACTTTTTTGATCATGGACCCCTATATAATTTTTCGAAATCTCCATTAACCCCCATAAAAGTAATTTTCAGTTAATTAAAATAAAACTATCTATTAGGTACTGTGTTTGTACATTTATTTTATGATTTTAAACATTTATTAAAGTAATTTTACATTGTGCAACAATAGTTTTATGAAAAATATCTTAATGTTGAAATTTAAAACCTTACTATTTATTAAATAATAAGTAATTATAAATAAGTAAAAATAATAAGTAAACTAACTACAGTATTGTTTCTTAATTAATGAGATGGGTGTGCCTGGTATTTCTTTGCAAGGTTCACTATATTGGGTTCAAAATTGGTCAATTTTAATCTTAAATCCCCTCGAAACTCCACATTTAATTTATTTCTGTACTTAGTTAAGATTGAATTTACATGACTGAAACCGGCTTCAACCATATAGGAACTTGGAAACGCCAGCATAAATGGCTGAACTATTTCGTAAAGTTTCACATATTTTTGCATTGTATTTATATTTGTTCAAAATTTGCTTATTTTTAAATTTTTAAGAGGCATCTTTGCTTCAAGATCCAATAATAATTCAGCTAAGCTCATCTTGCAGGTTGATGTCCACATTTTCAATTTGAGCGGAAAATGGCGCAATAATCCATTCAGGGATGTCAATGTTGTCCAAATCAACAAAGCACAGTTTAAAATAATCACTTAATTTTTGAAGATGACTTGTATATATTTTCAAGTCTTCTTCTTTTATTTCTAATTGTCACAGATTTGAAAAATACTGATAATCCTTACGTAGCAATAAAGATGTAAATAAATTTTATTTTACTTGGAAGCCTAACAGTATTGTCTGAGCTTGGATAATTGTTACATTTTTTCCTTGCAGCTTTGTTTGGACATCATTAAATTTTTCAAATAAGTCTTCTAAATAAAAAATATGGTTTTTATTGTTTTGGAGTTCATCACTCAGAACAGGATTTATTTCACTGAGAAATTCTGTTGTGGAGTCAAATAACTCAACGAGCCGTTGCAAGCATACACCTCTAGACAACCATCTAACTTTGGTGTGCAGAAGTAATTGGTTAAATACCTCATTGTTTTCCTCACAAAGTTTGGAAAATAATCTTGATTTAAGAGGTTGGGTTTTAATTTGATTGATACACTTAATACAAAACTGTAAAGCTTTATGTAACTCTGGACTCAGATATTTTGCTACTAAGTTGTTTCTATGCAACACACAATGAATAGTACATATACCGGGCACTTTTTCTTTGAGAAATCTAGCAAAACCTCAGTAATGCTCTACCATAGCAGGTGCACCATCTGTGGCTACTGCTATTATATTTTCAAGTGGAATATCCATATTTATTTAAATATTCTTGTAAACATCTAAACATTGTCACTCCTTTTCCATCAGTTTCAAGATATTTAGCAAATAAAAATTCATCAATGACTTGTCCTTTCATTTTACTGAAATACCTAATGTACACCATAACAATAGCAGAAATGCCAAAAACAGATTCATCAAGTTGAATAGAGAACTTGCAATTTTTTAGCTCCGAATCTACCGTATTTTCTATTTCTTCTGCCATTTCATCAATACGCCATTTTACAGAATTTGCACTTAATGGAAAGGACTTTAAAACATTAACAGAGTCTTTTTTCATTACATTCTCAATGATATCTTTAATTGCAGGTATAACAATTTCTTCAGTGAGTGTGTGTGGTTTTCCCCTCTTTGCTATATTAAGTGAAATCTTGTATGAAGCTATTAATCCTCCTTCAGTTTCAACTTCAGTAGACTGCTTCATAAAACTTTTTATAGTTGGTTAACATGTGACTTTTTCTTTAAGTTTTTTGAAAAATTCAAGTTCTTTATTTTTTTATCTGGGTGAACTCTTTCAAGATGATCTTTCATTTTTGACAATTTCATGTAGTCATTTCCAAAAGTTTTTTTGCATAGAAGACACATAGGAATTGTTTCATTTGTCGGTGAACAAATAAATCCAAATTTCAAATAATCCAATGAATAATACCAACATTTCTTTTTAGAAACTGAAGCTGCCATTTTTTAATTAGGGTTCTATAAATAAGTTAAAAATAAGTTGGTATACTATACTAATCCATATTATTAATACTTACCTTCTTTTTTACATGTATTGATAATTAAAATTGATATCTAAACTAAATGAATCATTTTATAGAAACTATAACTAATTATCCAATACTATGAATGTAGTAATAATGACACTGCAAATATTTAACACTGTTCACAATTTGCAAAAATAGCTGAAATTGCATATGATATTTGCAATTGTGACATCAACGCTCGTGACATTTGGACAAGCGCACATATGCATATGACTCATAAGCCAGAAGTGCAGAGTTCGCACTGCTGCACGCTGGTATGTAAATACTTGTTTCACCCAAATAAACATATGTTTATTAATTTATTTTTTTATAAAAAAAACTGATATTAGGTCAATTATAAAAACATTCACAAATTTTACATACGCAGTTAGGTATGTGTGATTTGCATATTAAGATTTGTTTTTCCTTTGACCCCCAATCGACCCCCTGGCTCTGATCACCCCCTACTTTTGTTAAATAGACCCCTGGGGTCTATATAGACCACTTTGGTGACCTCAGGTGTAGATTATAAAAAAGGTATTTGAATCCATAAAGCATTATCACAATAACTGAATTTTGCAACAAAACATAGACACAGACAAATTCTGAAGTGCAACAGCTGGGATAAGAATTCATTATGATATAAAGAAAGCTAAGATTGACAATGGCATAAAACAATGTATCCCATATCTCCAGAACTGTTTTAATAGCTTTAAAAACAGTGTTTTCTACTAAAAAAAGCAAATGGAATAACAATAACTGAATATCATTTAAGTCATCTAGAATTTAAAGATAATGTAAATGTTTTCATAAATAATGCATGAAAACTTTTAGAAATATTTAGATGAAAGCACAAAAGTGAAATGTTTGTCAACCCCTCCCCTTCATATTCTTTATTTCTTATCAGTACTTTCTGTGATTTGAGGTTCAAAAAATAATATTTTTTTACATTTTTTTTGTTTATAGTGCATAAATAGCCTATATAACTGTAAAAATAAATAAATACAGTGCTGAATAAATATAGAATTTAAAGTGAATATTCTCGAAAAAGTGACTGTTCACATGAATAAGTTATCAAATTGTGTGACTAGAGAGAGTGTAAATTATTTAGCAAAAGTCTCAGCAAATGTATAAGTATTTAAACACCTATATGGATTTGTGTATTACAAACATTAAAACATGATTCGCTATTAATCCATGAAGTTCAGGATGCACGGCATGACTTGGGACTAAATATTATAAATATAAAGAAACTATTTTATAAATATATTTAAATTCCGTTTTTATATTTTTATTGAATTTGGATATGTTATGTATTTTTGCATCTTTTGTTGTTGAATGTGTGTTTATTAAATATCAGCTATTGAAAGTAAGCTGCATTTTAATGAATTGATTGTAAAAAAATAAAATAATTTAAATAAGCAGCAGTCATTTATAAATATACTATTGTAAATATGCTAATAATAATATAAAAATAAAAGTTGTCATAAATAATAAAAACTTTTTAAACACAAATAATAATAATAATAATAATAATAATAATAATAATAATAATAATAATAATAATAATAATAATAATAATAATAATAATAATAAAAAGAATGTATGTATATACTTCAACAAAAATCAATAAATTAAAAATTAACTGTGATAAAACACAGTTGCTGAAGCTTTATTGTTATAATTTTATGTTTAAAGCTTCAGCAACTGTGTTTTATCACAGTTAATTTTTAATAATAATAATAATAATAATAATAATAATAATAAAAAATAATAATAATAATAATAATAATAATAAACAATAATAATAATAAAATAAAATAAAAACAACAAAATAATAATAATAATAATAATAATAATAATAATAATAATAATAATAATAATAATAATAATAATAATAATAATAATAATAATAATAATAATAATAATAATAATAATAATAATAATAATAATAATAATAATAATAATAATAATAATAATAATAATAATAATAATAATAATAATAATAATAAAAAATGCTACTCAGGTTATATTAGAAATAGAAAAATAATGACAGTAATCTAGATTTTATTCATAATAATAATATTCAATGCCTTTTTCTTTGTATTATATACTTTTTAAAATCCGATCTCCTGCTTTAGATAGAATTGAAGCAAATAGATTTTTAAATACTACTTTAATATAAATCATAATGTGTCAGAAGCACATAATGTGAAAGACATTTTGTGTCAAGAATGTTTAATTTGAACTATATTCTGAGTTTAAAAAAGGAAGACATATTTCAAATATCTGTTAAAAATTTGAAGACATTTAAACAAACTGGTATATATATAACAATAAAAATAATAAATATAACAGTAAATAACTATTATATACAGTCTTTCAATCTGCAAAAGTACTTTCTGTTAAATCCTTAACCCATCTGAACTGCCATTAAATTCAAATTTTGTTTTTTGGATTTAATGGCAGTTGAGGATGGTTAAGGAATTAACCAAAAGTACTTTGCAGATTGAAAGAGGCTGTATAATGGTTAATTATCATTATATTTATTATTTTTATTGTTACTACAATAGTTTTTAATTAATGGATATTTTATTGATATATATATATATTGTAGCCTTTGGTTTTAACTAAAGCTATAAGTGTTGGAAGTGAGTTTTATTTAAGACAGCTTATATTAAAAATTTTCCTCATCAAATGCATTAATTGTGCTATAGAGTTATTTAGAGAGTACTAAGTTCGAGTTAAAATAAAAGTTTGAATAGGTTTTCATAAAATTACTTAGTATGAAAGCAAAATTCATTCATAAATGCTTTAAAATAAGAATTGTTTAATTTAAAATTTCAATTTGACAAAGATTTAAAGATGAAAAAACGGTCAATGTTGAAAGTTTATTTAATAAAAATATTTTACAGAGCATATTAATAAATCAGATGAATCAGAAGGGAGGGGGGTAGAGTTTATAAAGTAAATATCCTATTTATTTAAGAAAGGAAGTATCTGATAAATATTGTATCATTGTAAAAGTAAATTATAACTTTAAAATATTGAAAGAAAGTTGTATAGGAAAATTACGAGTTAATAAAGTATTAAGAAATCGGTTTAAATAGAGTTGTATATGTGTGTGCAAATACATATATATGAAATGTATTAGAAAATTTTAATTATAGGAACAATCAATAATCATTGGGGTAGTACGTGATATCGGGGAAAAGACTTTTGAGAGAAGTATTAATTCATTTCTATATCATATTCATAGCAACTAATTTCCATTCAAAATTTTGAGGTTAAAGTTGGTCTGCTATGTATTATTTTTTTATATATATTAAAAACTTTCATTTTATTCTCTCAGGGGGATTTTGACATGCAGGAAAATTTAACAAAACCATGTGGTGTCTGTAAAAGTGTTAATAGACAATTTATAAAACAATAGCAATCAACCAATTAAAAATTGGATATAATTTTATTGACAAAAAGTATCATTGTCTTGCATTGGTGGTCGAGAGGACAGCATGGCTGCCTTACAAGCAGTTGCCCGGATTGTGGGTTTGTGTTCCGGCAAATGCTATGACACTTGAAAAAAAAAAGTATCATTCAGAAATTGGATGGGGGTTTACCAAAAGCATTTAAACTCAGCCATCTTTAAGGCTGGGCTCTATATCATCATTTTGTCTCTAAGGGAACTTCGTTCAGGTTAAATTTTTATTTTAAAATAATAAAAATTTAAGTTTTTACTGCTATCCTAGCTCCATTTCTGAATGAAATTTAATTAAAAAAATTATATTACTGTAAGAGATGATTAGTGGCTAAATTTTTTTTATTGGGCATATACTAGTCTTTTTAAAGTCGTTATCATGAATTTCTATACAACCATATCACCTTGAACCGATGGAAAATAATGCAGTATAAACCGCAGATCAAATTTTACTTAAAGAAAATAGAGAAAACACTGAAATTTATGAATCTATATTTCAAATGTTCATTTATTAAAATGGATGGATGTAATTATTTGTATCCTCAAAAACTTAGAAAGAAAGTTATTTATCTTTATCAAAAATAAGTGTGGAACTGAATTCCTATCCAAATGTTATATGTTAATTCCCACCTAAAATGTTGTCTGGATTGTCATTGACTTAAAGTGACAATTTGTCAATGAAAAATGAATAATTAATGCAGAAAGGAAACATAATTAGTAATTAAATTGATATGCTTCCAACCTATGCCAAAATTTGAGAAAATATAATGTTACATTGCTGTGAGAAAATATTTGAATTATTAGTCTTTCTAATCTAAGTTGGCACGAACCAAATTACATATCCGAAAGAAATCAAGCGAAAGCTGGTTGTCTTCTAATATTAATTAAAATCTTATTAAAGAAACATAAGCTGTCTAAAAAAAATTAATAGTTATTTAAGAAATTCTATTGCTTCTTCAGATTGCAAGGATTATCTTTGACTAAAAGTGAATCGATGAAATAAATACCCTTTGGTTTAATATTTTTCTGCTTAAAAGTGTTTTATGTGCTAAAACATCGAAAATATATGTTTAAACCTTCAGGATTAATTTGTGAACAATCATATTAGAATTTTTCCATGGATTAAGTATTCAAATATGTGTATGCAAAACTATACGTGAAATCTGCAGCAATAATCTAAAAGACTTGTCAAGTGTTGGTAGCCGAGAGGTCAGCACAGCAACCTTGCAAGCAAGCAGTTGCTTGTGGATGGTTGTCATGGGTTTGCTTCCCGGCCAATGCTTTGACATGTGGAAAAAAAATCATCCAGAACTTTCACTCATCTATTTGGGTAAAACATTAATTTTGTAGTTAAGAGACATATTGCAAAACCTTATACTAACTCAACTAAAAGAACTCTAAATATTCATTAAACTATAACCTTAAGCATATGGTAACTTGTATGCCAATGTATATAGATAAATATAACTTCCAAAAAAAATATAATAACAAGGAATAAAAATTATACTTAAATAATTCCTGTTCAACCGTCCTCCAAGTCTTTTAGATTATTTTTTTTTCCACATGTCAATGCATCGGCTGGGAAGCAAACCCATGACAACCATCCACAAGCAACTGCTTGCTTGCAAGGTGGCTGTACGAGTTACCATATGCTTAAGTTTATAGTTTAATGAACATTTAGAGTTCTTTTAGTTGAGTTAGTATAAGGTTTTGAAATATATCTCTTAACTACAAAATTAATGTTTTACCCAAATAGATGAGTGAAAGTTTTGGATGAAAATATTTAGTATATGAAGTGTTTAAAGATCTCGTTGTTGTTGTTGTTGTGGTTGTTGTTGTTATTATTATTATTATTATTATTATCATTATTATTATTATTATTATTATTATTATTATTATTATTATTATTATTATTATTATTATTAAATATTTTATACTAATAAAATAAGATTTTAATATGGAATGCATGTTATGACAGAATGAAATAACTTTGTCCTAAAAGGAGGGAAATGAGGTGATTTCATAAATGATGCACATTTCTTGTTTTATTTAATTTTTACTATTGAAGTTTGAAATGATTTAGAGTTAAGCTAATTTAAGCTTTGAAAATTGCTGGCTCATGTATCAGTGCAACATTTTGTGGATGTAATTTTTCTTTAAATTCTCATATATGTATGTATGGATTTGTGAATGACCCTTAATGTGTGCCAGGATAAAGGATCACCACCTAGCTCTAGTGAAGCTGTAGCATAACTCGCTCACTCTATAGTAAAAGTTATGAAGTATTTAAAATAGGGGAGAAATTTCCTACTTTGTTTAATTTTACACCATAAGATGATTTCTTTATTAATAGCCTGAGTGTTTTTTACAAACCCATTTATATTTGTATGACTAGCGATAAATCTTAGCATACCATAGTCTTAATGAAAAAGTGCTTTTTCTCTTATTTTGGGTTTTGCCACACTCATGCTGATGCTGACTTCATTTCCCTATGGGTGTACATTAGTTATGGTATTGTAAGAGTATAAGTTATAAAATTTGTTAACAGGGTTGTAAAATCCATTTGCTGTTTATTTGTTTGAAAGTGCAATTTGTTGCACTGAGGCATTGTGTTTTATTTAATTTTAGTAGCTAGTTAAGAGCCAAAAATAATTATAAAGTTCCATATTGAATTTAAAAAGAAAACATATTTGTGTAATAATAAGCAGTGCCTATCAAAGGTTCCATTTTATAGCCAAATAAGAACATCACTAGAATGGTAAGCCAATTGAAATATTACTCCTGTGGCAACATGATATATCATTTGCATGCGTAGAAGTGAAAGTATGAGCTCTCTGT
The DNA here is from genome assembly GCA_028023455.1 of Epiperipatus broadwayi. Lineage (NCBI taxonomy): Eukaryota > Metazoa > Onychophora > Udeonychophora > Euonychophora > Peripatidae > Epiperipatus > Epiperipatus broadwayi. Next base: position 3,058,040 of record JAQFVV010000113.1, read on the forward strand.
GTATCGATTCTTAACACTTGATCAGTCATTTAATTCACACTAGGGTAAGCAAATGCTGTAGAATATTTTAAATTCTAAAGATAAGTAGTTAAGGCATATTAAGTTGAGTTTAATTAATGCCTGGAGTCATCTCAATATATTGAATGGCTGCAGAGAATAAAATTAAAAGATGTCCTGTGGGTTTCTGATGTTTAAAAAAATACCAAGCTACAATCTGGCTTGGCTGTGACTTTTTTGCATGCATATTGGTTCTGCAATCTTTATGTAGACAAATATGCCCAAGATTTTCAAATAAATAGATTTTCATTCTGTCTGGGAGCATTGGATTCTATACATCATACAAGGGATGAGATCAAGTTCAAGTCTATCTTTTGAGTTGTTCAAGAGTCGATTGGTAGAAGGGTGTGTGAAAAGTGAGGTGATAAGTGAGGCAAAATATTTTATTGAATGCTTAGGTGGGTGTAGGGATATATGGTAGAAGTAACTCTGTGACACCAAAAAGTATCTATTTGTAGTGCCAATATGTTGTCATATGTATAATCGTAAGTATCTCTCTTTAATGCCTCTTCAAGACATAAACCCAATTTATGTAATAATTACTTTTGCTGGAGACTTAATACATTTATTTGCAACTGTTAAATTGAATTATAGAAAGATAAATACTACATGTACATGTGCATATTATAAATGAATTTATTGCGTGTATCTACATGCATGTGTTGCGTGTGTGTTTTTTTTATCTGCAGACTTAAGTAATTATGTAAAATCTTAAAACCTAATGACATATGAACAGGAATCTTATCACAATATGACAATTACTATCCAGGTGTTAATCACACTTATATAAGGTGCCTCAACTTGATTGTTGCCCAATTTTAAAAATGAGTTGTGATGAAGAATAAAAAATAAGAGAGGACCATGTGATACTTAATTTGGTAAATGGTAAGAAAGAGTCACTGGAATAAAATTTTCAATTATTGTAATAAAAATTTTTTTTTAGAAACCACTAAAATAAAGTAAGTAAAAAAAAAAAAATAGTAGTCATGATTTCCAATAATTAAGTATTATGGCTACATAAAAACTCTTTTCTAAAAAAACTTAATTGAGTCTATGAATCTGCTTTTGGATAAATATCTTTACTCTGCAACTTACAAATATATATAAGTTTTTAAATAAAGTAAAAAAAAAAACCTTTTAAATAAAATACAAATAAAAAAAATAAATTTAAAAAGAAATGTCACTAATGTTTTCAACTTACTTCTCTGAGTGAAGCTTAAGTATATACTTTACTCAAATGAAAACTAAAGAATTGAAGACATTTTCTCTTTTTTTTAGTATATTTATCAATGTAAGTATATCTACATATTTCTAATTTAAAACATATATTTATTTAACATTCTAATGGAATTTTGATGTACTTAGGATCATGTTTTTAAAGTTTATCGTTATTACTGACAGATTTTAAATTATATAATTACAATCATAATAAAATTATTCTCACCATACTTTTCTCGCTCTGTTTCTCTGCATATATATATGTATATAACTTGACTTTGATAATGATGAATGTTTTTTCATTGAAATATGAAGAATTAATATAAAATAATACATGGTTTAATCCAAAAAAATACTCCAGACAATTTTTCCACCACTTGATCATTGTTTAAGCAACATGTGAACCTGTAACAAATACAAAGTATCCAGATAGTAAAGAGAAAATCTGTGTATTCAAAGAATCTCATAAGATCACTTCATTCACTGACCTCAAAAGAATTTTGAATGTGTAACAAATGGACAATATGTTTTTGCCATGACACCCACATCTTATATATTTTACTTGTAATTTGTGTAATCTTTTTGAGTCTTGAATAAAAATTATATTTTGTAAACATCATCATTATCATCATCATCATAATAGTAATAATCATAACGATGATGATGATAATGGTAATGATGATAGTTTTGCGCATATCTTGATATTGTCTGCATGCCAACTAAAAATTGTCTAAATTCAAATCTCCAAATCTCATACAAAATCATCATCAAAAGTGGTAAATTTTACAACTTTTTAATTAAAAAGGAAAATCCTAATAATACATCATGTGTGAATGCATAACATTTTATTATTTATAATTTTTGTTGATTGTAAAAATTTCAACAAAAATGATTGTTAACTATTCAAGTGAAAAAGAATTCAAGTTTATTAACTAATTTCACCACAACTGCAAAAACCAACCATAATATTTCAGATTTAAAGCCAGTCTCAAGGTTTAGAAAATCAGCCTACAATGTCATTAAAAACTTTGACTGATCAAATCAAAACAATTAAGAAAGCATGTAGCCCCCCCCCATTCCCATGGGGTTCTACACCATTTTTCATGATTCCTATCTGATAGTTCAACAGTTTTATTTTCCATTGGCTTTTACTTGTTCACAATATATATTCTCAAGGACATTATATGATGCTCCCACTTTATATAACCTATAGAACTCCATGCACCATCTTACAGACCACCCCAAGCCAAGATATCTTGCATTAAATTTCATGATCCAGATCAAAAAAGGCCAATTCAAAAACTAATGTTAAAACACTAGGTAATTCTGTTCTTGCTACCATTATTGAGCACAGCCATTTACATAACAAAAGATTCTAAAAAATATTTACCTGGGATATAGCATTTAAGACTTCAAAAAATTGAGGGAACCTTTTAAAGTAGTGTTTTTGTTATAGTTGATATTCCTAAAAATTTCTCCCATCCCAAAAGTGATTTACCATTATATCCACCCACATCATTGACCAGGGCTAGGCTCTATATATAAGGAGATAAAGCACAATGCTATTCTTGTGACCAGCAAGGTCATCTGGCAATCAATTACCTTAATGTTCATTATCTGCAATATTATCAGGTGGATGATTAGGCACTCCCATATATTCACAATGAAAAGCACATCTTTACAGAAAACAATACTCATTCACAAAGAAATAATCTCAAAATTCCCTCCCAAAAGTGATGATCCATGGCTGTTAGACCTCATTACCAAACTGATCATATCTCCATCATAACTACTCAGAACTACAGCTAAAATACACACCATAATATTAACCAACCACCTATCCTAGAGGTTAATTTAATTGTACCAACTAATGAACAACAACCAGATTCCTTTATCTTAACCCAAGCCCAGCCCTCAAGAATATATAATTAATAAAGCAAGCACTGACATCATGGACACTCTGGTTCTGTGTTTTTCATTCATTGAGAACTGCCCTCTAAACTGTGCTGTCAAGAGCAAACTTAGGCATCCATAAACAGAAAACATCAAATCAAAGAAATAAAAACACTTAGCTCCAAACTTAGCATGGCCAACTGCTCATCAGATGACTCAAAACACATGGACTACAGTTTTGAGCATTGCTATTCTCAATTTCCAATCTGAAAACTATATATGGAACTAAATCTCAACCCTGAAATATCTCTTAGTCACATTGCCATCATCTTACACATAAAAAAGTAACACTATCAAAAACAAATCTCAATCAGCTGCTACTGGTGACAGAGCTGAAAAGCTTTTATTTGAACTTTTTCTGGCCACTCAAAACCTGGAATTCAAAACTAACAGTCTTTCATACAGCCTTCTCCAATAATCACTTTTCACCTATATGATACAAAGCTGAAATTATCTTTCTTTAACATTCATGGCTTGAAATCAGGCCCAAAAAAATCAGCAGCTGGATAAATTACCCAACCACACATCCTAGATCTTCAGGAAACAAAGATGTATAATGCCTCTTAAATTGTCCAACCACCTACTTAAGTGCTCAATGTTTTATGCTTGCTCAAAAGATTCATCATCACCATCAGGGGGTACTGAAATGATCACAACTTGAGATTTCCCATTTACTTTCTTTGAAATAATTTACATTGACTCCAGCCTGCTCATAGTTAAATTCTACTACTGGAAGATTATTCTCAATGTTATATTTGCATACATAACTACCTCCTACAATTATTACAATGTTAACACTTACAATCAACTCATTATTCTCATCAAATTCACACTATAACATCCTGCTAGATGATTTTAATATGAGGTACTCTGTCTTTGTTTACCGGTATTACCAACTTTCATTTCTATTAATGAATGCTGATGGATTTCTTCCTATAGAATGAATCTCATTCTATAATTGTCAGCATGTCCCTCTTATAGATTTATGCTTTTACTCCTGTATGGTTCATCATCTAATTAACATAATGCTTAATCCATCACCCTTCTCAGATCACCAGCCAAATGCTTACACTTCATTTAGATGCTGCACAAACAACAACTATTGGCCTTCATTAAAACAGAATATTCCTCTCTACAAACATGACCAAATGTTTCTATTCAGAGACATATATAAAGTTATTTAAATTTTAAAACATACCCCTTGATTCTGTCCAGTGATATATCTCATTTATAAATAGAGTATCATTTAATATCAATTATATCATGTATTTTATTTCCCCATTCACAAAATTACTAACCTTAGCTAAGGAACTACATAGCAGAATTACCATGTGCCGATCTATCCTTGATATGCCTACACACATTTCAAAAACTTACATACCTATATAACAAAACATGCAATTCTCTGAAAGAGTATTTAGCAACAAAAAAAGAAGATATACCTAACTCAACAATGCACATGGATCTGTGGATACATCCAGTGGTCTTTAGGCTACCTTACATAATTTCCCTTAGACCTGGAAGATAATGGAGGGATGATAGAATCAATTTACAAATACTTTAAACAGAAATTGCAAACATGCAGTGGCTTTAAAATCAAGGTAGACTTCTTTTGATAGTTGAAGTCAATATACCTTTTAATTCTGTTGGTTTTGCTTTTTAGCTTGCCATGACACCAAACAATTGCATCTTGATCTCCATGGAATTTCAAAATTTGTTGTACACATATCTTGGTTATTTCACCATTACGTAACTCTGTGACATAGCTAGTTTCCTATCACAAAAGTTATACAATGTTCAAGGTATATATGCCATCCTTCTAGTTACATTCAATAAAAAACCTGCTCAGATATCCAATTTATCCAATCTATAATCTATCTCCTTGGAGGCACCTTGATATTAAAATTCTAAAGAAACTACTAAAATAGAAAATAGTAGAACATACTACTACTAATATCATATATGCAATATGCTAAGAAATGCTCATCCACAGGCCTAGCATCTCTCATATTTAATACAATTTAAACTCAATTTTAGAACAAAAATATTTGCCCTGATATGCAAAGCAACGTCGCAGCTGCTTATGATTCTGTCCCAATTGACAATTTAGGGCAACACCCTATTTAGTTCCCAGCCAATCAGAGCCACAGTGATCACTAATCCATAACTTATTAATTATGTCTTACATTAATCCACTCATGAACAAAATTCAACAAAAATTTCAGGCATTCAATTTCCAAATACCAGATTATATAAACCCTGCCTTGCCTACATGGATATAGCACCAAAAAGCAATTACTTATTTTACAGAAAATACTTGATGGTTACATTATATAATTTAAAATTTTTAAGCTTAACTTGAACAAAACCTCTGCATGATTTATTTACACTGGCAAACTATATTATGATTAGCCTTTTGCGGATTACCTGTTTATCTGGGAATTACTGGTATGAGACTGAAAATTCAAACCAGACTTAAGAAAGATGGCAAAAAAATAACTACCTCACTCTCCAAAACCTATTCACATTACTTAAAAATTTGCCTTTTTCAATCACATTTGCCAATACTTTTAACTCCTGCATTTCTCATTTTGTTGCAAATTTCTATGCCATAGGAAGACTGTCTCTATTGCCATCAAATGCCTTAGTTTTTTTCCAGCGCAAAAAGGACTGGAGCTTCATATATGTTTTCTAATCCAAAAAATTATAAATCTTTCAACTGCCATTATAAGATGATTTCCATCACTATATTGTAATATAAACATAATACCAACAAACCAATCACCCCTTTCACATGGATTCCTATCATTACTCACATGCCAATTACAAAGTATCTACAACAAAAATCATTATTTAATAAAGGTAAATATATCTACTGGAGTATTCACAATCTACAATATTCAAATTCACCTGCTGACCACCCCTCCACAATGTTAGAAAGAAACAGAAACGGACAGTTAAATTTCAAAAAATTGTCTCCCAAGTCAAAAGTTTTTGACTTTTGAGACTTATATGCCCTACCCAGATATCACTTCCTACAATACCACATATTATACACAGCAACTGACCCTTTCTGCAAACTATGCCACAGAGAAAAGGTGATGCAGCATCATGTATTTTATATCTGTATAGCATTAATGCTCACTGAAGAAATCATGTTTAGCACATGCAGTTAAAGTGCTCTCACACTAAGCAGCATTTTCAATACATCCAACAGAAACACCAATGCAACTATTCTTGCAGAAATATTTACCTTGTATACCTTCTGGTGTATTTAATGCAGTCTTTGCCTTGATAACAACACACATTGTCACCCAATCACTTTTTTCCACAAGCTTAAACAACTGAGAGCCAGGAATAGTAAACTTGCACACCTGGACTTCTCTGCCATATGCTGATCCAGTCTCTAACGATTTGCTGTACAGCCTTGCATCACAATTGTAAGATTGTCTTTCTCTGGACCTAATAATAATTAACTATTCACAAAATATAGCAAACATTACATGAATGCTCATTGGTACACCAGTGATGAACTTTCCATTAAACAACACCAACATTTGCCAAAACTGAACCAATGCTTACAATCACAGGCCATCAATTTTCCAGATAATTTAGTAGAAGAACATTTAAGCACACTTTATATTGATCATTCTTAAAATTATATATATGTAGCTAGTGATTCCCCTCTAAATTTCATATAGTGTATATTAAAAAAGAACTATGTTTGCATGTAAATGTTGCTGCAACACTTAGGCAATATTTTAATTACATATGTAAGCATACTGATGTAATCATTGTTTGATGAATAAAGTTGCTTGATGATGGTGATGATAATAAACATTATAATTAACAAAATAATAAAAAAGTATGGAAAAAAGGTGAAAAAATGAGAAGAAAGACGTGACAAAGTATGGGTAATGAGTTTACAAATAGTATTTTAATTTTAGGTCTTTGCAGAAAAATCAAGATGAAGGATATTGTTATTAATAAAATCCTTTTTATAAGTTCTGATTGTATGAAATGTGGGAAAGAATCTAAAATCATCTGAATGGCATTCAATTAAATTTAAAAGTCTATGAGATCTAGAATAATACTGAGAAGAAAAGAAGATATACTTGAAAGTAAGTATGAGGAAATTTGTAAATTTGGGAGATGATCTTATATAAATATATAATGTTTCTGATTTTTCTTCTTTGCTTCAACAAAATGTTAAAACTGTTACTAAAATGATTATATTTAGAGTATTTGGAAAATACAAATTGAACTTTTGAAATATCTCTTTTATTGGGGGAATTTCAGATATCTGAGCCAAATTCTAAGATTGGGAGGATCAAAAAAAGGAAAAGTTTATATTTACTTGTCTATGTAAGACCCTCATTATTTTAAACACTTTATTCTCTGTAATATTAACATGAAGATGGAAGAAGGTGTGATTGGAAAAATGATTCCAAGATCTTGCTGATTATTTTTAGAAATAATTTTAAAATCATGAATACAATAGGAAAAGTGTGAAATTTCAGATTTTTTTGAGTAGGAGATAACAAAGCATTTGCATTTATTAATTATATTTTTGTTGTTAGTACATTACATACTAAAATTAACTATATCATCATCATTATCATCAACATGATGAGGATTTTATTATTATTATTATTGTTGTTGTTCTTGTTGTTGTTATTGTTGTTGTTATTAATATTATTATTATTATTATTTTTATTATTATTATTATTATTATTATTATTATTATTATTATTATTATTATTATTATTATTATTATTATTATTATTATTATTATTATTATCTTTCAAAAGGACTTTATTGAATATAACAAGAAAAAGGTTACATTTATAACTATTTTACCACATGCAGATGAATTGAAGTTAGTATAAATAAGTTGAAAATTGTAATTGGGGGGGGGGGGGCAACAAAGACAAAGGATATGCATGTGGTTTACAAATTTGAGTTTACATTTTTTTCTTTAAAATATACACATCCAATTAGTTTTGTGCACTTGTAAGGCTCTTAGTTCTGTTTTTTATTAGTCTTTTTTTTCCTCTATAATTTTGAGCGCTGTTGTAATATTGACCAAGTGGCTGTGTACATCTTTTGGGATACAATTTTTTCATCCCTTAAGCGGAGCTGTTCCATTTTGTTCCAGAATGTGTTTGGATGTCTTCTTGGATTATTGTTGTACATGAAGGAGCATCTTGTACACCATAGTGAAAATAATATAAAAGTACTTGCTCGAATATGTGGGTAGCTACCCTTAATAAATGATTGTAAAAGGGTTTGAATGTCACAATTTCTTTGTTTGTACAATGATGGTATGGATGAACGAATATTATCAAATACAGGGCAGGTAAAAAGAAAATGTTCTTGTGTCTCAGTTTCTCTATGACACAACCAGCATATATATGTCTTCTGTATTTATGTAATGCCTTTTATATCTACAAAAGTGTAATGTTGGCAATGCTTCAAGATTTAATTTGAGTAGAAAATCATAATATTTGGGTTCTAATGACCAGAATTTAAATTTTTGGGTTAGTTGTCTATTATTAATGTTTAAAATTGGTCTTTTATCATTTAGGGGAAAGCAAATTAGCTGGTATACATCCCAATATTTAAATTTATCTTGAGGTGGTGAAAAAATAATGTTTGGAATGTTAAGAATTAGTGTAAGCAAGGTTTTCCAATATCCATTGGTTGGTGGTGGTTTATCTGTTGGGGTAATCTTGAAGAACACTTTCATGTATGGAAATAAATAAGCACATGCAGAAATGAGATTTAATGTCTTTTGAATGTTAAAAATATGTATTGAATGTAGTCCTAAACCATTTTGTATTAGAGGAGCTTGAATACATTTTAGTGAAACTGAAACAATATTTTTTCCCCACAGCAACTTTCTACATAACGAGTTTATTTTACTAGTAAAAGATTTAGTGTATAGTATTATTGGAGAATAGTATGTGATTCGAATCATAATTAATAGATTAAACAGGGATACTTTTGAATACAGCGAAAGGTAAGATTTTGAAAGTGAATCAATTATATTTTCTATTTTATTTTTAATTTTGTCTTGTATTTGTTGACACATTTCTAGATTGCTCAAATAGAAGAGGAATCCCACAAAAGAGCTGGGTTTTCCTTTAAAATGTTGTGTGTAAAATTGTCTTGTATATATTGACCATGCAGAAGATTTATCCGTGTTAAACTCCAGCTTGTATTTATTAGTGTATGAATTAAGAATTTTCAATAGAGTTGGGATCTGTTTTTTAGAAGTTAAAAAAATTGAGACATCATCCATGTAGGCAATACAGGAGATGTTTGCTTTCAGACCAGGTATGTATATGCCTGATAATTCTTTTTCTATCATATTCAGTAAGGGATTGATATAGAAAGTAAAAAAAAGAGCACTTAGTGGTGAACCTTGTGGAATTGAACAGTAAGGTACAAAAGAGGGGGAATTCTTACCATTAAGTGTAATATGTATTTCTCGACTTAATAGAAGATTGGTGATTAAATATATTAAGGATCTTGGTATTGTTGTGTCTGCTAATGCTTCAACAAGGAGTTCAATTGGAATCATATCAAATGCTGATTTTATATCCAGTTGGATTACAACTGGACTATATTTTTTTATTATTTCTGACAGAATCAATAACTGTTTTGAATAGAAAGGCTGCTTGCATTGTAGATGAGCCTTTCTCAGCAAACTGCATTTTAGATAGTATAGGTATAATATAGGGTTCTATTTTGTCTTTAATGATTGACTCCATCAGTTTGATACCCAGAGGGCTCATTGATATGGGCCTTAGATTGTTTAGTGTGGTTATTTTTTTATGTGTTTTGATAAATGGTACTAGTAAAATAGGGTATAATCCATGTATATGATGGATCTTTTTTGTTAGAAAGTTTGCTAGATTACACAGATACTGAGCAGTAAAATTTGGAGTTTGGGGTTGATGTTAATTTTTGAATAAAGTCTTTGGGAGTAAATACTATATCTTCTTCTGGCTCACCGAGAAAAAATGGTGCAGGGCTGAATTTTTTCTTCTCTTGAAGTTTGAATTTGAAATGTGTGTAGAGAGGTAGCAACATGTTGTAACCAGAAATTATATCTTCTTGTATTTTAATTGCTGTTGGTATGCGAGTTGATGGCTTTTGTCCCAGTGCCCAGCGAATATAGTGTCTGGACCATGTGTGTGTCTGTGTCAAAAAGAGTTTTCTTTTTTTAATTGCCAGGTATTCTTTAAGTTCTTCAGAGACTGATTTATAAAGTTTCTTCAGGGCAATCACATTTGAACAGCCTTGTTTATTTGTAGTACTGTTTGTGATTCTTTTGTGTGTTTCATCTACAAGAGCTAGAAGCCTTGAAGGGGCTGGGGTAACCCTTGTTATGACATCAATTATATATGAAATAATGTTAACAAAGGCAATCCATGTTTGCACTGGATCCATTTCAATGTCTCAAAGTTTGAAGATATATATATATATATTTCTGAGAATAAATATTCTGGGGTTCAACATGGAAGAAGCACTCTAATTGTATTTCCAATAGATGTTATTGATCTGTATATAAAATCATTCTTTAGTGAAGCAATAATTGCAGAATGGTCTGATAATGATGAGTTTTTTATTGTTAGGCTGATCGTGTGATGTAACACTGGTGAGTAGAAGACCAGGTCAATTAATGATGAAAACCTGCCATTATTAAATATTACTGAATTCTGTGGGAGATAGCCTTCTCCACTCATGAGTGACATGGCTAGTAAGTGAAACCATTTTGTGACAAACTCATTGTATGACATGTTGAAATTACCAAGTAAAATTAATGGATGTGATGAGGATGCTATTTTGGAATTTATAATTTGAATGACTTTATTAATTACTGTGTGATTTGGAGGTAAATAAACAAATGCTACATGCAATGTAACTGTTTTATCATATAGTGTTATAATTAATATGTGTGCATCTATATATATTATTTTGAATGAATGGAAGGGGCAGGTTTTCATTACTACTACTCCTGTTCCTGCTGAGGGTGAAAATGATGCTTGGGAGAATGCTGAGTATCCTTGATTATTAAGATAGTTAGATGGAGTAATCTGAGATTTATTATAAATTTTTGTTTCAAGTAACCCTAGCAAATGAGGTTGTATAATTTCAAGCCATTTTATTAATTGATAGTTTTTTTCCAGTGAGTTTAATCCACGGATGTTTAATGATGCTATTTTTATATTCATTATAGTTCACTCAATAAAACAGAACACACCTGATGTAGTAATTAGATTATAATTTTATATAGTTTAGATAACTTGCACAAATTATGACAAATAATTTTTATGTCTCGAGGATCTACTTCCTCCCTCCTGTGATAATTTTTGCACATTTTCTTTTTTATTGGTGCTAAGGTCTTCATCTGAAGTGTATTCAAACTTGGTATCCATTGACCTCATATTTGCTTTTCTTATTTTTTTTTATGATCTAATGTCTGGGGCATATCATCTTCACTAAGATCAATAGGCACTGCTGCATTTTTTCTACATTTGCTTCGTGGTCTGCCTGGTTTTCGGTTGGCAGTGTCATTTATTTTCAGGTCTGTAGGTGGCAAACAAGGCACTAGATAGTCTATAATATCTTGTGAAGTTTTGTTAAGGGGTGTTTTTGATTGTTTGTGATTTTGGCAATCACTTTTTAATATTTCTTGTTGAGATGGGCTATTTTCTTGTAACACTGGTTTATCCTCGTCATTCCGTGATTGATTTTTGGGTAAAACTGATTCACTTTCATCATTTACTGATAGCTCTCTGGTGATGTATAGATCGTCTATTACACCGTCATTAATTGGATTATTTTTATAGCAAATTGTAGTTGATTCACTTATCGTTTGAGGAGTGAACTCTGTGTTATTTACTAGCGCATTTCCACATTGATGACTTGAGGTTGCTCTCACATCACAGTGTTTACATTTAAGTTTTGGGCATGCATTTATAATATGCCCTCATTGTTTGCAGTGAAAACATTGTGGTTTAATTCCATGAATTATTAAGAGTAGTGTCACTTCGTGATCGGGTATAAGAGTGGGAATATCATTTGGATTTACGTTTTGATTTAATTTAACTTTGAAATGATAACTGTTTCCATAGATCGGTATCGAAGTTCCTTTTAAATATGTAGGTTGAAAGGCAACAACAACTCCGAACGGTTGCATTAATTTATTGAGGTCATTTATTGCATAGTTAAAGTATGTATTTTTGATTGTGTCAGTAATAAAATTTTCTCTATATTGGTTAACTTTTACTAAAGCATATTTCCCTAACGTTTTAATTGTTTTATCAAATTTGTTTTTTGTTCTTCGCTATAGAATTTAATAGCAAGATAGCGAGGATTTGGATGATCTGCAATGCACAATATAGAATCCCATAAATTATTTGTGCTTAATTCTTCATATAGCAAATCCTTAGGAAATCTACACAGCGAACAATTTATATCTGTAATTGCAAGGGTAACAGACTGGTCAGTAAAGAAACATTTAAATGACATAAACAGGTCATGTGGGATGGTCGTATTAAAGCATTCAGAAATTTTTATTAGACTTTCATTAGTCCAGATCTCTTCTTCTATTAAGTTAACTGGTAATGGAGCAGATTCTGAAATCACATCTAGTTTCATTAGATCATTCATTGTTGAACGATGAAATCTTGAAACTGGAGTTTGATTTTTTTCCACGTTCTGAGGAAAATCTCCTTTTTTAGTGGATGCTTTGATTGTGTCAGCATAAGAAATGCTTGCTGCATTCAAAGAGAATCGCCATATTGGAGTAAAAAAAAAACCCGCTTGCACACAAATTCCTCATCGGAAGGGTTTTCTTAAGTTTAAAAAACTATATATACTGAATATTGGGTTGCTTAGAGTCAATATGGTTTATTTTAAATAAAAAAAATTTTAGTTTTATTATTACTAGAAATATATAATATATCCTACCGATATCTACAATCACCAAACCAGCTGGCACATGTGCACTCTATTCTATTATTATTATTATTATTATTATTATTATTATTATTATTATTATTATTATTATTATTATTATTATTATTATTATTATCATCATCATCATCATTATTATTATTATTATTATTATTATTATTATTATTATTATTATTATTATTATTATTATTATTATTATTATTATCATCATCATCATCATTATTATTATTATTATTATTATTATTATTATTATTATTATTATTATTATTATTATTATTATTGAGTGGTTTGTTGCTTATGAGCTTATATGAAATTGAATACTGAAAGTGGAAGAGATATGTCACAATACATGGATTTTGAACTCTACAATCTTCCAATCTATCACTGCCCTAACAAAAGGGCCTTTTAATAATCACAATCTAACATTAATTAGTTTATGCTCACTTCAATAATTACTGATGCTTATTGTATATTAATTGTAATCCTTAAATTGGTTTTGAGATAAATCATTCTTTTATTATAAAAACCAAAGATGCTTACATCTAGATAAATAACAACTGAATTCATTTAATTTTATATTAATTGTTCTAGTATCAAATTTATGTAATTGTAGGAACAACTTCAATTGGATTTAATGTAAGTAAATGGTATTTTTGTTAAGTAAAGAGTAAAATATTTTCAACCAGAAGTGTTAATTATCTAAAATTCATTCACAGAAATCTGATTATACTTCAATTAATCTACAATGGTTACAAAAAATATTAACTGCTATCAATATTCAAATGCCTTAATTTTATATTATTTTTAAATTGAACATGTATCTCAATATTTTTTTAAATGTATATATATCTAACTTAGAAAAATTAATTACTTTGAATTTAGCTCACATAGTTTAAATTTTATGTTCTCCTTTTCTCAGTATCTCATACCAGTTGTCATCTAAATGGCTATAAAAAAATTCTTTTTTTCTAAATAAGAGCTTCTTTTATTACCTTTTAAATCAAATATAAAATTTATTGTAACTAATAAAAAGCAAATTTATTTCATTATAATAAGTGATTATAAAAACCAAGTCAAAAGAATCCGGTTAAACAAAAGTAATTTTATTTCAGTTTTATTATTTTCTGGTGATATTTTCTTAAATTTTTATTCCATTATTTTAATATTTATTGTAAATAATGTTTATAATTATAAAGAAAAACAAATTTGAAATGATATACTCTTTTTAGGATTAGTATTAGAAACAGCTAGTAATCTGAACATTATTTGTAAACCACATTGTAGCTGTTGCAGCAATATCCATTGATTGCTACAAAAATAATACAGAATGCAGTTAAATAAATTAGTGATATCTAATTAATGATATAAATTGATTTAATAGTATAGGAATAGGTTTCTTTTTTAATATTTTTCATTTAATTTTTTAATAATATTAAAAAGCATAGAAAACAAAGACTGAACATGTATTTTTGCTATACTATTAATCTGTCTCATTTGATTTCACAATCTTTCCAAACAACATTCTGTTAAAAATTCAAGCAAACATTAATTTTAATATTTACAAATATAAATTTATATTTAAATATTAATATAATTTTATAATATAAATTCAATAAGTTTAATTTTATATCAATACAAAATTTTTGAACTGTAAGTAATAAAGCAACAAATATTTGTTAATAAATCCTTTTTCCTGCTTTATTAAATGTAACTATTAAATTGACTATTTTATTTTTAAAATGTTTATAGTAATAATCACATTTTCCCTTCACTTCATTTATTTAATGCAGGTTGCTTATTTATCAATTATTTCTCTCCTTTTCAACTTAATTAGCATAATGTTATCTGTAATTTAGCAGTTGAATTTAATAATTTTAAACCTTTTTTAAAAAACAATTAGTGTTAATATAAAGAAAAAAGGTTAAAATTAAATTGTATTGTTAAATCATTGAACTAAAAAAACACAGAAGTCATAGTTATTTAAAAGTATTTTTAATATGAAATTTTATTTTTAAATGTATCAATGTATTAATTTATTTATTACATTGTATTTTTTAATGTAAATATATTCAAGATTAAATAAAACATTATTTTTTAAAAAAACTCCTAACACATAGTAAATAATTAAAATATGATGGTTCTAAAACAGAGCTTCCTCATAATTTAACCAACTGTTAAAAGATGTTTTTTTCTTAGAAAAGCAAATTAATATTTTTTGTGTAAATAATTTAGGTTTCCCTTCCCCACTATCATAATTTTTTAACAACAATGACTGAAATAGAATATATATATACATGAAAGCAGTCAACTCTTAAATAATACAATATCAATAACAATCAACAATCTCAGTCTGTTGTCAAGGCAACTCTTTTAAACAATAAAGGGAAAAATCAACTTTTATATATGGCCTAATAGATTTATATAGACCCTTAAAATTGCAACTTGACTACAGAGATTGAAATTATTAATTCAAAGAAGTTTTTATAAATCTCATTAAACAATGAAATATAACCGGTTTTGAAATGAGTTTAACAAACAATCAATTATAACTTTAAAATTGCATTCCAATTAGGTATTATTTAAATAATATACTAATAATGCCCAAGGTAAATAATGTAAATACATGAAAGCAGTCAATACTTAAACAATAACAATATTAATAATCAACAATCTCAATCTGTTGTCATGGCAGCTCCCTTTACACAATAAAGGTGGAAATCCACCTCTATATATGGATTAATATGTTTATATACTCAGTAAAGATTGCAACTTGAGTACAAATATTAAAATTATTAATTCAAAGAACTTTAAATAACCCTCATTAAATAGGTAAATATAACTTATTCTGAAAGCAGACCAAATTAATAATACATATATGTAATGATATTTTTATTTGATATCTGTATTTCTTCAAAGTTATATATGTAATCTTGTAATTAAATGTTAATAAATACTGTAACATAAATATATATAAAGTGCAAGTTTAAAAATATTTACCTACCTAGGAGCACTTTTGACTAGCTTTGTAGTCATTGTCAAGTAACTTTAATTTTTTTAAGGTATCTTCAAACATGCTTTCAAAGTCTGGACTTCCAACAATTCATTTAACTGTCTGTCTACTTATTAAGACATGCTTCCATTTATATATTAACATAGCTTCCTTTATTTTCTTTTTTATTATTGTCTCTTTCAATTTGTAATATTTTCTTATTATAGGCAAAATTAAAATCATATATAGGTAACTTATTATGATCATAAAAACTGATGTTGAAATGTTATACTTTCTATTACAGTTTTGTTTAGTTTTTTGAACTCTTTTAAATAACTGCAAGTGTTCTTCAGGTCTTTTTTTACAATGTAAATATTGATTCCCCTATATATGCACTACCACATTTACATCTCCATTTATATATGATGCAATTTTGATTTAAGAATGAGATTTAGTTTGTAAATTATTAATTTTACTTAATCCAGGAAGTACAAAAAATGCAATTTCACATATGTCTTTATATATTTTCCTTATAAAATTTACTTGTTCATTTGAAATATATGGTATTGATATCCTTTTTCTTATTTGAATCAATTTTAATATTTATATCTTTATTTTTATATTTTCTATTAAAATTTTTAATAGTATTACATACTATCATAATAGGTTATGTATATATGTTTTTAATTTTGACTATAATAATCTGAAAATATTACAAATTGAAAGAAACAATAATAAAAGAAAATTAAAGGAAGCTAGGTTAATACATAAATGTAAGCATGACTTAATAAATAGACAGATGTGTTTGAAGATACCTTAAAAAATAATTAGAATTAACTGACAATGACTACAAGAACTATTTGAAAGCACTCCTAGACGAGTAAAAGTTTTTAAACCTGTACTTTATATATATATATTACTGTATTTATTAATATTTAATTACAAGATTACACACACGCACATATATATTCAGAAATATCACCCTCAAGTTCATATACTTACATCAGCCTAGATAAAACTAAACGATATTAATTAATAGTTTTCAAAGTTTAAATATTTTTAAAAAAGGGATAAAATGTTTTTATATATGTAGCATAAAAATGAAAGATTATCTAAAGTGGAAACTGGATGAATATTGAGATGCACAGTATAAATATATGAAGAGACTTTAATCAAACATATATTTTTACATCGCAGGAAATCAATAAAGTAAATTTGTCATTACTAAATAAAAATTATATCACTATCATTAATAAAATCAAGATATCAATAAAACTCATTTAATGCAAAAAAAATATTTTTTCCGATAATCCTTAATAATATATTGATATTTAATCCCATAAGATTTAAATTTCATCATTTTAAAAATAATAAAAAACTAGCAAAGTGGTTTTAAAATTTTTTGAATAATCAATCAGTCCTGATTTTAAAAACAGCTTATACTTAAACAATTCTATGCATAGGGAAAAATCAGTTTTTAAAATCTAAACAATATTTAAGAAAAAAAATATGAATAAATATACAACAAAAATAAATCAGATCATTAAAAAAAAATTAACGAAATGATAAAAAAAAAGCCTTAAGCTTACAGTTACTTATCTTAACATTGCAGATATATTTTTTAAACCCAAGTTTGCATTTTATATGTATGTGTGTGCATTGTTATACAATACGATGGGTGGAGGACCATCTCTGTTCATAATAGTAAATAGCCATAGTTTGCTTTGTGCGCTATTTTATAGGCAACTGAATGAATGTTGATAGAGATATCAGATACATAACTGTGCTTAATGATGTTGAGCAAAAGTATAAATAACACTGATTTCAATAATCATAA
This sequence comes from Epiperipatus broadwayi, assembly GCA_028023455.1. Classification (NCBI taxonomy): domain Eukaryota; kingdom Metazoa; phylum Onychophora; class Udeonychophora; order Euonychophora; family Peripatidae; genus Epiperipatus; species Epiperipatus broadwayi. The sequence goes on from JAQFVV010000113.1 coordinate 3,076,084, forward strand.
CGAAAGAAAAGATAAGGATGTATAGCTACTTAGCTAGATCCTCATGAATGCATGTCAAATATATATGTATATCAAAATTACCCCAAATTTACAACTCAACCAGAATAGGTAAGTGGAATTGTGGGTAATGTTTTATATATATATTGTTATTTTGCTAGTTCTTTATACTTGAGAAGTCTGCTTATAGCAGTGAAATCATTGGTAATGTTTTATAGTTTATTTTCTTGGCTAATCTAGTTGAGTTGTGAATTTGGGATAATTTTGATTATTTATGGACCAGTTTACCTTTATGCCTTTAATGTTTATATATAATAGGACTTAGTTATAAATAAACATTAAAAAATAAAATAATATAGTAGTGTAAATATTTTATTATTGAACAAAATAAAAAACATAAGCTAGTTATGTGTTTGAAAAGTTCTGAATTAAAAGTAACTAATGGATTTTTAAAACAAATAACTTTTTAATAAGAAAGTGCTAATAGAATATAAGTTATATCAGCTATGTTATTTAAAATTGAATTAGTTTGATGATTTTAATGAAATATACATGTTATATCAATAAACAATGTAAGTATGAAAATTTAAAATATTGAAGTATATGTATATAATAAATTATAATTATTAATAGTGGAATAACGTCATACAAAAAATTAAATAGTGTAAATATTTTATTATTAAAGGAATATTAATTTCTTAATAAAAATATGAATAATTTTATACATGAGAGATTTTGCATGGTATTTCAAACAAACAAACTATTTTTAATGAATTATTGATCTGCAACTTAAATTTAATCTAAATATTGGTTCAGATATTTCCTATCTCTACTAACAATTTTATACAATTGTTTAAGAAATAATATGAAACATTTTGAAAGAAAAAATTCAAAATTTTAAATATACTAAAATAAATATTTTTGTTTAAAAATATTATTTACTTATTCTTTTAAAATTATTTTTTTAAATATAAATTAGTTTTATTTTAGCATGTATTTTATTATCCAGTTTTATTGTATAGAAATAATTGATTAAAACATATAAGGTATTACAGAACATATTATATGACTAATATCATATTTTCAATTTTTTTTGTGAAAGTGCTGGGGAAAATGTCCTTTAATTTACAAATTTTATTTGATAAAGGGGGCACATATGGTAGCACTTACTAGTAACCCTTATATTTCAAGATTAAATAAGTAATTCTTAAAAATTTAAAGCAACATTAATTGTCATCAAATTTATAAAATTCTCTCCAATTTTATCATTGCTACTCTTTTGTTTGTTTAAGAATTGAAAACAAAATGGTTTTCTTCTAAAATGGTGACTTAATATTAGAATGTCATTCATTAAGAAACAAAAATTCAAGGCATCTTTTTATCAACTTTCTTCAAATAAAGTTTCATTATTGGAAAAAGATTTTAATTATATGCTGACTTCTAGACATATTTTTGTTAAATATATTATCTGTCATGTGGAATCTTCTTTAAAAAATATTGACTTACATATTGCCAATCTTATTAGATTTGAAGTTTAATGATGACTTGAAAAATATGAAACTACCAAAAACTGATTTATTTAAAGGAGAATTTATTGGACTTCATAACTTTAAAAAAAAAAAAGTTGATTTTATTATTATCATTCAAGCAGATAATAGTAATTCGACTGTTATATTTTATTAACATTTTAATAATAAAATTTTAAATTTATTAAATGGTAGCATTTATAAAAAAAAATTGTTAGAAATTCTCTGACATACTTACAAAAAAAGATAAAATTTCTTAACAAATGTTCCAGCAAAAATGATGATATAAAAATTAAAATTTCTCCAATACCTTAAATTTTATGGTTTGCCTAAAATTTGTAAACCTGTGATACCATTGAGACCTATTGTATATGCTACAGTCTTTCCACCTTTTTGTCGTTTTTTTTCCCATTCTTTTTTTTGTGTAAAAAAAAATTTTAAAAAAAAAATTATTTTTTTTTTTTTTTAATTTTTAAGGGTAAGAAAAAGGTGATTTGTTGATTTTGAGACCTCTTGTATGTGTATTGAAAATCTCAGGGTCTGTGCCACAGAGAATAATGGTGAGAAGGCTTGTGTATAAAATCCCTATCCAGTGCTCTCATAATATCCCCAGACTAGTTTTGGATCTTGATTACTCTGGTTAGGTGGCACTACTGTATGGAGAGTTTTGCCTTGTTTGATAACAATTATGTACTAGTATAAGAGATGGTGATCATGTGATGTTTATAAGTTTAATACTATTATTCATGTTGAAAAAACTTTATGTTAGCTCATTACAACAATTTATGTGCTTTTATTATTCTATTAGCAAAATATTGTCTTGAAACTATATATTTTTATTTATCACTTTTAAAAGTATAAACAAATTAAAGGACTTTCTATGGGTTTTCGCCTGTCACCCATAATTACTGATCTTTTCATGAATAATTAATAAAATCAAGTATTAAATGCTGCTAGTAAGGGACTTTCTATTTGGTTTAAATATGTAGGTGATACATTTGTTATATGGTCTCATGATATTAATGTCTTGAATACCCTTCTTGTTTTTAAGAAATGACATTCTTAAATTATGTTTACCATGGAGATTAAAAATAACAACACATTTTATTTTCTAGATGTTTTAATTGTTTGAAATCTGATGATTTTTTATTTCCCATCTGATTATAGAAAATTCATTCATACAAACAGATAATTTTAATTCTCATAATCATCCTGCTTATATATTTTTTGTGGAAAATATCTTTTATGATGGGAGAAATTTGCTCAAAAAAATAGCCTTAATATAATCCTCAAGACTCTTCCTCCTCATCTAAAAGAATGGAGTTTTGATATTATATAAAATAGCCTTAACTAAAAATATTCTACTTTCTAATGATTACAATAAAAACATCATATATAAAACTTTGTATAGCATTGATACTAAGAAGAAAAAGGTCAGTCCACTAGAGAGAGCCAAGGACTCCAGTTGACTTTTACTGGCTCCCCATTTTAGTTCCAAATTCCCTAGTTTAGGGAGTTAAATCTCCCTGAAAGTTGTTCTATTTAGAAGAGTAGCTTCTTAGCTATCTTTCCAGATACAAAGTATGTCACCAATTGATCACAAGTAAGAATAATTACAACTTTTCTTTAAAATGATATGAAAATTAAAAATCAACCGTAGAAATTACTAAAGATTTCCATAGAGATTGTAGCTTTAAAGAAAAATCTGTTTTAATCAACTTTCCTGACTGAATGAAAGGGTTTAGTTGATGGGAGGGTCCTTAGAAACCTAATTTTCAGCTCTAAAGGAAGAGGTGCTGTTGGGATCATTGCTAATTCTGACTGTCTTACACATGAAAAAGAAATAACATTTTTCATTGTGATTTAAGTGCTTAGGTTATAAATCAGAGATTTTATTTAACAAAGGAAAATTTTGCTTAGTGCAGTTGAAACTAAAGTCAGTTACTCCAAGAGGCCCACTTTATCTAATTTTATTAATAGTGAATTGTTCAAATGCTTTATTCAGATTTTTTTTTAAGCTTTCACTTGCCACTCCTAAATTGGAGATTCTATATTATACCCGTTAAACACTATTCATATTGGATCTCTAGACTTTATTATCATCCTTAATTGTAACTTTGGAACATTTACAACACTTGATCATCTCATGGAGTAATGCAACAGAATACTATGGACAAAATAAAACCTGACATTTTGATCTCTACAACATACTATGCACACCGACAGCTGCCCTGTTGAACTACGAGTTGATGGATATATAGCACATAATTAAAACAAGTAATTACTAAGATATATACTAAAGCTCTTGATTCAAATAAAAATATACTTTGTAAATCAACAACCACCTTTTACAACTGAGCAGGAATCTGTATATAGAACATAATGCAACCATGAAATTACTGGTTTATATACTAAAGACTTTGATTTGAGAAATAAGGAGAAAACCATATGCCAGCCATTGAAAATCTAATGACTGCTACAGTGAAATTATTGATTGATTCAGGCTGCTACTGGTTTGTTCATCTTTGTTGCCTGGAAGTGGGAGTCTAATGGTAGGGAGGGTCTCTGTAACCTGAATTCTAGCCCTCTGGGTTAAGGGACTGGGGAGGGTCTGATCTGGGATAGTTACTGACATAGATTTTCTTTCCTCTGGGTGGTAGAGGTGACATTGACCATTGCAGTTTTAAGTAGTATAATACTTTATGTAAATCAAGAATTACTTTGGATTGAGACTGCAGGCTCATGCATCTCTGCTTCCTGGAAGGGAAGGTTGAGGGCCGGGCAGTCCCCAGAACCTAACCCCCAGGATTTTGGGAAGGACCTCTGGAAGGAGGGTATGAGGAGATCAGTGACAACACTGGTTTTCTCTTCCTCTGGGGAGCAGGGGTGTTGGTATCCAGACCAGTTTTAATCTCTCTGTTACCACAGATGTATCAAAATACACTTAGGAAAATCATGAGTTAAATTTTGTATAACACAAAATTTTAAGCATGTAAGTTTTAAGATTTAAATCAAGACAATAAAATTTTTGAGAAAAAAAAGATAAAATTGACAACTCACCTAGTTATAAAATTATTTTACCTTATATTAAATGAGACTCAGTTATTGGAATAGTTTTTCTTCTTTTTGCACTTTTTACAATGCTATTACTACTATTACAGTGTCTAGTACATTCTTCAGCTGTAATTAGCATAGATATTATTATATTGGTTGTTTTGTGGTAATATAAATCTATTTTATTTCAATATTCTAATGTATGTACAAAAATATTATTACAAAGAAATCAAGTCATGTCATATGACCTAATTTAACAAGCTTGTATTACAAATGTTATATATGGAGCTCACAAATAAGCTCTTAACAAGCTTTGCAGAATATCTTCAACGCCAGACCAGTTTCTGCTAATGGCTTCCTCAGTGAGGTGCTAGGATATTCAAGCAGTAGATATATTTAATAGAATAAAATATATACTCTTACATTTTTTAAAACAAAAAATAAATAAGAGGACTATACAGCAATAAAACAATATAGTTTGGTGAAATTAAGTAACAAATATCTTTTGATTTGTGTTTGATACTGAAAAGATAAATTTTGTAATACTTAAGCTCATCTAACAACTTTTTTCACCTGTTATATTGTTCTCACCATTTTTTTGCCATATATTTCTACATTCCTAATCTTAATATCATTTTCCTCTGTTTTCTTTTTTTCCCCTCTTTATGTACTCTTTTTTGAAAATAGTGATAAAGTGTGAGTTTATTAATTTACATTTATTGAAATTCTTATTCTTATATAGAAAGATTTTTTAAAAAAATTAAAGAAAAAAAACAGTTAATTAAGATGCAAATATGTTTTTAAAAAAAAATTATATTTTTAAATAATTCATTCTGGGCCTATGAAATTCTTGATATTTGTGAATGAATACAATCTTTCCTCCCCAAACTGAAAGACTCAACTTATTCAGGTTCTGTCTTCATTTTTTACATAGAAAAAAGATATCACTTTTCAACTGTTATTGGATGGCAGACTACATTGGTCATTGGCTAACTATCTGAGAAAAATTATCTTGTAAATAAAATAATCAGTTATCAAAAAATAAAAATTTACCACATTTGATGGGTAAATCTCAAATTGATTTATCTTCAAGTCATTAAGTCAAAATGAATTAGATTTTCACTTAAAATTGTACTACTAATTTTACAAAAAGCACCTGTTATTTCAATGAGAAAAAATAGACAATTATAAAAATAATAAATAATTGAAGTTCAATAACTGGAATTTATAAATATATAATGCGCTAAAACGCGCAAACACACAAAGCTGAAGAAAACGAAATCTTAATACTGTAGATTGATATAAACTAAATATCCAAGTATGTAGCTAAGCACTTTTGAGATCTGAGGTCCTCATATTCATAGCCATCTTGTAAATAAATAGATTGATTAAAAGAGATGCAAATTTATGTAAATGAGGTAGTTAAGGATTCCATTTCCTGGAGATCTTATAACAAAAGTATTTTCTGTTTATAGAGTTATCTTTAGCAATAAAGTTTAAGCTTCTTTTATTTTTCTCTTAAAATCATGTCGCTTTCTGCAAACAATCACTGGGTCTTTAGGTTGGCAATCATGACCAGCTGAGCTGCGGTACTGGACACAAACTAAACTACAAGAAGGGTCTGTTAGTGCTTTATTATATGAGTATATGTATTGAGATAACCAACCTATTTATTTACAAGATGGCTATGAATATGAGGATCTCAGCCCTTGAAAATGCTTAGCCACTTACTTGGATAAATATATTTAGTTTATATCAATCTACAGTATTAAGATTTCATCTTTAGCTTTGTGTGTTCATGCATTTTAGCACATTATATATTATACACTGGAAAAATTAGCCACACAAAGTCTAAACTTTTTGCTCATTTCAATAACTAGAATTATTATCTCTTCCCTATACATTTGCAATGCTAAATATATAAGTGTTTTGACATTTGAACCAGAAAAGATAGACATATTTTTAAAAATGTTAGCTTTTATTCATGCTAGCATGCTATAATTATGGTACTTATTGTATTGAAAGCCAGCTTAGCATGAATAAAAGCTAAAAATTTTAAACATATGTCTACTTTTTCTGGCTTAAATGTCATAACATTTACATATTTAAAAATAATTGAAGTTTTAAAAAGTAAAATATTGATTTATTATTGATTATATGTTCAAAGAAAAGACCTCATAGCATCCTATACACCATATTCTTAATCTGGTTTACCATGAATGGTTTATTTCAGTGATATAATGACACATATGGGAGTGCAAAGTATTTAAATTGATTCCAGCTTTGGCACTTTTGGTGCAAACTAAGTTCAAATCTGAGGGAAATTCAAATATACATTTTTTTTGATAAATTTAACATATCTATATTTTTTAAGTAGCAAACTGTCACCAACCCAGACCCAACCAATCATAATATTAAAAATATGTAATTATACTTAGCTAGAGAGTAAAACAAACTAGAAAATAATTCACTTCATGAATAATATTTATATAGTGTAAATTTCACTACATTACTGTTACGCAAAGTAGACATTGATTTCTATCCTTTTTTCTATTTTGTGAAAGGGTGTAATCATAAACATACGACTAAAGACGTGTGAAAAAGATATATGATCCCTAATATGCACATCTCACGCTGAGCCAACACTCATCAGTTGGCCGAGATCACAATCTCTTACACAGATCTTAAAATCAGATAGAAACCATACTCTACTTTGTGTGAGAGTGGTGTAGTGAAAATTACACTAAGAAATATTTTTCATAAAGTAAATAATCTCTAGTTTAATGAATGATTAATAAAAATTAGGAAATACGTCAACTCCATCTAGCGTTTAATGAGTGCGGTATAGAATGTTTTCGCTTTTATGCTTTGTAATGTGGCGCTGCAATAGATTATTTAGATGCTATTTTGTCTTCTCTCTGTTTTGTATGTTCAAATTTGGTAGTTAATATTTTTCTTAAAATATATATAAATCTTACTTTAATTGAATTTTTAAACTAATATTTAATTAGAAAAGTGTTTCTGACAGTTTCGTTGTTTGATAAAATTAATCGTATTGATACAAATAGCTTTAAACTGATTAATAGCAAGGAAAAGAAATGAAGTAATTGAAAAGTGATACCCCACGAACAACAAAAAAGTACGTTTTTCAGCCACACCCTTTCAAGAATAATCAAGGAGAACAAATAATTGTAAACACAAACTAGACTGCTTATAAGTTTTTGTTTAGAAAGAAACCTTGGGAGTTGTTTTTAAAAGATTTGTTAACTTGACAGTTTCTAACAGAGCTGATTGTAATGTATTGTCATGTGTTGAATTAGCAAAGCTTTAATGAAAATGTTTGCATGTATTTTATCTTAAAGGGATGTACAGTCTATCAATCCTCTTGTTATTTGTCACCGACCCTACAGCTAAGACTTATTAACACAAAAGAAAAACTGAACTAAATTAATGTAAATCAAAGAAAAAAGAAGTACAAGAAAAAGGTGTAACTATTTGAATAAAACTGATATTTTAAATTTTCCTTGATATAAAATTAAAAAAAAAAAAATCCAATTTTAATAGAAGCAAAAATATAACACTGATAGTAGTAAATAATAGAAACAACGATGTAAAATCATGACATAAAAAATGCATAAAATTAATATTATATGTTGTAGCATTCATATGTATTTAGCATATTAACAACATTGTATTAATAAATGAAAAAATTATAATTATGTACATTTTACATTAATAGTTATAAATATTTGAAATACAGGCATTCTTTATATACCTGGAGCTTAAATGTAAATATAGGAGATTTGAACTCAGACTTTCAAGTACCCTTTAACTATCCACACTATCTCACACCACTGATACGCATGACCACACACATGTAGAAAATATAAACAATTACCAATATACGTATTTTGTGCAGAACCAGTACTCATCAGTTGGTCCAGATTATTATCTCCCAAGCATATATATAATCAGTGCTCAGTTTATATTAGAATAGCAAATCTTCATACTTTAATAGACAGGCTTCAATTTACTTCAACCTCCAACTCTTCAGCTATCCATACCATTGAAAATCTGATGATGGAAAACCCAAATCCCATGCTGATGCCAATATTATTGCCATGCCCATGTTGACCTCAAGTCACTCTGATCCCTCATATAGAGGATCTTATCCATTTAAATATATAGAAAAGGGATGGGCAGGATGCAGGCTTAATGTATAAATATTTGAAATACAGGTAATCTTTATATACCTGGAACTTACTTGTAAATATAGAGGATTTGAACTCAGACTTTCAAGCACCCTTCAATTATCCACACTATCTCATACCACTGATACACATGTAGAAAAGATAAATAATCACCAATATATTTCATGCTGAACTAGCACTCATCAACTGGTCCAGATTATCATCTCTCACACATATATATAATCAGTTAATAGTTATAATGATAGAGTATCAAAATATAATTATATAAATATGTATATTGTAAATAATGCTATTAAATAAATTATAGAAAAATTAAAGTAAAACTTATTACTCAAAGATAAAAAAAAACATTAAATAAAACAAACCCCAGATATACCCAAATCCCATCCAATTAAAGATACTGGCAAAATTTGACTTAACATACATGAATCTTTTCATAACAAAATTTTTGACTAAATTAAAAATTGCCTTAATATAAGCGCCAGAGCAAAAGTATGTAATAAATCTTTTACTAAATAAGAAATAAATTGGCAAATTATTATTAATCAATAATAATAGTGCAAATATTAATAATTTAGCATCATTCAAAATAAGGCACCGAATGTAAAAATAATGTTAGTAAATAAACAGGAAATAATAATAAACATTGTTCAATTTTGAAATGTATATTGCGAAATTTACAAAAATGACGTCAGTAATTCAAGAAAACATACTTGAATTTGATGTAAATATCAGCATTATCATTTCCCATTATTATTTATACACAGCAAGATAAAGGTCTCCCCAAGTTTAATCTCTTTTTTTATTTATCTCTAGCATCCCTTCACATCACACTAGCAAATTTTCTTATTCAAACTATTCATCTCATATCTCATCTCTTTCTTAGTCTTTTACAATCTTTTGGGATCTAGTTTAGAGTTTCAATTGTCCATCTATTATTATATCTTCCAGCAATGTGTCCAGCCCAGTTCTATTTTAGTCTTTTAATTCTTTCAATGATGTATTTCAATCCCTTCCTGTTGCTTCTACATACATCCATTCTTCATTAAATGGTCTAAAACTTCTCTATTGCTCTTATGTTAAGTGTCCAAGTCTCAAATCCATTGTTGTCCCATTTATCTTTAGGCCTACATTTGTACTTTCATCTGATAATTCTTGTAACATTTCCTGAAGCTCAGAAACATTATTTACAGTGAACCAGTATAATACATATTCCATTTAGATAAAACAGAAAAATATAGTGCATGATAAGTTAAAGAGTAATAAAAAAATCACAAACCACTTGTGCAATAATCAAAAACTAGAAGATAACCCCTCTCTCAAAATAATAGTCAAACAGAATAAATGTTTTAACCCATGGCATTGAGGCATTTAGTTCATGCCCAATTTTAAAATAAATACTGAACTATGTTAGGAAAAGGTTAAGGAATATAATAAAGTGCTAAAAGATTTATCTAGATACTGCTCAGGTATTCCTACAACAATTATTACAATGTATGTGTGATAACTCATTAAGAAACATTTATTGACTACAACTATTTCAACATACATTTAGGCCATTAAAAATACAACAACATGTGATAGTAATGGAAAGCTGTAGAGTTTCAAGAACCTGGAGATACAAAACCACTCAAAATCAGACATATATAAAACTAGAGAGGATAAATGACACTAAAATGTGAGAATGACAAAAGATAATCAAGAATCCAAACATTATTGATATGAATATTAGAGCCATATGACCCATGAGTGACAATCATAAGAATTGCAGAACAACATGTCATGTCACCAGATTGTTCTCAAAGCTATAAACAATGGGGAAAATAAACTGCCTTTCCCACAGAAGAATAATTCATTAATTTAAAAAGTAAACAGTGTTAGAAGAAAAGGCTTAGATCAAATTATGGTCCACTATAACAATGTATAAAAATCATATATCAATGAGAATTAAAAATGGAGCATGAATTTTATTTATGACATATAGAGATTGGGAATTGTCAACTAAGGAATTATAAGCAGTTGCATCAATTAACCAAGCATGCAAATGTCAATCCAATTAATGTGAAAGATGTGATAAAGACTCCAGCTGACTAATTATCAAACAAAAAATTTTCATCCATATGTAATATTGATCACCATTAAACTGTTAATACATAATAAAATGGTTTGAACTATTAAATATATATATATCACTAAAATCCAATCAATACTTAGACAATACCAATATCAATAACAATATCCTTTTAATAATATATATATATATATATATTATAACTGAATAAAAATGATGACCATAAAGTTGAATGCCATTTGTAACTGAATAAAAATATGGCTCATACTGTATTCTTAGTCATAGTCCAATTATTGATCATCATTTACAATAGAATAAAAATGTCAACCAAAAGAAGAACAATCCTAATTTAATAATGCTTATGAATTATAGTGTTATTTGTAATAGAATGCAAATAATAAACTAAACCAAAATAAATATCAGTCAATGATTAATAATCTAACACTTAATTCAATAAAACAATGATAATCATTTTGTTGTAACTTCATAGATTCAGTATTTAGAACAGATAGAAAACAAGCAAAATTATTATTTCAAACTAATCTAAAATATGAGCATTATTTGCAAAAGGTCAAAGATAAAGCCATAAAATCAAATGTCATTATCTTATAAATAACAATGTATGCCTATTATATAAACCACTTATAATAAAAATAAAGATAATGAATTAAACAGATCTGCTTTAATATAGGTGTAGAAACTTCAGTTGGATGAGTGAGTTAAAACTCTAAACTTTTGATTGGTCAATTACAGAATCAGAAGTAAATATATATATATATATATCTTTTAATATTATATTCATTTTAGTTTCCTTTTTGTAAAAAGTATATTAACAATTTCTCAGATTATGAAAGTGAACAAAAGTTTTTTCAAAAATAAATTTCTATTTATAATTATAAAAATATTTGATAGTGGAAAACCTAAAAAGAAAGTTTGTACCAAATTAGAAAGTGTTGCGGATATCATTGATTTTTTTCCTCAATTTAGATTAGTGTAAAAGTAAAGAATATTTTACTAAAATCTTTCTATTTTTTAAAAATAATTCTATTTTCAGCATATTTTATCAAAATACATTATAATATGTAAATAAATGCCAGTAAAATACTCTAAAATATTCATTTTTATTTGAAATTCAAATAAAGAGCTTGGGGTGATGTAAATTATTGACAGGTGTCAAAATTGTTGTTAACATTGCTATTTTTAATTTATGTTTGTGTAAAAGTAAATAATTTTTTACTAAAATCTTACTATTTTTCAAAATAATTATATTTTCAGCATATTTAATGAAAATAATGTATAATATGTACGAAAAATGATTAAAAAACACTCTAAGATATACATTTTCATTTTGAAAATCAAAACAAAGATGTTGGAGCAGTGAAAATTACTGACAGGTGCTTTTCTTTTGTTCAAAATGAGAACCAACCAATCAAAATCTAGGAAAGCTTGCCTTCTCCCATTGTGGAACATTCAATGTCAATTTTATTGATTTTTTGCTTGTAAAATAATTCTAGAGAGGGCAGCATCTTATGGGATTTTTTGTAAGGTTTAAAATAAGCATAATTTCACTATGGTAATGTAAAAACTAATGTAATTTGAGTGACTTGAAGCCATTCTTGGCTCAGGCCTGTGAATTTTATTAAAGAGTTAATATTCTTTATGAGTCAAAATATTATAATAATACAAACTTATACTAAAAGTTAAATGTTATTTATATTTAAATGAAATGATTCATGGATGGATGAGATAATAATTCAACATGCTTTACAAACTTAAAATATTAATGATATCTAAATAAATAGACCACTCAATAATTGATTTCTAATTATAATTAAATAAATAAAAAATAATGCTAATTTAGCCATGCTATTCCACTAATACCAATATGCTCTTACTAATTAAGTTAATTATAATGTGATTAAATATTCAATAATAATACAAAATCAATTAACCTAACATATTTCTCCACTTTAACCAACTTATAATACTATAAAATAAAATCATCCTATTAGATGACATTAAATGCAATCACATCAATATATAAAATCAACCATGGATTTCTATTTGATGCTTAGGTCAACCACAACTGGTAATATCATATCCAATTACTCTTCAGTTTAATAAAGCTAAGTTATTAAAACTTTAGACTATAATTACTGAAACATATGAAAGATTATTAGTGTTTATTATAATCAAATATTAATATTAAAATTTAATATTTAAGCTAAATTTACAATTCACATCAACGAACTTTAAATATAATTAAAGCAAATCATTTTAATTTGTAACAGAATAAAATATATTACTACTACTACTAGCTTTATAAACAAATAAGATTATAAACTTTATGGCTGTATACTGACTTAATATAACATTCAGTTTAATCAATAATGATTTAAAATAAAATATATGAATATTTAATTGCAATTACCTTTACTAATCTTTGATGACTATCATATTTGTACCTTTATCAATCATCAAATCAATTCATATATAATTTCTATCTTAATATAACTATTACTTGTTACTAAAAAATAATTACCATAAGCTTCTAATTATTAAATATTTAAAAATATCAAATCAATTAATTTATTGCTATATAAAAATCTATACCTATTAAGATAATATACATTAAATTCAAAACAGAGAAAATGATATGTAATTATACTCTCTTACCTATTCTATGGATGGACATTCAATTTATTTTGCAACTGCTTCTAATGAATTATGTGATAAAATCAGTTAATTAATATAGTCTCATCCAAATATGATTAACCATTAAATTTGCATTGTGAAATTAAATGATAACCAAAAAAGTTTGACTAGTTTTAAATTAATTCGAAATTTATTAACAAATGGATATAAATTAAAATTATATATATATATATATATGTGTGTGGCAAATAAACATTTAAAATGTATACATATGATCTGATTATGCTTTATCCAATATGTTTTTAATTGATATTAATTCCTTTAAATTAAATAGGTGAGTGTATATCAAACCTTATCTATAAAATGCTAAAATTAAAAATGTATATTTGTGTAATACAGATTTGTTAGAACACATATACACTTTTTGAAATATAAGAATCAAAAACATTTTTAATCTTTATATATATAAAAAATAATTGATGGAAATAAAAATATACAAAAGATGAATCCACCTATTCATTCACATTATTCTAAGAGAACAAAATGAAAATAAATACTTGAGATTAACATATAATTAAAGAATAAAAAGATGAATATTTATAATTAAAATAATAATTTAGTTATAAATATAAATTTGAATTTAAAAAAAAACATAACTGTTTTATTGTTTTTCTGTGATATTACTAACAGTTGAATGCATTTGGAATATTTAACTAAAAATTAAAACTTTTCTAAAGACATTCAACACACATATTAGATGATGGAAATAGTCCAATATAAAAATACAGCTATAACTGTTTTATATTTTAAACATGTAAATTAAATCTCTACTTAATTTAAATTGTACTATAATTTATATCCTATTCAATTATATATACAATCATAATAATAATAATATGTAGTAGCAAATGACCTGATGAGATATGAGATTTCCAAAATGGTTCTATATTTCTAATGTTTGCTTTTTAAACCACAATTCATTATAGAAAAGGTAAAAATATTACAAAAAGCTATTAGATTCTAAGAACATTTTATTAATTCTCATATTTTAATTAATATCCAAATTATTCTTTCATTTAGCAGGTATTTGATCTATAATGTTATCAGTGTACATATACTAATTTATATTCATGATGATGCAGTGAAGATATCCTTTTATTTAACAAGTAATTCATAAAACATCATAAGTGAACAAATGCTAGTTTCATTCATAATGATGCTATGGAAATTGAACCAATTTGTATCTCATGCATAAATAATCCATCAAGCTCATAACATTATATCAGTAGGTGAACATAAACTTTGTGTACATTTTTCTGTTGTTAGCATTTAAATATTATCATTGAAAGTTAAGTAATATTCCTTTTTAAAGCAAAAAACATTCCAATGGTTTTTGAAAATGCTAAAAATTAATTTTCATATTTTCAATAAATTTTTGCTCTTCATAAATCCTTGATGAATTTGTCCAGTTAATGAACAAACACTCCATCATTCTATTCATTTAAAATCATATACTTTTTATATAAATTTTAAAAAATCATATAAAATAACTTAGTCTCCTTTTATTGAAATCAAGATATGAGAGAGCTGATTTAATCTGCTTAATTCTATTTATAAAACTTTTTCATTGATGTAAGAGAAGCCATATTAACATTCTGTATTAACTCTTTGGTCAATTCTTGCCAGCATCCCATAAATAAAAATCTTATTACATAAAATAATGACAAAGAAATTTTTTTTACAATTATTATATATAACAAACATTTACATTTTTTAAAACACAAATAAAATTATTTCACTCCAACAAAAACTAAACAATTAAGATTGCATTCTCTCATACTACAAGAGAAATAAATTTTTTATACATATCTTTTAAATATAATATTATCCAAATAAAACAACAAATATACTGAAGACATTAAATATTTAGCTGTATTATTTGTAATCTACTATTGTGAATGCAATAATGAAAATATACACAATAAAGAAAATAGTAATAATAAAAAGTCAGATGTCACATGACTTATAAATAAAGAAAATAATTTTATCAAGACTATAAACTTTATTATTTACACATTCAATTTTAAAATAAATATAAAGTTAATTCACATTTTTTTTACAAACTACAATTAATAATAAACATTTTTTTTTCCAATATATGTTGTCATAGCAACATAGTCCAATGCAGTCCAGGTTAATATATTCACTATTAAAATCAAATCCCCCCCCAATATTTTTTTTTACAATTGACATTACACAACAAATTAAAATTTATTTCAAATTCCAATAGACATAATATATATATATATTGTAAAACAAATCAAAATGAAAAATAAAGAGAAACAAGTTTCCCAGTATATTAACTTCTAAATTTAATTTGACACTATCATATATTAATCTTTACTCAAGAGAAAGACTGACCATATATAAGTCCCATCAAAAACCTTTTGTTCAACAATCAAAAATAAAAGAAAAAAATTTAGGAATTCAGGAAAAAAGAGTAATCACATTAATTGAAGTTCGGAGTGGGCTACCACAAAATCCATTGGAAAAATTGTTATGGGGTTAATGATCGCAAATATAAGCTAAAATATAAGCATTTATTCAATATTAAATATGTGGAAAATTTTAGCAAGGATGATAATTGTGAACCAATTAAAAAAATTAGATTTAAAAACTACATTTCATCAAATCCCCATCAGAAAAAGTCTGCAGATATCTGATTATTATCAACATACAAATATATTTATTTATAGTAATATTTGATCACAGTGTCAAATATATTTCAGTCTAAAGTAGATAATGTATTCCAGGGCATAAAGTGATATGGTTCTGCATTTTTATAAAATTATGGTAAATAAAAAAATAATAGAATCGATAGTAGCAAAAAGTGTCTTGGTGGATTTGATAATTGGAGAGTAGTAAGTAATTTTGGTAATAATGAGCATAGACTGATATGCCTTGAAAAGGGAATGGATGATTTTTGAGTGCATTATCTTGAAGCTTGTTTTGTATTGCTTGCCTCATACCAAGTGAACTTTTGTGGAATGAGGAGCCTAGAATGAAGTATGTTTTCCTTAAAAATTTGAGTGCATAGTTTTTAGTAAATAGAAATCATGTGGCGGTTTTATTGAGATTGAATTGAAGTTTATAGACGGACATGTTATCATTGACAATGCTTTGTAATATAGGCAGTAATTTCCAAGAGGGCCAGAAGAAGATAGTTTTGACTATGTAACTTATGCAGGGGATATACTGTTGAGTGCAAGTTATTTGTATTCCTGCAATATTGCTTTGTATCTGTTGTAATAGCTAATTTATTCACAGCGTAAAAAGTGAGGTGGGGCAATTCCTGCAAGCTGGACTGAGTGGGTAAGAATGATGAATAAATTTATCCATTGAGAGTGATATAAACCTCTTGACTTAGCAGTAAGTTGGAGACTAGGTATAGTAGATTGGGAAGGAAGGTGGTAACAGCAAGCATCTAAATAAGTAAGTTGAACAGAATGGAAATGAATGCTGTTTGTACATCCAGCTGGTCTGCAATATTGACATATTTGTGTGCTCTTAAAGTGAATTCAAGGTTGTCAGGACTACAAGTGTTGCCTGCATTGTGGATAAGCCTTTTTTTGGTGAACTGGAGGGTGATATTAGTAGAAAAATGCACAGAGGAAGAGTGTTTTGTCCAATTTTATCTTTTATGATTCTCAAGATTTTAATGGCTAGTTGGACCCTGGAGATAGACTAAAGGCTGAATATCAATGATATAAAATCAGATTACTTAGTGAAAAGCTCTATTGCAACAGAGTAGATCTTTGATGTCATATATTCTTTGGGATAGAAAATGAGCTATATCACACATATATAGTGTAGTGGATAAAGATAAAACCAGAATACTATAAAATCCTGGGTGATAAGATTTATGCATGGTGGCAGGCTTGGTGAAAAATTGTTCAATGTCCAAAGAGGTGTGGGGATTGTCTGAATATACAGTGGGTACAGACTTTCTTTTTAAAATGCAGGTATTAGGGTGAATCATGGAAACTGTTGGTGCAGATGAATGATCCAATGACCATCATATGATGTATGCTCTGATCCACATATGCTGCTGAGTTAGGAAGATCCTTTATTAGATGGCAATGTAATCTTTCAACTTCTTGCAGATGTTAAAGTAGATTTGGGTGATCCTGCATAATGGCTAGTGTGTTTGATGAATAGGTCCACTATTGGCAACTCATCAGCCAATATTAAAAAGTGAGAGGGCAAAGGAAATAGAATGTTGTATTGTATGTTGAGTGATAATGTGTGGTTGAAAGCAAGATATCTTTGAACTGGGTCAATAGTCATTCACTGAAACTTGTTTAACATATGTTTCAGAAAAATGAATTCAGTAATGCATGTAATCACCTGGATTGTTTTATATGGTTAAATAGATAATGTATGGAGTTTATTAAAGTTGAGTGTGAATATTTAAGCTGAATGATCAGAGAATGGGATGAGGTTGAGTCTGTTATCTTTGTTTCTTACAAATCAATTGGTAGTGTGAGACTGTACTTTATTATTATTACTATTATTATCATAATCATTTCAGCAATGATACAGGATTCAAATTATTTTAGTCATTGGTTCTTTCTATCATTGAATATTATTTAATCATTTGGAAACCTAACTCTAAATAGAGCTGCAGTTTATTACAATCAAATTTTCTAAAAATTAAGTTGTTCTTCATCTTTCTTCTAGATGGAAATATTACAAAATCATAAATCACAAAGTTATTCTATTTGATATAATTTCAACTATTATAATTAGGTCTTATAAGCATGATTCTTGGTCTGCTTTTGTCTGTTATAGCCAAGCTTGTCTATCCCACTGTCCTTAAATTCTTTTTTATTCAGGCTATTTTCTTTATACAATAGTTTTTTAAGATTACTAATCACTTTTAAGCAATTTTGCAATATTTTTTAGAGAAAATGACATTGTTAAGGAATTTAAATTTATTTATTTGTATTTTTTCACTTCTTCTTTTTCTTCTTCCTCTTCTTCTTCTTCTTTTTCTTTTTCCTCTTTTTCTTCTTCCTCTTTTTCTTCTTCTTTTTTCTTCTTATTACTATTATTATTGTTGTTGTTATATGCATTGTGTTTATTCTTTTTACTTTTTTAATATGCAACTTGTATTGGCTATTTGCTATTGTTTAACACTTAAATAAAAATGAATTAAACTGCTACTGCAGCTGATACTAGTACACTACTAGTGCTACTATTACTAGTACTACTGTTACTACTACTACTAGTAGTAGTAATAGTATTAGTTGTATTTCTACTACCACTACTCACCACCACTGCTGCCATTACCACTAATACTTCTACTACTATTACTACTACTACTATGATTCCTTAAAAAAGATATTATTATGATGAAGGAATAACTTCCACTTCATTGCAAATTACCTTGTTTACTGCAGTAGTAAAGTGGTTGACTTTGGAATTCAGGTCCATGAATTACAATTTCATTCTATCACTTTCAGTGTTCCTGAGCAATAAACCAATCAATTATTATTTTCATGCTTTTTGGTGCAGTGGTAGAATGACAAACTTTGTGGTTCAAAGTTTGTAGCTTAGGACCAGCTTTTCATTTCTAAGATCTATTTTTTCTGAACTGTTGAACAATAAACCATATAATTACTTTTTTTTTCTTTTCTATTTCCAATCCTGATTGTTTTTTTTAAAAACACATTAACCCATAATTGACCCAAATTAAGCAATTTCGACATGATCCTTGTTTTGGAGAACAAGTATCTACAAAATCCAAATAATTTTGTTATCTATGAAGTTCCGAAATTCTTTGCCAACATAACTCAATTTTCTACCATTTTTTTAATACTTCACTAGATTTCTATAATCCCATCATTTTATTTTGTTCTCTAATTTTCCTGATGAGAATTTTATCTTTTTTTTTAATTTGGCATTTCTTTTATTTTATTATTATTTTTTGCAGTTACTCTTGCACCTTTCGTAATTCATTCTCATTTTTCTATCTTTATTTTCTTTTTTTTTATATATTTCTCTTTAATTTTATTTTCACTTCCATTGAGTATTTATCTGAATCAGCATTAAATATATTGAAAACCTGAAATCATTTTCTTATTTCTAAAAGCAGTAGAATGATCTCAGGGTTATATATTTAACAAGTTTGTAATTGTTTTCTGAATTTAATTTAAAGTTTACATCAATAATTCATGATTCATTATTCCACAGTCTGTTATTGAACCCATTTTTCCTACTAAATTGAGTTCTTTTATTGATTTTCATCATAAATGTGATTAATTTAAATTCTATAAAATTATTTAAAGGTATCTACACCTAAAGACAACATCTTACCTCTGTAAAAATTAAAAAACTTGAATTCACAAAATCTATTATTTTCCTATTATAAAACTTTTTAATTTCTTTTTATCTGCATGAATTGTTGAAATATAAATTTGTATTATAGACATGTTAAATGTGTGTTACAAAAATAAAATTGATGTCAAATTATTATTCACATTATGTAACTTACAGGACATTTTTTTTAGCTTCTCTAGGCCATAATGATCAGTTGATCTAAAAGCTCTCAGTCCACTCTCCCTTATTTCACTCATCCCTAAAATGTAGATCAGTAGATAAGTGATTCACACCCATCTTTACTTCACTGACATTGATTTTTTTTAATGTTTGCCATTGAATTTTGTGAAACAAAAATATATATTATGGCATGAATAAATGTGAGTTATGAAAACTTCTCAGTTTCTCATATAATTAAACAATTGTTTTTAAATATCATTTGCATTTTCAAAAATATTTTATAATTATAAAGGCACAAAATCATATCATAAAAGATATTAAAAGGACCAAGATCATCACAATCATTACAAATAAATACATATTATGACTTTCTTTCATTCAATAAAAATTGAGCCAAAGATGTTTGCAACAATACAAATTATATAATTCAATAATTATTTATCCAGCACTTTATCTATCTGTAACAATTCGGAAGGCAATAATTTTTACGTTATACTGTACAAATAAACTGCGTATGCGTGGAAATTGATTTCTTTTTGAATAGTTAAAAATACGATGTGTAATATTTTTTTATAAAAGAAGTTGCTGCTTATTGTTTAATTTACATTTTTAGTAATTAGTGGATAAACTGCTTAATAAATAGTAATTAGTAGATAAATGGCATTTTTAAAACTTTCTTTTAATCTTACAAATATATATATATATATTGATAAATTTAAAGCTTTACATGATAAAAATTTGTTTACAAAAAGATTGATATTTTAAAATTATATTTTACTAACTTTAATAAATTTTGTATTTTTCAAATAATAAATTTGACGTTCATTGTTTTATTTGACATTTTTAAATGTTTACGGAAGAGTTAATAAATAATTATTTTTAAACTTTTTTTTTATAATTTTTTGAAATATTGTTTTGTTTTTTAATGTTAATGAAATACACAACCAAAACTTTTAGTTCCACAAGAATAATATATCTAATGTTATCTTCCTATTTTTAATTATAAATTAAATCCTTATTGTGTTTGACATTTTTACTGTATATTAAAGAAATTGTTTAACAAAGAACAGTTAATCAATAAATACTTTAAAATTGATATTTTTATTCCTAAAAGAACAAAACGATTATTATTGTCTATATTACAAACACATTTGAAACAAATATATATATATATAACTTTTTCATGTACCAAAAGTTTCTATTGATAGAGGAAATAGTGTAAATTAAAAAAAATTAAATACTGCCAAACACTATACTAGCAATAATAAGTAAGGTAGAAAATAATATAATTTTAAATACTAGCTTAAAAAAAAAATTTATATTAAAATTCTCTCATGACCATGGTTTCATTGTTTAGCAAATAGAACTTCCCAAATAAAAATTAAATAGATACAAATCATATATATATAACACAAATAATTTTCTTATAAATCATATCAAAAAAGCACTCATCTTTAATATCAAAGAAACTGTTTATGAGATTGATGACCACAGATTTAAAAAGATATATCATCAGAGTTTCTTTGACTTTTCTTTTCGATTTTTTTTTCCATAAAAGATAATCTCTGAATTGTCAAATAATGTTTCATGATCTGTATTCAGTTCATGAATATACAAAACTGAGTTATGATATCTATTGTTGAACTTTAACTCTGCTATTAAAACTTAATTTCCTTTGACCTATATATTTTTTATGGCAACAGCAATGAATCATATAAATTATACCAGGGATACATTTAATATCAATCATCTACTTGAACTATTTAATAATGAATTTAAGTCAATGCCTTTTGTCCACACAACTTTCATCCTATCAAATAAATGACTTTTCTTATAAACAAATCTATAAATAGAAGACTTAAATGACCAAAGAAATAAACTCTTTTTTCTCACTAATATTTATAGTTTTATTAATATCAATCAGGCTTCTAGATATTTTTGTTAAAAATAATATTTCTAATAAATTCATAATTATAGTCCAATGTAATCAGAAGCAAAATGGCTTTTTTTAATATAAGCATTACTTTCAAAAATTGCTGAGTCTTTTATTCATACAAAAAAAAATTTAATAAAAAATTTTTTTATGATTAAAAGGTTGATAACCATCAGGCTAAAACATATTTCTTAAATTTTTATGTTTAACAAAATTAAAATGATTGTAAAATAAAATATTGCCAATCTTATCAACATTTAAATTTAACAATTTTAACTTAACAAAATCTAAAGTAATTCTCAGTAATAAAGTTAATATCAAAATCAAAGCTTCCAGTCTATCAAAAACCTCTTTCAGTTTATTTTTCTGTAAAACAAACAAATAATCATCAACATATCTAATAAATAATTTTAAAGAAACAAACGAGTAATAACATTCTCTCTAAAATACAATATAGGTGGACCACATTAGAAGAGAAATAATATAATCAATAGTCCATCCTTCTTTAATCTTAAATAACATATTATTGTTAAAAGGAGGTTGCCTTGACAACAGTTTGAAATTGTTATTGATATTGGGATTGTCTAAGTGTTGAATGGTTTTTAATGAATATATTATTACACATAAACTACATTGAATCTTCTAGTAATAAAAGCAAATCAGGAATAACTTTAATTTTATCAGCTGAAAAATATAAAAATTTCCTTAATAATAATTTAATATTTTTAATCCAACAGCTGACTGATACATACTTTCAATCTCTACACTATAAAATATATAATCATTCTCTAAAACAAAACTATTTATTCTATTAAATGCCCGAAAAGAAGAAGAGACATACAAATGGCAAAAGTTAATATAAATTTAAAAAATTTTATAAAAAATTTTGAAAGTTTATAAACATTTCTCCCCCTGCAAAATCAAAATACACCTTAACAGAAAATTATCTATATGGGTCATAAGATTAAAGAAAATGTTAGAAGTCGTAAAACCATGAGGATAACAATGTAAATAAGGAGCTCTGTCCAACTTTCCACCCATAACTTTTATAATACTAATCAATTTAGATTTTTTTTTACCATGTTATTTAACTGAAAAGAAACTTGATATTTAAAATCAATATATACACTTCATTTAAAAATTTAATTTAAATGCACCTATTTGTGAGTAATATATACATTAAAGTTGTTACTTTGACAAACACACATGCCCATATGTACATATATATTTTATAATATAAGGTAATCATTGTAAACATTACTAATAATAAGTACAATTTAAAATTTTTTTAGCTTTTTGCAAAAAAGAAAATTTAAATTTGTATATTTTATAAAAAAATTTTCAATTTCCTATTATTTAAAAATTTTTATTAAATTTTTAAATTTAGGTAAAAAAAAAAAAATTTTTTTTTTTTTTTTTACAAACAACCCTACTAAATTTTAAGAAGAAAAAAAATTTTTTATAATAAAAAAAAAAAAAAAAAAAACCAAAAATAAAAAAAAAATATAAAATGAAAAAAAAACCTTTTAAATATATATAAAATATTATATATATATAAAGTAAAAATAAAAAAAAATAAAAAAAAAATAAAAATATATATGTTAAATATAAATAATTAAAAAATAAAATATAAAAAATATAAAATAAATAATAATTGGAGTTGGTGTTTTTTTTTTAAATATTTTTAATAAGTTGTTTATTATGATGATAAATCAATAATTAAAATAGATAAGTCTCCATACAGTATTGCCACTCAGTGCAAGCTAGAGTAATCAATGGATGCCAGAAGGCTTGTGCATAAAATCCCCATCTAGTGCCTACTCATCCAATATCCCCAGACTAGTTTCTGGCTTGTTATCTATTGATTACTCTGGCTTGCACTGAGTGGCACTACTGTATGGAGTGTTTTGCCTGTTTTAATAACAGTTATAAGCAAGCATGGGAAATGGTAATCACGTGATGTTTATTGGCTTTAATCAATAATTAAATAAAGTAAAGGTAATTTCTATTAATATTATTTGATAATTATAAATTTTTATTTACAATAAATGTTTCAATTTCTAAAATAGGCTATATACACAAATAGGGTTTACAATGATTTAAACAATGTAAAATTGTTGTCAAGGATAAATGAATTTTATATTTTTTTAAATGAAATTATGAATCTTATTGGATTGCCAAAACAATAATGATATAAATTCTAATGTTAACAGAAACTTAAAAATAAGAGTGAGTTGAGTAGATCTTATCTTTTCACCTAGACTTTCTCTTATCAGGCATCTAGTTTGCACTTATATGTTTAAGAATTTAGCCATAGTGGTAATAATAATTAAAAATACAAGGCTAAATAATTTATGAAACATTTCCAGAGGAAAAACTTATCATTGGAATTGTCTAAGTGAATACCATTTTAAACATCATCATAAAAAAAGAAATGCATGCTTTAATGGAAATTAAAGAATGCTCGAAATTAAATGTCATCAAAATGTGTAAGGCAAATGTTATAATACTTGGTATGCATAGTATATCTAATGCAAAGAAAAGTTAATTCATTTGGATAAACAACTTATTGTAAACACCTGCCTTAATATTTTTTTAAGAAATATGGAATCGTGGCACCATTCCATGAATTCTATGAAAATAAAAGTACAGGAGGAATTGTTTGTTTGAAATTGTAATATCATAAATCTACATAAATTTAAAAAACCTCACTGATATTGTCTTCATGGAAAATATGGACTTTAAAAAACTTTATTTATCAGTTGCTTTTTTTGTTATTTATGATTATTATTGATAATAAAAGTACAAAATCCTCATAATATATTATTACTAGATATAGGATATTAAAAGAAAAGTAATCTCAAATCTCAAGTATTTTATTATTTAAAGGTCTATTGATCACTTAATAATATTTTATTATTTAGTTCATATATATTGCTTATAATAACTTCTCTCATATACACTTTAATTTAAAAAAAAAATTTTTAATAAAAAATCTTTATTTTTCTGACAGTTTCGACTGTCCAGCAGTCTTCATCAGAGCATTTTCAAATTTCTGATGAAGACTGCTGGACAGTAGAAATTGCCAGAAAAATAAAAGTCTTATTTAAAAAAAATTTTTTTTTGCATTGAAGGGTATATGAGAGAAGTTATTATAAGCAATATATATGAATATATGAAAAAATGCAAAGAAAGTAAAGAAGAAGAATAAGAGTATATACCTATTATTTAGTTGTTGTTTGTGTGTAATTAAAGTAAAGTTATTTTAAAAACTATTTATTTAGAATTAACATTTTAAGAATATTACTTTTATTACCTTTGGTTTTATTGATCTTTGAATATTTCCAGCTTATGGCATTGAATTCTTTGATTTCATATTGCTACATCAAGCAGTAGAGATAAACTCCTGGTGACTGAGGTTGTTGTCAATGAAGGTATTATGTTTATGCTACATATATTTTGTAATATTATTTATACAAATATTGAGGTCTGAAAGGGAACCCATGTTTTAGATATGTTCAGTGAAATAAATGTACTTTATCCACTCTAGGAAAAAACCTTTTATTGTACATATACTTAAGTTAGATATCTGCATATGGAAGACATATGGATGTCTGAAAATTTCAGATTTTCTACTTAATAGTTATACATCAGATAAAGTGCTGGGCTTGTTCTGGTATTTTTTTAATCTAATGCTTGAATATCTAGTATCTCACTGAGGAAGCCAGTAGCAGAAACTGGTCTGGGGTTGGGCATATTCTGTAAAGCTTGTTAAGAGCTTATTTGTGAGCTCTATATCTAATATATATGTTCAATAAAAGGTTTTTTTTATTAAAAAGTTGTTTAAAGTAGAGTGGATAAATTGCATTTATATAAGATATTACAGCAAAATAAAGGAAATGATGAATTTTGGTAGTATTTCAATTAAATAAGCATTCTTAATAGAAGTATGTAATAAATAGTGTAATATTTTGTGTGAAAGAAATGCATTATACAATAGATCATTAGACTATAGATCAATAAAATTACATTAGATTATAAAACATAAGATCAAATAAAGCATATCTAATGATTATATTTTAGGATAATAATTATAAAAGCACATTTTTGCTTTCTTGAAGAACTTTCTTTAATATTAGAATGTGTTTTAACAATATGTAATAAAAACATTTAACCACTTAGTAATAGTGAGTATATCTAGTTAAAGTATGATTCATATTTTATAAAAATAGTAAAAGTCATAATAATTACAAACCATTTTCACAAAACTCTAGAATTATATATTGTAAAAGTAATAAAACATTGTTGATCAGTAGAAATGGTTCACTAAGGTCAAAACTCTAGAGTTATATATTGTAAAAGTAATAAAACATTGTTGATCAGTAGAAATGGTTCACCACATTAAGGTTAAAATATGTATGCTGAACAAAATACAAATACAAAAAGAACTAGAGGATAAACTTTCCAAACTATTTACAGCAAATTACAACAAAATCTGTTGAGTTTAGATGTTGTGAAGAAATAAAACCTTTTTGTTTCAAAATTCTGTTTGCCCAAAGACCCCAAGCTGAAGTGGAAAAAGAAATACTAATGCCCATAGAGGAGGTAGAATGAGCCACCGTCATTGTTTTTGTTATAAAACAAAATGGTCAATTACATAAAAGTGAAGACATCAGATTGACCATCAATAAATGTCAACAGAAAAGCTTCTACCATGTGCAAAACAACAGAGAAATTTTAGTTTAGTTAAAGGGGGATAAGTACTTTAATAAACTAAATCCTTTTGCAACCTTTTACAAGATCCCTGTATCAAAATAATCTGCAGCCATGTTGACCATTATACTGTATAAGTAGTTGTACAAATATAACAGATTGCCTTTTGACATAACCCGTAGCCCCAAATTTCTTTCAGGCCAAAATTGACACTTTACTGGAAAGCCTGGAGGGAGATACTGTATTTTGATATCTTAATAATAGCTGATTCAAGGAAATCACTGAAGAACAAGTTAATGAAAGATTATTGTGTTTGGGATGTGACAGAAATAAAATTTCTAGGACACATCATCTCAGACAAGGGAATCCAACCGAAATTTCAAAAAAACAGGGCCAACATTAAAAAACATAAAACACCTTCAAATAGGCTTAGTCCATTTCTTCAAGTGAAAATTTTACTAAAAATAAGGCGAAGGTAGCAAAACCCATATATGAGCTTATAAAAAAAGAATAAAAATTGAACCTAGGAGAAGCTGCAAGGTGGCTCTTTGTAGAAGTTCAAAGCACTGTTTTCTTCAGATCAGCTATTAGTATATCATGATCAGAACTCGATCTAACCTTAATTACAGATGCATTCAATTATGGAAATGTGGTGGTTCTTCATCATCTGTCCAAAGAAGAGTAATACCTCATATCACTTATGACAAGAATGTTAACAGCAGAAGAAAGGAATTACAGCCAACTTGATAAAGAAGCACTAGAAATTATTGCTGTGATATGGAAATTTCACCAGTATTTGTATAAAGGCAAATCAACACCATCACAGATCACCACCCATTCCTAGGTATTCTAGCCAACAAACAAGATGCTTCAGACCATGTGAGTGTGCAGATGAAATTATGCTAACAGAAAGGTACTCAAAATCAACATACTGATACTATATCTTGTATCCCTGATACCATAGAAAAATATCAATGATGGTGTAGAAATATATTTTTTATATCACTGGAAACCTGAAACAATCAACAGTAAAACTGTAGCCAACTGGTGTCAGGAAACTGCAGAATACAAAACACTTAATTCAATACATTAGAAATGAATGGCCAAACAAATTCCCACCCTATCTAAACTAATCATTATGGATGTCTTGTCAACAACTATCAATGTTGAATGGATGTATTATAAATGATGACTGAGTTTTGATTCCACCTGTAGGTCATTAAAAAGTATTAAAACTAATTCACCAAAAATATCCTGACATGATGAGGGCAAAATCTCTTGCTCACAACTACATATACCAGCCAGGCATGAGCAGTGATATAGAAAAACATTAAAAAAATGGGAAGACCTTGTCATTTTACTGCAAACTCACCCCAGAAAAAAGCCAGAATCAAATGGGGCAGCAGTGAAGGCAATGCAATCATTGAATTAACTTTTAATAGATTAAGTTACTCAAGCACCAAAAAGCACTGGATGTGATAATGATGCACCAGCGCATCACTCCATTTACAGCCATTGGTAAATCATCCACAGAAGTTTTGATTGGAAGAAAATTGAAAAACCAAATTATCTATCCCCCCCATTCTCCTGCCAAATAAGGAACCAACAAGAATTTCATAAAGTAACTTTTACTGGAGAAAAGGTGTGGACAAAAGATAATCTATAGAAATTGTGGATAGAGTGCCACATAAAGAAAGTAATGTCAAACCACGTCATGGAAGTGAAATCTCTACCACAGTAACTCATAGATACCATATAAATCACATTAGAAAAAAATGGGCTAAAACCAATGCACACGTTGATGCTGAAATTCATAAAACCCCAACTAAAACAAAGAAAACCATATAAAAAGATTGCATAGAGACTCATACTATTACTGACACTGAACCAGAAAAAGAATCCAATCTGATGGAACCCAAACCAAGTGCTATAGAATCTCTGAGAATCAAAAGACTTTTGATGTCATCACCAACCCCAGTCTATCAAAGGGATATTTATTCTACTCCAGAGAAAATTAAAAATGAACAGTCTGCAGAGTTTTTCAAGAATAAGAGAAGGGTAGCACTGTGTGTGTACATTGAAACTGGATGTGTTTAAAAAATACAAGTAAGCATGCAAATAAGAAACAGGTTGAACAGGCAATTCACTAACCAATAATAAAAGAATAGACGTTATTTTCAAAGGACTGTGTATGTTCTATAAAGGCATTAGAAAATTAACCTGAGTTTTCATCAGACTCTTGCTGTTTACATGTATCCAGAATTATAATGAAATTCAACATTGCAGTTGTAACCCAGTAGAATCCCTGATGAAGGTAAAGAAAGGGGATGTAGATATTAAAGAGACTGTATTAGTCTATATTATTATTTTTGTAAGCCTTGTGGCTCTTATTGTAAATAACCATTATTATACTAATTAGTATCATTTACAAATTACATACTATTATTACATATTAATTTCAAATATGTATATAATTGTATAAATGCTATCAATTCTAATTGTAAATTCATGTTAATGTTATTAAATAAGAAATAACTAACTGTGCGTAGCAGTCTTCATTCACATTTTATTAAGAAAAAATATTTTAAATCATATAAAATTATTTTTGATTCTGTTTTCAACATATCTATATTTATCAGTTTTCTTTTTAAAACAGGTCACTTGTGCTAATATTAACTTATGAGCTACCCCCTTCTTGATAGCTGATTCAGTGTTTAAATCTGTATCACAGCAAATTTTTTTTTCCCCGACTATCATTAGGCAGACCCCATAATAACTGATAGACAATTATTTCCTCAACATAGTTGCCAGTATAAGTAATATTTTGCTAATTGCTTTAAAATTAAGCTGTAATCTTTTATAGATTTGCCCTTTGCTTGTCTTCTGTTTTTTTAGAGACAAACAGATTATGTACTTCGATTGACGGGCTAAAATGATCAGTCAACTTTTTTACAATATCCTCATACATTACTGTATCCTTTATAGGTAACTTGTAGTATTTATTATCACAATTACCCTTCTGCCTGATAGGTATAACAATGCAGCTATTTTTTTTCTCTTCTCATCCACAATACCATTTAGCAAGAAAAAATTTTCTGAGTAGCATAAATGGCCATACCCCAACATTCCCTTCATTAAATTCAGCTATTGCCAACTGTCCCAATGACATTTTTCAATTTACCAAAATCAAAATCCTAGTTTGAACTACATTATTCTAAAACAAACCTATTTACACAAGACACTAATATATAAACACATTTATAACAAATTTGTATTTTTACACTTGGTTTGAATGCAACTGTTACTGTGCCAGCTTTGTTGTGTATTCAGCTATGATATATATATATATATATATATATATATATATATATATATATATATATATATATATATATATATATATATATATATATATATATATATATATATATCAATTAAGATTTAACTAAATAGCATTAATTAGTTTTTATATGCATATTAACAATTAATCCTTGATTTAAAGTTCTAAATCTTCAATGCTATAATCGCCACCAAGCAAACAAATATTGCAATGTAATAGTGGTGGACCTAAGTGAATACTAAAATTTTACACTCACAATACTTAAAACCAATCATCATTGGGTCTTCTTAGGCTTACACAAAAAATAAAAAGATCGGTGAGGTCTATAAACATTTTTTCTAGCCAGCTATCTTTCACCTTTAGAGGCATGGGCTCTGAAACACTTCCATCATTGTAGAAAAGTAGGGCACTTTGCCCTCCGCTTTTCTCAAAGATCCTTATGGAAGCAAAGACAACACA
Source organism: Epiperipatus broadwayi (assembly GCA_028023455.1). Classification (NCBI taxonomy): domain Eukaryota; kingdom Metazoa; phylum Onychophora; class Udeonychophora; order Euonychophora; family Peripatidae; genus Epiperipatus; species Epiperipatus broadwayi. Next base: position 3,106,604 of record JAQFVV010000113.1, read on the forward strand.
GCATGTGATGAGTGGAGAAAAGCTGATGATGGTGCTCTTTTGTTGCTCATATTATTTACACTGTTTTCTTATTGCTTGAATTCATTTACAAATTTCCTATCATTCCAATGTAAAAGTAAATCCATTTGACTAATGCATTTTTACAATGATGATAAGGATTCATCTTTTAATTACATCTGTTCACATTCCTCAGTAATTAGCTTCAAATATTTATTTTATTTGTTTTCTACTAAAATAGTTTAATAGTTCAATTTTAACAATACCTAGTTTTCTTGGTATTTTAAACCCATGAGTTATACCTTGCCTTGAAAATAATCATTTGGATTATCTTTCAGCAATATTTTATAGAATGATTTTAATTTACAATTTTTATCTGTTTAAGTCTAATTTATCAGCAAACCAATCTTTCTTCATTGAATTAGACTTAAACTCAAATTATTAAAATAGTTTATTTTATTTTGCAAAATGTATTTTTTATTACTTTTAAAAACTTACATATCTATTTATGTTTCCATTAATTATTAGTGATCTTTTTATTGCTTTTTTAACTAGATATGTATTTATATTTCATTACTGTTTTTTCTCTGAAGTAAAACTTAACTTTATAACTTATAGGTGTCGAGTTACTAAAGCCTAATAAACATCTTAATTGGTTGGACATATATATTAATTTATATAATTATTTATTTAATGTGCCTCCTAATATCTTTTGATATGTCGAAAATGTTTCAATCACCTTTTTTTTTTTTCCGCTCATATTTTTTGTTTTTTGTACTTTCTTTTTTACATTTTTAAGGTCAATGTTTATTTACGATTATTAAGATGGCAATAGTAATGATAAAATAATTATATGAAGATTACATTAAAAATAATGTTGATAACACAAAAGGTTAAAATTTATGCATGTGAATTTATTTATTTGCAAAAAAAAAGAAAAAAGAGATTGGTGATTTACATATATGAATTTATTTGCTTTTTATATTTTAAACTATTTATATATATATTTTTGATGATCAGTTATTATATATATAATGATTGTAAAATTTTGAAGAAAAAGTTAAGAAAAAAAACATTATTATGGACATACACATGAATGAACAATAGAGTTGAACTGAATATTTCTTGATAGAATATAAAACTAAAAATACTATAGAGATCTAAGATATAATAAAGGGAAAGGATATATGAAGATCATGTTTTTAACTTTTTTTTACTTCTATTTTTTCTGCAAATGAAAAGCTAGGAAAGTTTTATTCTTGTTAATTTACCTTATTCATCTAAAAATAAAAGAATTCTATTTCAACTGAATATGGGTCAAAAAAATGCATGAGTAGAGAAAAACAACTAGCAGAGATCTTGACCCTTCTAGGTCTATATCTACTTATTTTCATCAAATGAATGATCATTAACAAGCATCATCTCTATAAATGAAAAAAAATTGCGTTAAGCAACTATTCTTTTCCAGAAAAAAAAAGGAGACAACTCTATGATGGGAGAAGCATTTCAAAATAATTCTGGTCACTTTTATCAATCTATCTAAACTGATGTGAAGAAATAATATTTTAAAACCAACTCAAACTATTTGAAAATAAAATTCACATGTTTGTGAATGAAAGACATCATTAGCATATTAATAGAGTCAAGACAATATCAAGCAGAAACTCTTCAAATAATGTTTATCTTATAATAAAAATAAGAAAATATATAAAAAAAAGATTGATCAAGTATAATTAATGTTTAAAATTGAAAATGTATACATGTTTGTTATCTTTTTTTTAGTATTTTATAAAAGATCAGAGCTTCTTAACAGGTATTATTATTTTTTTATTATAACACACACACATATAGCTAACATAACATGTGTATATAAAGAAATATAAATGTATTAGTAACTGAAACACAGGCTTATTATATACCTGTGTCTATATATGTAATATATAGGGTATATAAGTACAGACTTTCGCACGACCCACCATTCTCCACTCTATCTCATAACACTGATACACTTGAACACATATATGTTGAAAATATAAATAATCACCAATATACATATTTCCTGCTAAACCATCAATCATCAGTTGGTCCAGATTACCATCTCTACACATATACACTATAAGTCCTCAGATATATATTAAGATAGCCAGTATTCATACTTTCATGGACAGGCTTCAATTTACTCCACACTCCAACTCTTCAACCATCCATTCAATTGAAAATCTGATGATGGAATGCTCAAAGGCCACCCTAAGGTTGAGATTCTTGTCACATCCATGTTGACCTAGGGTCAATCTGACCCCTCATGTACAGGACATAATCCATTTAATACATATACAAGGAATGGGCAACTGATGATTGCTGGTTTAGCATGAAATATGTATATTGGTGATTATTTATCTTTTCAACATATATGTGTTCAAGTATATAAGTGTTATGAGATAAAGTGGAGAGTGGTGAGTCATGTGAAAGTTGTGCTTATATACCCTATATATTACATATATAGACACAGGTATATAATAAACCTCTGTTTTAGTTATTACATAGTAGAGATGTCTGCCCATCCCTTGTATATGTATTAAATGGATTATGTCCTGTACATGAGGGATCAGATTGATCTTAGGTCAACATGGATATGATAAAAATCTCAGCCTTAGGGTGGCCTTTCAGCATTCCATCATCAGATTTTCAATTGGATGGATGGTTGAAGAGTTGGAGAGTGGAGTAGATTGAAGCCTGCCCATGAAAGTATGAATATTGGCTATCTTAATATATATCTGAGGACTTATAGTGCATATGGTAATCTGGCCCAACTGATGATTGCTGGTTTAGCATGAAATACGTATATTGGTGATAATTTATCTTTTCAACATGTATGTGTTCAAGTATATCAGTGTTATGAGATAGAGTGGAGAGTGGTGGATCATGTGAAAGTCTGTGCTTATATACCCTATATAATAAATGTATTAGATACATTTTTATCATTACTTATGTTAACATGAAGACTATTTTTAAATGTTAAATGAATTTGATATGCTTATTTTTATAAAAATATATATATTTGACTTACATATAACTTGCAGTCATTCAGTAATCATGAGATACATTTAAAGGGTAGATTCATTATTATAATATTTTATATGAATATATATATATAAACTTAAGAGTATGCCAAAGCTCTAAAAAAGCTTTTTTTTTTTTAATATGATAAATGCTACTACAAGAGAAGGCATTCAAATCATCTTTATCTTAAATTGTCCCCATCCCCAGACCGGTTTTGACCTATGGGTCTCTTCAGTGAGGAGTTGGGACACTAGATTCAAAAAACCAACTCAAGCAAAGCATTTATCTAAAAGATAATTCTCAAGAAGAAGATCTGAAACCTTTAGACATCTGCATGTCTTTAAAGTCAGCTCTCCAACTGAAAAAAATATATGGGCCTGAACTTAATTCAGATACTCCATATATTAATAGGCTTAGCCATTTAATTTAGATCTTCTTCTTGAGAATTACCTTTTAGATAAATGTTTTGCTTGAGTTGGTTTTTTGAATCTAGTGTCCCAACTCCTCACTGAAGAGGCCCATAGGTTGAAACCGGTCTGGGGATGGGGACAATCTAAGATAAAGATGATTTGAATGACTTCTCTTGTAGTAGCATTTATCATATTAAAAAAAAAGCTTGTTTAGAGTTTTGACATACTCTTAAGTTTACATATTGGTAAATGCAAGCTATATATAAGTCATGTAACATCTGTCTTTTTATTATTACTATTATTATTTTGCTGTTGGGGCTTTGGCTAAATTAAATGGCTAAGCCTATTAATATATGGTGTATCGGGATTAAGTTCAGGCCCATATAATTTTTTCAGTTGGAGAGCTGACTTTAAAGACATGCAGATGTCTAAAGGTTTTAGATCTTCTTGAGAATTATCTTTTAGATAAATGCTTTGCTTGAGTTGGTTTTTCGAATCTAGTGTCTCAACTCCTCACTGAAGAGACTCATAGGTCGAAACCAGTCTGGGGATGAGGACAATCTAAGATAAAGATGATTTGAATGCCTTCTCTTGTAGTAGCATTTATGGTATTAAAAAAAAAGCTTGTTTAGAGCTTTGGCATACTCTTAAGTTTACATATTGGTAAATGCAAGCTATATATAAGTCATGTGACATCTGCCTTTTTATTATTACTATATATATATATATGTGTGTGTGTGTATGTGTTGTGTATGTGTGTAATCATAGAGAGATATAGCATGTTTATAAGTACTTATTATAAAAAGGTATCTGTCAGAGCTATTATAGTAATGTGATAATAAAATCCCTATTCATGATGTAGATTAATGTAGCGGTGCTTTTACCATATTTAAAGACTATCCTTTAAATAAAAGGGATTATTTAAAACTATTATTTGTATTTGAGTGTCCCAGAAAAGGTATATTTGATTCAGAAGAAAATTGTGTTATAATCTGTTTTGAATGGAAAAATTAGTGCAATTTTACGCAAGGAAAAAGTACAATCTAGAACTATTTAAATATTTACAAATATTATTATCATCATGCTTTATTTTTAGGACACAAATGGTCTTTGTCTGAATGTAAATATGATTTAAACAAATGTATCGGCATCAATTCTCACTCAACATGAGTTTCATAGAAATCAATTGAGAAACCTAAAAAATGAAATAGAAGTTCTTGTTTAATATTTTATGTTATTGTTGCAATTCTAAAAAAATGAACAAGTTAAAATACATATCATAAATAAGAGATGAACCAATTGTTTTATTTAAAAGTGACTTTGTGTAGTTTTTTTATTATTTTGAAATCACATCACTTATCTATATATGAGAGTCATAATGCAATATTTGATTGTAATAATATAATTATTTTACTCTGAGAATATTGAAATTATTATTTAAAAGCTACTTCTCTACAATTAGGATATAGGTGTAGAGAATTCACAAGGCATTTGAATAAAGAATTGTCATAGATAATGTTTAAAAAGTCAACTTATCCATTCTCTTTAATTTCCACATATGTACAGTTACAATTTGGCTCCCAAAACTGACAGGCATAATTTCACAATTCGTGAGGTGTTGGCATACCATAATCTTTCTCTCACCCACCCTAGTTGTGTAGTTTTAAAATATATATTACATTGAACTTGGAGAGGCCTTTGTCCTTTATTGGAATGATAATAGTTGAAAATGATATATATATATATATATGGTAGTACAAATAATTAAAATCATCTTCATTAATTGGTAAACTTGGTTAGGCTCTTTTAATTGTCTGTCTATCAAGAGATTATTTGATCTGAAAATATCAATTTAAATACTTTTGTAATTATAAATTTTATTAAGCGCACATTATTATATTAAGTAATATTTACTAAGACTGTAGCCTTAGGAATAAGCATCTGAAAAATTCGATGGTAGGGACCTCTACAGGTCATAGCCACAAGCTTACACTAGGAAGAAAAGAGGGTAACCTCTTTACTTCAACCTACTTTTATATATGAATAGGTGAAGCTGAAGTGATTAGATCTAAGAGTGTCAAGCTATTCAATACTTCACTAATTAAGTCCACAATTCTTATTATACATTAATACTTGCAAAATCTTACAATTTACAATGAGTCAAAGGAAATTATAAATACAACTTTAAATTATCGTAATAGATTTCTTACTATAAGATCTTTCCTTTGACTCGTTGTAAATCGTAAGATTTCGCGAGTATTAATGTATAATAAGAATTGTGGACTTAATTAGTGAAGTATTGAATATCTTCACACTCTTAGATCTAACCACTTCAGCTTCACCTATTCATATATAAAAGTAGGTTGAAGTAAAGAGGTTACCCTCTTTTCTTCCTAGCGTAAGCTTGTGGCTATGACCTGTAGAGGTCCCTACCTTCGAACTTTTCAGACGCTTATTCCTAAGGTTACAGCCTTAGTAAATATTACTTAAATACTTTTGGTGCCTTTGCCTTTAGCCAATATATATATATATATATAATGTTTAGGTCAAAATTTAAAATATAAAAATAATTTGAATTGCAATAAGCACTTCAAAAGCTAAAGGCTGTTTCAGTTTATTATGCTTAATTTTTATGAAGATTTAAAATAGTTTAACAATACATCAATTAAAAAATATAGTGATGAGTAATTTATTGGAAAAAAAGAGGAATTGCCACTCTGTCAAATTATGCTTGAATTGCAGCTACACAATATCTATCGGTATAAAAGTGCTATAAGGGAAAGTAATTCATGGGAATCGGTTAATTACCCAGAATTATAATATAAAAGACTATTTTATTTGAAGTTTTTTAGTACAATTTTTGTAAATCAATAACGCTTGTAATGAAAAATTACTACAAATTAGACAAGTAATAAATATTCAATAGAGAATTAAATGACTTAATGAAGTTGCCAAGAAAAAACATCTTTACTGCTAAAATTTCTACTTGTCTTTATTTCTTCATGAGTGCAACTAGCTATCTTGCAAAATTTCATGTGTTATATATATATAGTAATAAAACCACGTAATAAATCACATGACCTATATAACTTGTAATTACCAATATGTAATAAAGAGCAAGTATTTCTAAATAAGCTTATTTTATTATTTGTTTTAATTTTTATTTTATTTATGATAAATGCTATAAAAGAAAGCATTCAAATCTTTATCTATGATTGTTTCCAATCCCCATCAGATTCAAAAATACCAACTCTAACCAAGCATTTATCTAATACTTAATTATTAAGGAGAAGATCTGAAACTTACATACATCTAATGTCTTCAAATTCAGCTCTCCAACTAAAATAGCTATATAGGCCTGAATTAAATTTAGATACTCCATATATTAAGAGCATTAGTAATTTAATATAGCCAAAACTTTAATAGCCAAAATTGTAATAGTAATAAAACCAAGTTATAAATCACATGGTCTATATAAATTGTAATTACTATAATGTAATAAAGAGCAAATAATTCTAAACAAGCTTATTTTATTATTACTTTTTGTTTATTTATTTTTTTATATGATAAATGCTATGAGAGAAAGTATTCAAATCTTTATCAATGATTGTTCCTATCCCCAGATTGGTTTCAAGCTATGGCTGTCTTCAGTAAGAGGCTAGGATATCAGACTCAAACTCTAACCAAGCATTTATCCAATACTTAACTATTAAGAGGATCTGAAACTTTCAAACATCTGCCTTCAAATTCAGCTCTCCAACTAAAATAGCTATACAGATCTGAACTAAATTCACATTCTCCATATATTAATAGTCTTAGCAATTTAATATAGCCAAAGCTTCAAGAGCCAAAATTATAATAGTAATAAAACCCAAGTTATACAACTCACATGATCTATACAGCTTGTAATTTCCAATATGTAATAAAGGGCAAATATTTCTAAACAATGTTATTTTATTATTTTTTCATTTATTTATTTATTTATTTTTATGATAAATGCTGTAAGAGAATGCATTCAAATCTTTATATACCGCTGGGTCTCATTTATGTAGTAGATAGGTTTTGCAGAAAACCTGTATTAAAAAAATTGCACAAAAATAGACTTAATTTACCTTGAAAAATGGGGGATATGTTCTATAATTTTCAGAAATCACATAAAAGCAAAGCAACAAGGAAGAATTATTTTAAAATTCACATTAAAAAAATAAGGAAGTAAAGTATGACTAATAAAAAATTTCAAATATTTGAAACAAATTGATACAAGATAAACTTTTTTTACTTTTTCATTAACTACAGTATTTAATTTTATATTTTTTCATACATATTTTAATCATTATCGCTATTTGACAATATGCGTTTTGTTTGTGAACTGGTAAGAAATCAGATTCATCACCAAGAGGAAGTATAATTAGTGCCATTGTCAGTCTTGTGCTGTGTTAATAGTTTTCTGTCAACAATGTGATCAGTAATTAAACTTTGAGATGATGATTTTACTAATTATTTATAAAGCTTGCAATATCCAGACATACAACTATTTAGCTCTCATTGGAATTTAAGAGGTTGTTCATTGCAGCAAACTCAGATTTCAGCATTTTTCGATGTTTTTCTTGGTCTCACACATCAACATAAAATCTATGATTAAATGATTTTTACTTATCAGAAAATAATAAATTTGTCTTCATTTGATAGATATTTTTGTTTGCTACTGAAATAAATTTTTTCACATTTTGTTTCTATATTAAAAAAATGAGATCACAATCAAACCAAAAAGATTTATACATTATCATATCTAGAAAGATTATTTTCCGTTTACAAAATCTTCATTATGTCTGATTATTTTTAAAAATCTAAAAGAGAATTTATTTCTGTTATATCTAACAAAATATGTTTTAAGAGTTTAAAATTTTTGAAAATTTATTGTGATATTTTTATATTTGTGAATATAAATCTATTATAATTATTTACTCATAAGTAAGATTCTAAATAGCTTCAGACCATATTCACATTAATTGCTAATATAACATTATATTTTTGAAAAAAAAGTATTTCAAGTCAAAATAAATTATTAATAATTTAAATTTCTTGGTATCTAATAAATATAGTGAAATATGAACTTCTTTATCTCATAAAATAAACCCTCATAAAAAGATATTAAAAAGAAACATGAATCGCACAACTTCAAAATTGCATTTAAAAAATCAGCTTAAAATGAGACCCAGGTGTATATATATATAAACTCATTAAACATTGCTATACAATAAAATATGCTTTTAATCATTTCAAGGTTTACAGGTTGGCTTTCATTTTCATACTTTCTTTTCATATTCATGGGTTGGATATCTTGAGTCACCAAGGAACTGAAAAGATATGTTAACATTTTTCACACTTATAAATAGATGGAATCTATTGTTATTTACCTATGGTATTTAATTAAAAATTAAAAGAAAGTTGGCACATGAACTGGGGAGGTTGCCCATGATACACTTAATGTATTTTCTAGACCAAATATGAGGTCAATTTAGAAAACATGCATTTTTATAGTCAAATATTCTATTAGAATATCAGTAACTGATTTATGAGATGCTTTTAAGGCCAGAAACTGAAGGAAATGACTTGATATTATGACTGATTCTTTGAGATAATATAAATATAAATGCAATCCTTACTTTAAATAATTGCATTTTTATTTGTTTTAGATTGAATAAATAAATAAATAATAAACTTAAGAAATTGTAGCTGTGGAGGCTAGGTTGGAAGAAGTAACCAGATAGTTTTATTGGTGTTAATAAACATGGTAGTATTAAGGTTAAGATCAAGGATTATCAGAAGTGCTATGTGATCTTAGAATGGATGAGTTTCTTAGTGATATGTTAATTAGATGATGTAATGTTAGGGAGTAAAAGATCAGTATAGCTAGAGGTGAGAGTCTACCATTGTCAAAGGGATGGCACATTTTGTCAGAAATCCCTCTTCACTCATCAATGGAAATGGGCAAATATGGAGCTATTTTTTGACAAATGTATTGTACATCATTTTGAAATTCCCATAACCAAAAATTCATAGAATAAAGCTCCAAATGATTAAAATTAGTCTATTAATAATAGTAAGACTAGGAGGAATGTACATAAATATAATATTTAAGATTATTTTTTGTGATTCAACTTTATAAATAGGATATGCATATCAAAGTATAGAATTTTGAATGAGTTAAATGGGATTTATCAATAATTACACTTGTTCCTATAGATGGTACAAAGGCTATAACAACCTCTATAATTAGGTTAAGATAAATTAATGAACCATTATACATCTTTGACTCAAGTATAACTTAGTAGGTGAGGGTGAATAACTTTATATCACTTGGCCAATTAAAAATTCTTGTCAACACAGTTCCTATTTTTCAAATTAAAAACACCTATTCTATATTTTGTTTTATTGATACCTTAATTATGGCTAAAATGAAATCCAAACAAAAAAGTTTGCTACATTGGAATAAACAAAAGATCAATGACTATTAGCTAGGAGCATCTAGGAGCATTTTTGTGCAATATTAGTAAATGTCATCACGCTATTAGAGTCAATGTTTCAGTGGGAATAGCTGATGTTACATGTGACAATCCTTGTCATGTATTATTAATAGGAAGCTGTATAAACAAGAAATATTTATCTCATTAACGGTATTAAGGTTATCCTCTACAAACGTTTCAGGGTGTGATTCTCTATAGCTTCAATTACAATTTTTATTTTTATAATTATGCCCATTGGCTTATGATAATTCTCATTACTATTTGCAAGGTTCAATTTCCAAGAACCTAACACCCATGCTTTTTACAGGAGAATCTACAGGTTTAGGCTTCCACGAGGGTGTACAGTTGCTGAACTACATCAAACTATCACTTTTCATGTCCATTATTACCTGAGTAGTATTATTCATCATATTTTCGACTACAGTTAAATATACTAAATGATTCAGTACGTCTATCTTCTTTATGTCATAGATTAAAAACATATATTATTATTATGTAGATTATTGGTTTGTTCAAAAAATATAAGTATCTAATGCAGGATAAGTTTTTTTGAACATTGGTGTGAAGAAATAGCTTTCATATTACAGTTCACACAAAATATTTTAGGGCAGGTGCTTATTATATAATCACATTCTTTTCATTGAAAATGCTGATGTTTTATTCTTATATTTTTAGAAATAATGTTGATTCCTGATTGATAGTCTGAGAGAGTATGTAAATTTAGGTAGTTCTTATGTGATCTAATTTTATACTATTAGCTATTTCCATAAATTGGTATTGGTATATTTTTGAAAAATGGGTTGAAAATCAATAACCTTCCTAAATAGTTCCATTAATTTAGTAAATTATAATTAAGACAAAACATTTCTCAGAATGTCAGTGATTATTTTATTCTAATCAGGTTTATCAAAACAAATGAAACTCATTTAGTGATTTAATATATCTTTTATTGTCTCTTTTTTCACCCTTGTGCTCTGGTTGTGATATACCTAGAGTTCCAGTGAGCTACAATATATTCTGAATTTTTTCATTAAATCATTTTTACCATATGAATCTTTCACAAATTTATAAACTGGGCAGTATGTGAATGTAAGCACAGCACTATGGAGAGATCACGTAAAGAAATACTTAATAGAGTTTAAAAGGTCTTTGGATACTGTCAAATCAAAAATATACAATAATTTTGTTAGACTAAAAAATATTTGATATTTTTGTTAGATTTTTCTTTGTCCAATCTTCATGTGAATTTACAGGTATTGATTCCATCACAATTGAAAAGAGATCCAAGTTGGGAAAGTCTCTCAATGTGAATCAATAAAATCTAGAAACTAGAACTGGTTTGTTTTTACTTATAACTTCATTCTCACTTGATTCTCCTGAAAAGGTTTTATATTTCTGGCTAATTGCAAATATGAGCTTTTTTTATTTTTAACATAATAACAGACATTTGAATGGTGTCAAAATTTATGCTAAAAAAATAACTTTCATTCAATTCAAATCTATGGTTATTCATTTTCACCATATACAGAAATCATTAAAAAGAAATATTTAAAGGTTAGATTTAGAAGTGTCCCTTAGAAATATTATAAATAACACAAAACATTCTCACATATCTGAATTTTAATATCACTCGCCCTCTAGTGACTATATTATTATTATAAATATTAATATTCAAAAATAAACATTATCATTATACATACTAAGAAAATCTTATTTATTTCTTTTAACATAATGTGCTTAATTTATTTAACATAGTATGCTTAGCACGCTTTCAACTATCTTTTACTTATAATCATAGCAAAAATACATAAAACAAATTATGTAATTCATTGAGATGAGATTTTTCAGGGCACTAATAACAGTATGTAAATAAGTGAATTTACATAACCCTTTTTTAAATTGAGAGAGTGCAAACTTCTCAAGCGCTTTTGACTATTAGTAACCAATCAGATCTTAAGCACCGGGACAGAGAATTTAACAAGAAAAGAATGGTTTCCACTCTCTTCTTTACTTATCTTTCTATATATCCAAGCCAGTCCAAAGTACTTATATCTTGGATATATAGAAAGACAAGTAAAGAAGAGAGTGGGAACCACTCTTTTCTTGTTAAATTCTCTGTCCCAGTGCTTACGATCTGATTGGTTACTAATAGTCACAAGCACTTGAGAAGTTTGCATTCTCTTAATTTAATTTTCAATCCTGTCTGCACTTTATAAAAATATTATAACCCCTTTTTTGAAAGGAAGATACAGGATTCTTTCTTATTTATAGTGTTAGTGTTATTGGTGATGCACCAACACTTTTGATTTTGCATTTCACATCATTTCTTCCAGAAGAGAGGATGATGGCTGCTAGCTATGTTTAGTTTCTTGTTTTAGAAATGTGGATCTAACTTCAGCATTGGTTTTATCCCTACTATACTGATATCTGTGTTAGGCAACCTTTATTGTAAAGTTAGCTTGAGACTAAAATAAATATTCAACCTATCTTTGGTCTGTTTGTTAAGTGGTTAAGGGTGGGGGGAGTGTAAAAGCTAACTTTATATGCTTTTGAGCAAATCTTGTTGAGTTATCTCAGGTATATAAAGAAGTGAAATCCTAATTTTCTTTTTACTTACCATGGGTTTGTTTTTAATTTTGGAGTAGAATATTTTAACCATCTCAATAAGTTGCCTATATTTGTATCATAAGTTCTTGATATGTGTGTCTATGTTGGTTTATTAGTCAGATTCAAATATGCATAGGTTGTGATTGCAATGTAGAAAAGCTTTAATTCCATGATATTATGTGTGGTAAGCATTAACTATTTAATGCATATTATACCTCAAACTTGAACAGGATTAACTATCATTTTGTTCTTCAATTGACAGTTATATTTCTGAACATATAAATACAAAAACCTTATGCCTTCTAGTATTTCTCAACATTTGATGGTCCACTGTAATACTTATGGGTTATTTCTTGCTTTATATCATTAATTTTCTCATCTAGGACACAAATGAGAATCACATGTATAACAGACTGGATATCTGTTCAAAGTACTTTGGAAAAATGTCTTCAAATCTTATTAATGTTATGCTGCATATTATGCCATTTATGAGCAGTCCCTTAGATGCACCAATCCTTCATTTTTTAGATTTTTTGATTTTTAGCTCCTAACCATTTAATAAATTTTACCAAGGATAGGTTTACCCCAGAGCAATCTCCCCCCATGGTGTACAGGATCACATGCAATCATACAAATTGCAGGACTGTTTACTTTGATGAAAATTATTCTAATCTTACAATAAGCATTGCCCAACAGATATATCAGTATAATAGAGCTAAAACCAATACATATTACAAAGAAATCAAGTCATATATCACATGAAAAATTTAACAAGCTTGTATTACAAATGTTATATATAGAGCTCACAAATAAGCTCTTAACAAGCTTTGCAGAATATCCCAACCCCAGACCAGTTTCTGTTACTGGCTTCCTCGGTGAGGTGCTAGGATATTCAAGAATTAGATTAAAAGTACCAGGGCAAGCCCAGCACTTTATCTAATAGATAACTATTAAATAGAAAATCTGAAATTTTTAGACATCTATATATGTCTTCAAATCCAACTATCTAACTTAAATAGCTATATGGGACTGAACCAAGTTCAGATACATCATATATCAATAGCTTTAGCAATATAAAATCACCAAAGCCTTAAAATCAAAAAATTATATTACAAAAAAATCAAGCCATATGTCACATGACCTAATTTATCAAGCTTGTACTACAAATGTTGAATATCCTAGCACCTCACTGAAGAAGCCAGTAGCAGAAATCAATCTGGGGTTGGGGATATTCTGCAAAGCTTTTTAAGAGCTTATTTGCAAGTTCTATATATAACATTTGTAATACAAGCTTGTATTCCAAATATCTTCATTCCCGGAGTAATTTTCATATAAAAACTAAATGAGGGGATAATTCAGAAATAATATGAGAATAGGCCTTTTTTAATATAAATTGGTGCTTTATCTACCATATTGTTTGTTGTTGTTTGTTTGTAGATTTTAAAACTAAAGTAATCATACAGGGAAAAAATATCTCCATCACTTTTTGTAAATTATGATAATAAAAGACAAAATATAATCAAATATTATAGTCAAATGTTAACAAGTTTAGAGCTGAAAGCATCATGGCATATTAATGGCAAGGCCATTCATTCAATAACCATTGAGAATGGTGAAATCTGGATTTTTTTTTGATCCATTAGATATTATTAGTTGAAATAAAGATTCAGGATTAATCAAAGTTAAGTAGATGAATTTCAATGAACTGACTGTAAAACAGAAATAAGATCATAATATAATCTGGCTTTCATCTCTATAATTGATGTGCCATACCATAATGAGTGTTGTCCTATGATTTACATTTGCTTTATATCTAAATACATGTTACTATTTAACATTTATGATTACTTAATAAGTCATCATGTTGCAAATTTATTTCTAATTTATCCAAAAGTCTAAGCTTTTTAAAATAGTTTTCAAAACTTCAATATGGATAATTTTGATTTGCTAAAATTTGTTATTTAGTGAATAATATTGTTTAGACAATAATATAATAATTTTACTATTAACATCTATAATATTGAAATACAATTATAATGTATATATATTTAACCTAGATGTAATTAATAGGGATTTGAACTTAGACTGCCAAGTTCTGTATAGTCATCCACTCTATCCAGTATAACCGATACGCGTGTATTGCTTACACTGAATAGAGTAGATGATTATAGATAGATTGACAGTCTGGGTTCAAATCCCCTTTAATTACTTATGGGAATATAATACCTCTTGACTACTGACGAAGATTGAATTATATTCAATAATTTTATTTTTCACTTTTTACAGTCAGAATATTGATTTTTGTCAACTAGCTGAAAGCAACTAATTAACCGTTTGGTGATTTCAATTGAATGGCAAGCTATTTTACTATGAACCATTAGTTATTAAATAATAGAAGTAAATAAGTATTTAAGTATAAGTAATTTTTACACAAATACTCACCTTTAAAAATGAATAAATTTGCTAATGAACCTTTGCCTAGATTAGTGTTCAAAAAATTACATAAACATTTTACATCTATTTTGTAGATAAAGCCGAGAGGTCAGCGCAGCTGCCTTGCAAGCAAGCACAACTGCAAATTGGTTGCTCACGGTTGTTGCAGGTTCTCCTCCCAGCCGATGCTATGACATATGGAAAAAAAAATTGTTTAATACCATACTTATGTATTGCTGTTTTTAACTTTTAGAATACTGCTGATTTTTGAATCATTTCATTTTTAACTTTTTTACATGGATCAGAAAACTAAAACTGTATTTATTTTTTTTTTGTAATCAGTTAATGATGTTTTCATATTGGTGGAAACTTATTATGGAATAATACTGTACCAAGACAATAAGACAGTTTATAATGAAATAAATTTTTTTTAATGAGATTTTGTATTTTATTAATGGATCCAGAGGCTCTGTTAGTCATAGTAAACACTTCGATCCCAATTTATACAACACGCATATGCACAAAATCCATTTCTTCATGTACCATCATTAAATCATTCCTATAACTCTGACCATTTCATTTTCTATATAAGTTGGGGGGGGGGGGGTTCTTCGTTACATTCATCTTTATCATTCTCCCATTCATCACTTATTTTTTTCTCGATTCCTTGTTCAACGTGTTACATTGTTCAATATTTTCCCTCCTATTTAAAAAATATATAAATAAAATCTAAAATCTTATTCCACTTTCTCTTGTCTCTGTTATTTGTAGTTCCTTTTTTAGCATCAAATAACAATAAGATCTCTTTCATGTAATCATAAATTCTTTCATATTTTCGTATTATTTAACTCTAATTTTTTATTTATTATATCTTGTTCTATTTTTTTTTTCTCTTATTAACCTATCTGTAGCATAATTGCCTAAATATATGATCCTATAATTGGAGTCATAAAATTAATATTGGAATGGCTTTATCGATTGAAAGTTCATAACTTCTAGCTCTAGAGCTGTCAGCATCAAAATTGATATAAGGACCCCACATTCTAGAGTATGACCCTACCATTATACTTAATTACACCAGTGCATTGAAGCTACTGAAGAGAAATGTCTTATGACATAAAAAAACTTATGCTGAGTTCTGTACTAATCTGAGCGACTTAAGGCAATAAAGTAAAAAAAGAATTGGATAATAAGAAAAAAAGTAATAATAATTTAGATATAAATTTTAGCATCAATAATAAATTTTCAAAAACATACAATCAGTCTTTAATGATATCAATATTTCACAGAGGCAAAACTCTCAATACATTAGCACCACTCAGAGTAATCAATGGAAGCAGGAAGGTTTGTGCATAAAATACCTATCTAGTGCTTACTTATCCAATATCCCCAGACTAGTTTCTGATAGCTTTCATTAGTGAGGCATTAGATAGGATTTTATGCACAAACTTTTCTACATTCATCGATTACTCTGGCTTGTACTGAGTGGCACTACTGTATGTAGAGTTTTGCCTATGTAAAAAACAGCTTGTGTAAGTATAAAGAATGGTGATCATGTGATGTTTGATAGTTTGAGACTAATATTTATGAATCTTTGAATTCTGTTAATATCAGCCTGGCATGCATGTGATAGATGTGTCTGAGACAGTAATGCTTGAGTTTTTTTTTTTTTTTTAGATTTTATTCATGCTTACAATTTTTCTTTTAAAAACATGCAATCATACAATATTACTTGTTAAATGGAAATATAAAATTATTTGTCAATCTATATATACATTTACTTACTTTCCTAATAATATTGCCACAGTTGAATAATCGCTTTGTACTTTTTTAGAAAAAACAAAACGTAATAATTTAACAGGAATAAAAAATTTAATTAAGATAACTTTATTACAGTATAGAATTATAGGAGTTAATTCTATAGAAACTTGGAATCAATTATCATACTTTACTACAATATAACTTTGGGGGACACAAATTCAAACATTTAGCAAATTTTTTTGCTGAATGCATTACTTACCCTAATAATGTCCTTTGTGTATAAATATTAACATCTAAAATTATATCCATCAAAAGGAATTTCATTTAGTCAGATTGACATTTCTCAAATTAATATTTCCTCCATTTTACCTTTCAATCAATTGTCCTTTGTATATATTGTTTTTCTGTATTCTGTTTGTAATCTGATATATACTTATTTATGTATATGATAATTAATTTCTATTTACAGTGAAATATAAAGCCTCAGTTTTAAAAACTTAAGTTTCATATTAAACTTTATCTTAACTTATATGCTCATTGGCACCCCACCTATATGTTGTTTACGAAAACAAATATAAATTATATTACTTGAAACAGAAAACATAACACAAATACATTTTATTAAATATGCAGTTCTTACTATGAACAATTACACGTACTTCTGCAAAGGTACAAAATGTAATTATTTGCATTTTTTATACAAAAATGTGTATATAAAAATCGAATGTTAATATTTTTGATTAGTATTACTTGAATGAGTAAATACAAATTACCAAGTGAGCAATATTTTTATTATTATTACAATTAATAAGTCACTGAATCTTTGTGTTTTATTGCTCATCTTTATTCTTTTTTTTTTCTTACAGCAATTGTAACTCGTGTAAATGTTTGTGTGTATATTAAGATAAGATTATATTTTATCCATAACTAATATGCTTTGCATGCTTTCAACTATTATATAGCCACATTCATAACAATATAAAATTATAGCAAGTGATTTAAATGCTCTCTGTGAAAATGTAAATAAGTTAATTTGCATAATCCACTTCCTCAATAAAGGGATATAAGCCTCTTTTTTATTAATAGTTACACATTACTGTCTACTTATTATAGTTCCTTAACTTTGTGTTTTCTGTCGTTTCTCTCGGAACACACTATACTCACACTAATGGCTCAAAGATATGACCTTGTTCGCTCTCACATTCCAAGAATATAGACTTGGATTCAGTGTTGATTTTTACCCAGTTATAAAAATAATGCTCCTGGATACTTCTTAGCAATTATTTATCTAAAAAAATCTTACAAGTCATTGTTAGGTAATAAAGAATTTTATATTTCAGAAAAAATGGTTCAGCAGTAACCTTCTATCCAACATTTGTTCAATCCTGCTAAGTAAAATTTAAAAGTTTATTATGATTTTAGTTACGTATGATGTTGTTTCTTTTTTTTTAGATAATTAGTTCGCATTCAGTTTTGCAAACTATTCTATATTAGTCAGTAAATGAGTATCTAATTAGTCTTAAATAAAGCATAGAACAAAAGTAAAAACTAGTCAAACTTTTACTATCTGGCAATTGAAAAATCTGGTGAATAATATCTTTTTCTTCACTGCTCCTCTATCAGGAATTATTGGAATTTTTTTTTATATTCGAATGAATATTTAGATGGTTTATTTTTAATTTATTATATATTCATACGTTTAATATAATGTGATTATATTTACATACATATAATTTAAAAGTAGATATTTTTACATTTATTATCACAGAATTTCCTTTATATTTCTATAAAAATATAGCTTTAGATATTAAGGATTAAATGAATGTGTTTTAGAAAGGTGCAAAGATTGAAAGTGACAAGTTCTATCATTATTTCTTTTCTTTTTTTTAATAAAAATAATGGCAGCTGACACTTTTATGAATGAAAACTGTCAGATAGAGATGTTGTGATTTACTTCTTTAAAAAAAAATAGTAAACTAAGTTTACTTTTCGGCATTCAATTCGTTCAATGACTGTCACTGATTATATACTCACTTAATTTTTCTTTTTTCTCCTTCGCGTTAGAATAAAATTTCGCAGCATCCCACAGAGACTGTGTTAAAAAAATGGAAAAAATGTCATTTTACGATAATAAAATAATATTTAATCTTTATATATATTTTTTAAATTCCCCTATTTATTATTAACAAAATAATTTAATATTAGGATATAAAACTTAATATACCTAGAATTTCAGTTTTTATTTTAAATTATACATAAATTTTAGCGTGAGAAAATATAAATATATATATGTGTGTGTGTGTTTAAACATATAATTTAATCAAGTCAAGGCTAAGTGGGTTGTGATTTGCAATAATTATTAATAAATGCTTTAGAAAATAATGCATAAAAAACTTTTGTGGTCAAACATGAGTTTACATACATGCGTAAAATTTATATAAGTAAAGCATTTTAATTGAGTCTCATTAAAGTTTGTATTATAGCTTTAATATTAAGCTGTTAAAATTATGTTAAGAGAGTGGCAAGTATAGTTACTAATAATGATTAGTAATAATAGGGGGTTTGAATACAGGATTTCAAGCTCCTTTCAGCTATCCGCTCCATTTTATACAACCCATACATGTGAAAAAGATAAATGATCTTCAATATACACATTTCGTGCTGAGCCAACACTCATCAGTTAGTCCAGATCATCATCTTCCACCCAAATATATATAACCAGTACTCAGTTTTTATTAAGGCAGCAAATCTTCAAACTTTAATGGACAGCCTTCAATCCCCTTCACCATCCAATTATTCAACCATTCATATTACTGGAAATATGATTATGGAATGCTCAAAGCCCTTGTTGATGCCAATATTGTTGTCATACCCATATTGACTTTAAATCACTCTGACAAAATATTGGCATCAACAAGAGTTTTGAGCAATACATCATCAGAGTTTTAACAATATGAGTGGCTGAAGAGTTGTAGGGTGGGGAAGATTGAAGGCCATCCATTAAAGTTTGAATCTTAGCTATCTTAATATAAAATGAGCAGTGGTAATATAAATATGTGAGATATGATGATCTGACCCAATTTATGAGTGCTGGTTCTGTATTAAAAATGTATATTGGACATCATTTATTTTTTTCACATATATGTGATTATGGGTACTGGTTATAGAAGATGGAATGCATAGCTGAAGTGAGCTGGAAATTATGTGTTCAAATCTCCTCTTATTACATCTAAAGTTCAGTATATAGACTATATTTGTATTCAAATATTAATAATGGTTAGGTTTTTCAATTGGACTTAAGTATTTTGTTGTCTAGTAAATCTAAATCACTTTTGGGCAGAGAAGTTAATATAATATGCACACAATAAAAGGTGATTCTGTCAGGTGTGACAAAAGAGTATTTGTGACAAAACTACCCTCCTTTAATGACCAGAATCTTTAAAAATTATATTGATATGCAATTTTGCTGTTTTACACATTCTCAAAATATTTGGGTCTGTGATATTTTGAGGATTGTTTGTTCTGAAATTCATATTCTTACTCAATATATGTAAAAGAGAGAAATAAAGAACTTCTATGTATGTTTGTAAATTGGTATTTTTTAACGTTATATATTGATCTTTAAAAAAAAATAACAACAAAGCAAAATACGTTACATTTGATTCCAACTGACAATCCATTATTCATAAATAACATTTATTGTTATTCATCTAGAAAAAAAAAGCTATTTCATGCAAACAGTAAAAATAAAAATCGAACTCTTTTTTTATTAATAATTCTATCTTGTTTATTTTGTTATTTACGTCTATATATATGAATTCAGTTATTATTTGGTCCAAAACACAGAATAATGATTTAATTTAAACTTACTATTTAATATTTGATAATTCCACTTCCATGATTTTATAAAGTAAAGTGATTAATATTCATTTGAAAAATGTCAATATTTGACTTCAATTCAACATTGCAGAAGTTAGACAGCACTTACAAACAAATACCAATCTTACCTAATTGGATAGTGGTGGCTATGGTTATTAAAGAACTAAAGACACCAAAATGTATGGGTACTGAACTGAGTTAAGACCTATATAACTATATAAGCTAATGAGCTTGGATTGAAATATTATTGTGTTTTCAATTTCATTCTCATAGTTTTGTAGTTAAGTAGAGATAAAAGGTGGCTGCTGGAGGGTTGCATTAGATCCTAAGATCTAGGTGCAGTGCTCTCAGATCCAAAGTTCCTCACTGATGAAAACCACAAGCAAGAAACTAGTCTGGGATTTTGGATGAGTATGCATTAGATAGGGATTTTATGCACAAGCCTTCTGGAACCCATTGATTACTCTGGCTTGCATTGAGTGGCACTATTGTATGGAGAGTTTTGCCTGTTTAAATAACATATTGCTAAGCCGAACTGACCATTGATTTGTTTTTTTTATTTTATTTAATAACATTATATGTAAAGCTCCAAGTAGTACACTGCATATTTTAATATATTTTATTATTATATGTGTATGTGTGGGTTTATATATTGCTATTTTAGCAGTATATGTTCTTTTTTTCATCACCTCTGTATCACTTAATGTAAGCTTTAGGAAGTACTAGATGACAGATGATAGTGTTTAATAAATCTATATCCTGTGTTATCCTATCAAATATCCCAAGATTATTTTCAAGCATATTATTTCCATAGTGAGGAACTTTGAATATTGGAACAATGTGCCTGGAACTTTAGGATTTATTGCACCCATCTTCTGAAAGCCAGCATACCTCTCCATATGCTATCAAACTATCAACTCAAACTGGAAAATATATAAATATTTTCAATATTAGCCAGCTTGCTTATATTATATACATCTTCAACCAGTTTAATTTTAGATATGATAGTATTCTTAACAACTATAGATATTTCTATGTTGTTCCATATATCAAAATACACCATAATGTATAGAAACTGAACTGTTTTCAGATCTTTAACTATACAAGTAAATAAGTTATGATTTATGCTTTTGTCAGTTTGAGCTAATAGTTTGATAGTATAATGGAGAAATAAAGGATGGCTACCAGAAGGAAGATGCATTTGATCCTAAAGTTCCAGTACACTGTTCCAAAATTCAATGGTACTCATTAATAAGTAATCTAAGGATATTGGATAGGACAATACAGAATGGGAATTTATTAAACACTACCAGAGTCATGTGATATTTTATTGATTTATAATAAAATTTTGGCCACAAGTAAAAGATAATTTGTAGTTGTTAAAAGACTAAGGATCCCATAACAAACAGAAACTGAACTGGTTTGAGATCTGTATAAACTATACTAACCCAGAATTAAAGTCTTTTAATAACATTTTGTTACTTTAAGATTTACAGAAATAAGCAGGGCAAATTCCCTTGACATAAATTTCAGCTATTGATTTAAAAGCAATTACGGCTAACAACATCTTTAAATTATTTTAATACATGCCAGATTAAATTTTTGAGTGTTTAATACAAAAATATGTATAATCAATCTTTTTTTTCTTTTACAGTTATGACAATAGTGCATAAATACATTAATTAAAAGCTTTATAAGAATGTTTATATCTTGATGGTTCAAAGCTTCAATCACTGAAGAAATGCTTACCAATCAACTCCTTTTTTATAATCTACAAATCCAAAGCATAATGGCAATTCATAGTCATTTGTCTTTTCTATTATTTCTTTCAATATATGGATGTAATCCACTGTACTAAAACTATTTTTAAATTGAGCTTGTTTTTTTTTAGGTTGGTTATAATTTAATGTATAAAGAATTGAAATAAGACCTGAAAGGATGTAGTTTTTAATATCTTTTTTATCACTTTTCTTAAATATTAATATTGCTACAGCATTCTTCAATCATCATCTGGTACATCTTTATTATGTAGATATTTAATATATAACTTCAACATCATTTTGTTTATTTTTTCATTCGCTTTTTTGAAACATTTTGTTTCTTCATAATTTAATTGCAATCCTCAATTCTTCAATTAAAATAATTAGCAATTTAGTAGATAAAAATGATTATTTTCTTGGTCTTTATTACTATATTATTCATTAAAGAACTATTTCATATTTCATGCTATCGCTTCTTTTTTTAGTAATAAATCCAGTTTTTCTTCTCATTGGTAAAACAAATTTCTTTCCAATACCAAAATTTTGTTTTACATTTTTGAGATTTTTATTTTCTTATATAGCCTTCTATGCTAATTCATAATCATGCTTTCTTAAACAATTATTAACTCTTTTTCCTACAATTTACAAAACAATACGTATTCAATTTTACTTAATACAACATTTTAAAAAATGTCATCTTTCATTTTTCCTTCATACACTGACTTATCTTAATAGAAAATTTACTGATATATTACTTCCTTTTTGTCTAGCTGTCTTTCTTGCAATTTTTAATAGAGTATCGATTGTTTTCTTATTGATTTCAGTCATGCTGAGTCATCTTTAAAGACTGTTAATAGTTAAAAATGAATTGCAAGTTTTAATTTAGAATCATTGGAATGTTTCTGAAAGTTAGAAACATCAACTGCTAAAACTGACTTAATCACATCAGCACATATCTTACATCTCATTAATCAATAATCACTTTTTGTGTTGAACCTATTAAGACTAATACAATATATAAGTCAATATTTCTGTGCCTGCATTTGAATGCATCCATGTGAATTTCCATTTAGCATATTTCTCAAAGAAAATCTTAATATACATTTTTTCAATAAACTCTACAAGTGTGTCTCTTTTCTTATTCCTATCAACATAATCTTATTTCTCCATAACATATTTACCTTTAAAACATTTGAAAATTCTAGCATTTCTGTCTCTTGATAATTTTAAAATATTTCTTAATCTGATCAAAAGCATTTTGTATATCCATATTTTCTTCACTTATCATCACAATGAGAATTCATTGGGACATAAACTTAAATTATCTGCATTTGGTATCTGCCATTAATTTGAATATTTAATCTTGCCACTATGTCTGATATACCATCAACTCCACAATGTTATATTTTCCCTTTTTATTTATAATAAATCCCACACTATTTGTGCTTTGTAATAAAAGCACAATGTTCAATGATGACTTATTTAATGTTGGACAATTCTTCTTCCAATTCGTGTAATCTTTCTTTATTTGAAAGTGATCTGCAATTGTATGAACTTAATAAAAAGTTACCATTAATGCATTCTTGAGTTGTGAATGTGAGATTCTTAGCATCCTAAGTCTTTGGCTGCCAACTACTTCCTGTGCTTGTAACCATATAGCCTCCTGGGAATAAAGCCTATAATTTATTTTAGTCTATAATGGTTGTAAATATATCTCTTTTAAAAAAAAGTTTTTTCTCACATATTCATTCTGCCTTCAAGAAAGCAATTAATATTTCACTTAAGAACTGAGAAGAAAAATCATATTGTTTCTTGATATTAAAATCGGAACCAAAAAAGCAATAATCTCATCACAATGTTGTTGGTCATAATGAGCAGTCCATCCATTTTTATTTACTTTGTAGACATTAAGAATTTGACTTGCTTGATTTCTTTAAAGCCTCAAAGATAAATCAAAGGGTCTCTTTTTATTTAACAACAAACTGCTTTTTGTGACCCTAAAATAAAATAGATGTGAAGCATTGGTGGCTGAGTGGTTAGCACAGCTACCTTACAAGCAGTTGTCCTGAGATTTGCTTTCTGGCTGATGCTTTGACATATAAAATAATAATAATAATAATAATAAAATAGATAGTCAAATAATTTCATAAATATTATATAATGAAAATTTCCTATTTAATATTTACAGTAATTTTGAATTAAGGTTAATTGCTTTATAAGATAATGGTTATAAAACATTAATGAAATTAAGTTATACAGGAAGTAGCTGAAGTTTTCAATGAGATAACATTGACAAGTTTTTCTGTCAGTGCTTTTTTCACCTTTACCTCAATTCTATCATAACCATCCCTCACCCCAGAATTCAGACTAACCTCCCACCCTATAGATGCATTAGAAACACACTTTTTCAAGTAGTCAGTTGCCATCAACTTTAGAAGTTGTGAAAACAAAATACAAAAAAGCTTTTTGGCTTTAAGTCAGCCAGGAATGAGTAATCCAATAAAAAGCAGGTAGGATTAATCAATGATAATATGTATGAGAAGAGAATGGAAAGTCTTTTGAATAAAAAATGCCATCAATTCTCTTCCAAAATAAAGTAATACAACAAAATGTTAAGAAAAACATTTAAAGGGTGGTTAAAATTTCTCTAGAGTTCTTGAAATCAGATTGTAATTCTACCTAATACAAATAGTATCTGAAGCAAGGAAAGTATATTTTCTTCAGTTACATATCAAACCAATAAAAAATATATATCCTTGTAGCATACTATAATTTATAAAAATATAGGGATAATCTGTATTTTAGATTAATAATCAGTAATAGTAAAGAATTAACTTAAAACTGATACTAAGTTCCAGTGATTTAGGTTTAAGATGTAAAAAATGTTTCTACAAAAGCAAATCTGGATAATATACTCGGATTCTGTGAAACTTTGTTAAATTCCCAGACACTATAAGTTTCTGTATTTGAATAGACCATCTTAAAGAAATAAAACTAATGAAAAAGAAAATTAGCAATATAATGAAATATGATAATTTATAAAAATAAAAAAAGAGCAAAAACAAAAGGAAGGAAAAATATTTTTATTTAGTAAGAAATGACATGAATATATGAAAATCCATGAATTTATTATTTTAATAGTATTTGATGTATTTAAAATTATATTGTTGTTAATAATGTCATTAGACAAAGATTCTAAATAAATCACAAAACTCTTCCTAAATTTCTTAACTTCCTACATGTGAAATATTTATAATTAATTTCTATCAGTAATATATATATATATAATACAAATAAAATGTCCATTAATTAAAAAACTATTGCAATAACAATAAAAATAATAAATATAACAGTTATTAACTATTATATACAATCTTTTCAATCTGCAGAAGTACTTTCAGTTCATTCCATAAATCCCTCAACTGCAATTGATTATCATTATATTTATTATGTAGAGAGAGCTTGCAAAATAAGTCTTAACAAGCTTTTCAGAATATCCCCAACCCAGACCAGTTTCTGCTACTGACATCTTCAGTGAGGTGCTAGGATATTCAAGCATTAGATTAAAAATAACAGGACAAGCCCAACACTTCATCTAATAGATAACTATTAAGTAGAAAATCTGAAATTTTCAGACATCCATATGTCTTCCAATCCCCCTATCTAACTTAAATAGCCATATGAGACTGAACTAAGTTCAGATACACCATATATTAATAGCCTTGGCATTATAAAATTGCCAAAGCCTTAATAGCAAAAAATAAAATTTCAAAAAAATCAAGTCAGATGTCTGAACTTAGTTCAGTTCCATATTGCTATTTAAGTTAGATAGTTTGATTGGAAGACATGGATTTCTGAAAATTTCAGAGTTTCTACTTAATAGTTATACATTAGATAAAGTTCTGGGCTTGTTCTAATATTTTTAATCTAATGCTTAAATATCCTACCACCTCATTGAGGATGCCAGTAACAGAAACTGTTTTGGGTTTGGGGATATTCTGCCAAGCTTGTTAAGAGTTTATTTTACAAGCTCTATATATAACATATGTAAATACAAGCTTATTAAATTAGGTCATGTAATATCTAACTTAATTATATATATATATATATATATATATATATATATATATATATATATATATATATATATATTGTAACCTAAGGGCTGCTAGAGAATTACAGAGCTAGTAATAAAGAATACACCAATACAACACAAATGAGAATAAAAATCTCACAATCACTAGCTCAAAAGCATATATGCTGTTAGTATCCATAAAATACAGGCTAAGCTCAGAATTCAAATGCCCATATGCTAAAATAATAATAAAAGCAATAATAAGAGTAAATAATAATAAATAATCATTGTTAAGATAAGTTTAATAACTTAGCAAATTAAAAGTAGTAGAATTCCCAAACTCTCTTTTAAAATATAATAGATCTTAAAATTTAAAACATATGCTGTCAAAGGAGATAGGTTAATTTAAATGTTTTCTCACAATACATCATCTAAATACAATTATATCACAGTTATTATGGTAATTTTTACAATAAATGATCAGATGCAACATCAGATTTTTCTTTTACTAAATGTACTGTTTTGACATATTAACACTTTTTTTAAAATAATGATTTATTCTTAACTGTAACAACTTCTTATAGAATCATCTTATGAATAAAATATATGTCAGAGTTCTTATATGAAATACTCTTATAATTTATTCTTTTGCTCTCCTCTTTAAATTTTGAAAATCTAACAAAGAATGTAATCCTAATAAGCAGCAAAGCAATAAGACCCCTTACGATAATGTTTCCTTAAATTATGATGATATACTTACAATTTAAATTAAACATAAAAAAACCTTAATTTAAAATAAAGAAAAATACTATATTAGGTTGGAATTCTTCATATTTTGAGTAGATAGGGATTTTATGGATACCCAAAACATCACACTAATAAATTTTCAGTACTTATAATGTAATCGGGCTTGGCCACTTGATGGCATTCAGGCTCACCAAAACACCTAACAAATGCCATTTACAAGGCCTGACTTATGGCTATAGAAAACATCTATGTTTGTCTTAGCCATTAGAAGGCTGTTTATGATGCGTAACACAGAAATAATATGGCCTATTTCTGCTTTGTGACAGTTATTGTGAATCCACACACTTATCTTTCATTTACAGTTTGATATATATGTGTGTTTAGTTGGATTAGTCAAATTTTTACAATATACATTACACAATATTTGTATTTATAATTTATTTAATAAACATGAATTTATAGTAATTTTCTAAATGGCCACACCCTTGTTTAGAGAATGTGTAAGGTGTAAAAGCTTGCCGAGGGTAGGTAAAAAAGAATTCGGCCGATATCATGTGTGAAATCTCATTTTCACGTGAAATACCACGTAGTTGATAAAATGGATGGCGATCAACTTTTTCCGCAGTTGCCAACAACAGAAGCCGAGTATTTCTGCTGTCCAATAAAAATATACACAATTTTTTGTAAATTTCATAGAAAGCACATATTATAAACATGTTTAATAAGTAAATAAGACATTTATATGTGTTTGTTGTTGTTTAAAAAAGTTTGAGTTTCTTTCTTTTGTCGACTATGGTTATGATTTTGATATCTTTTATTTTAGCATTACAAACAACAGAACACTAACCCTAAAACTAACCCTAAAACTAACCCTAAAACTAACCCTAAAACTAACCCTAAAACTAACCCTAAAACTAACCCTAAAACTAACCCTAACTAACCCTAACCCTACACAGTTGTTTTGTTATGTAGAAAGCAATAATTAAGCGAAAGACATCGCTAAATAGACATTGCAGAGTAGCAGCTTTGTCCAAAAACAGCGATTTAAAAATAAAAAAAAGGTTGTCGTTTACCAATAATTAAGCGAAAGACATCACTAAATAGACATCGCAGAGTAGCAGCTTTGTCCAAAAACAGCGATTTAAAAATAAAAAAAAGGTTGTCGTTTACTAAATACAAAATTAAAATTAAACAACTTTTTTAATAAAAAGGCATGAAAAAAAAGTTATAGCAATCAATAAATTAATAACCAAAAAAAAAAAAAAAACAGCGATTCGATTTAAAAATATAACATGGCCCCGAACATTGTATTGTATTGTTTTTGACTGCCAACAATGCCATCAAGTGGCCAATCCCGATTACATTATAATTACCAAATTTTCTTTTAATCTTTTCTAAAATGAAACCAAGTAATCATGTCATTTTAAATTGATGATGGATAAAGTCACGTGATCTTCTAAGTGATGTAAAAAAATCTTTTACATAAGCACAGTGATCGTCTATATAACTAAAGTTGAATGATCTTATATCAAATAGATAAATAATTTAGATTATTTTAAAATAACCTGTTTCTTTGATGCTTTCTTAACATCAAAATATGATTTAAATAAAATGATTTTCATGTCAAAATCTTTGTATTCATGTATTCTCAGTGCATAATAAATAATAATTAAAAAGGGGAAAAAGTTTAGACTATCATGCTACTTTTACATATATTTAAATAAATCAATAATATAATATAAAATATCTTTATATAACAGCAATAATATATATTATAATAATCATTCACAAAACCTCTTTTCTGTAAATATTAATTTTTGCCCTTTTCAATGTGAAATATAAAAAGGGAAATGTTTATAAAATTACTTATAGAAATTATATGGTTTACTATGGACATCATATGGAGAAACAATTAGATGAAAGAGGAAAAGAACATAATAATACTATTAATAGAAGAGATAATAGATCTGCCTTATATATTCATCATTTAGATTGTGTCAAAAATATAAGACCTTTGAATTATATTAATGAACCTAACAGAAGGAAGAAATGTGAAATCAATTACATTAATTATAACAAAAATAATTGTATGAACATATATAAAGCATCAATTAATTTGACTAATGAAAATGGCTATTAATAAATAAATGTAGGTTATGTAATATACATTTATACAGGTTTTTTAAGCCTTAAAAATATTGTATGGTTTTAATAGGTTATAGCTAATTTTATAAAAAAGACAGATATTACTATGTATGCAATGTAGATCATAATTGAAAATTAATTGAAGCACATTGAAAAGAGCAAAAATTAATTTTTGCTGAAAAGTTTTTTGTGTATGATTATTATAATATATATTATTGCTGTTATATAGAGATATTTTATATTATATCATTGCTTTATTTAAATAATAAACAATATAAAATTGAGTGGTAACTACTATATGTAGATTTCTGTAAGAATGCAGATGATAATAACAGAAATAAACTTGTATTCGCAATAAAAATAACATTTATGATACTAACAATCAAGCTATAATACATTTATGGAGCAAATATCAAGCTGTTTTTAAAATTGCATATAATATCAATAAATTATGTTTTACTTGTTTAAGATAATAGTAAGGTTAATTACAGATTAATAAATCTTTCCCTAGCTTTAATATATATAATAAGTTCTCACACTTAATTCTTTTTCTCAAACAATTATACTGTGCCTAATTGAAATATTTAACACCTGAATTAAAATATAAACTTACCAGTCCTTACTTTTGATGGAGAATGCTGAAGAGGATATATATCATAATAACAGAACCACTTAAATAATTAAAATTTTGAATATTAAACTTTTTATTGGATTTAATCTCTTGAAGTGCAAAAATAAAAATAGGCACAACTACAATATCTACACATCTAAACTATGTTCAGATAGAATAAAAGTGCAACTAAAGCTATTGATGATAGTCCTCAATATCTATAAAAATATCAATTGCCAAAATGTAGCCATGGGCATGTGTTCCACATGGCTTAAAATAAGTGCATAACAAATGTAATCTACACTAAGAGATAATAAGTTAATGGAAAAAGAATATGATGGCATGCATTCAAGAAGCATCAATATATGAGGAAATAATGACCTAGGATTCTGTCGCTAGTAAGGGAAAGTGAGAATGAACCATCAGAGAGACAAAAATAATAATAGGGGGTTGCCTTACTAAAGCATTACATGATAAAATTATCACAAAACAAGCAACAAATTTATGAATAAAGTATGACAAAATATAAGAGAGATTAAGCTACAATTTCTTTAAAAAACTAACAAAATAATAAAGTAAACAAGAGAGAGAGACTAACAAAAAATCTCTTAAAATACACTAACAAAATAAATTAACTAGAACAGAAAGACTAATGCCATAATCTCTTAGCAACAATAGTACTAAATGATGTGTAAAACCAATAAAATAATAAAGCTAAACATAGCTAATTACAAACTCAAAATTGTGGCACAATAATTAAATAATAATGAATATACACCAGCTTCCATACTTTTCAAGCATTTGAAATACATTTATAAAAATAACTTCAAAAGCAAAGAATAAGCACACACATTTAAAATATTAATATTTTTATAATACTCTGAGAACCTAATATAAATACCTGTTACAGGACATAGAAAATTATTTTAAAATGCATCGAAATGAAATGCATAATATTTTAAATACAAAAAAAAATTTAAATTAATAATTATACACAAAATAAAATAAAATCCTTTGTCTTGATATTCTTACCATTATTCTGGGTATAGTCTGGCTACTGTCACTAAAAACAAAAGAGTCCAGGAGTATCTTGCAGATTTTCTCGGATATTGTTAAATAGCATAATTAAATTTACACACATACAGAAGTTCACAAAATATAAAGAGGCAAAAATATTTAAAGACATGGACAGGAATAAATATAGCCGTTCATAATTAATAAATATTATGACAAACATAATGACATTAAATATATCTTCTAACATATAGTAAAATTATTAAATATTTATTTCATAAACATATATTTTATTATTTATTATAAACTATTATGAAGGGCAAGTATTCTTGGGAAAATGGAGCAATGCACACTTCAAGTAGTTTATTATATTGATAAGGTTAAACATTTATTCTGAAATATATTTTCATTCATTCACAAATAGTTTATAATGGCAATAAATTTTTAAAAGCATATTTCATAGTTCATGAATAGAAAATGAAGAGCAAAATTCTGGAACATGTCAAGCATTGTTAGCCAAGAGATCAGTGCAGCCACCTTGCAAGCAAGCAGTTGATTGCAGACGGTTGTTGCAGGTTTGTCTCCCACCCGATGCTATGACATATGAAAAAATAAAACTAAAAATTCTGGAACATTAAGCATTAAAAGCTTTAAGAATGAATTTAAGAGAAAACATCTTTTATATCTTATTTATAATTATTATTATGAAAAGCAATAATTTGGGGAATAAAATATGATAAATTAAAGTATAAATATTTAAATTCATATTTCTGGAGCATATATTAAACATGATGATAAATAATATAATTAATTCTTGAGAACAAATATAATTAATGCATTGGAGTCAAATATATTGAGAAATATTTTTCATTCTTTAAATCTAATGTGCACATAATAAAATCATTTACAACATTATCACATTCATTCATGAAGGAGATAAATGTCTGATAATATTAATAATTAATAAATATGAATTATATACTTTTCTTTAAATATAACATTTTCAATAGCCAGGGATACCAAACAAATTAAAGGTCTTTTGCTAAAGGTAAGCTGATTAATTTTCATGAAGTTACATTATATTTTTCCATTTCAATATAGTTCTAATAAGAAAAGCATTTATTCCACACATACATTAGTTAAATAAGTTGTTTTGAATAAAGCAAATATACAATAAAAGTGTGTGGTGATCTAAATATTTTCTTGGCAATAATTGTATCATTTAATAGTTGTTCAATTCCAAGTAAAGTATTTATTTCATGTAAATGAAACTACCCTTGAAGATATTTCATTTCCTTTAATTATAAAAATTGTATGAAGATTATAATAAGAATGTATAGGATATCCTTAATATTAAACTGAAATAATTTTAGTCTTTTCTAATATCCTAGTAATTATCTTTCTTAAATAACAATTTAGATAAAGCATAATGAGTAAAATTAATATAGTCTGTATATATCATGTATAATACCTTTCATTTTACTTTATTTTTAAAACAGCTTCCTAAGAAACCCATTTCGCTTTGGACAAGTTGATGATATGCTTTTCCGTAATGCAATACCTTGATAAACTTTAAAATGCTGAGAAGTTTCTCATTTTAGATAAAAACTTGGATAAATATTATTTTAGCAACACATTTTTTAACTTAAAAAAAAATAAAATTATTTAAAAACACTTACTTACACTTTGAAATAAAAGATGAAGATAGATGAATAATAGAATAGATGTCAGATAAGTGTGTTGCATGTAGATGTGTTGAGTGTCTTCACATTTAACCTTATATAATGTAAGTCATATGATCAATTTTAATGAATGAAAATTGACAAATTAATTATGCCAGTTGACCTAATTAATAAACAAGGTTAAAATATTTCAGTAACTATTGAAAAACTTCAACATTTAGATTTCATTTGCATAATTCCAGAAATTTCTAAGACATATAAATGATTAAATAATTAATTCCTACATCACTTTTAAAGTGATTTTTTAAAACAAATTATTTAACAAAATTAAAATTTATTACAATAAATAAAAATATTGCATAATAAAATTTCCAATGTTTAATAATATATTACATTATAATATTTACTTTAAATATTTTTTCTTTTAAGTTCTCAGACTATTTTATTATATCTTTTTAAACTAAAAATATTTAAAATAACTTTGACATTAAATCACAACTAGGAAGTTTTAATAACATTTTGACTAGCTCACTCATGCAAGCATACTCACGCATCCTATTATTATTTTTTATTTAAAAGTTACTATCTTAACTATGGGAATTTATTATTGACTTTAAAAATTACACATCACTTTAATCAATTAAATTTTAAGATTATCTAATTGAAGTATTCTTTTATATAGTTAAGATGAAATAACCCTTTATTAACAAATAATTTACATATGCAATACCTAGTCTTAAAATTTAAATTCATCTTTAAGTTCTTCCCTAATATTTAAGTTTAATAAACTATAACAGTTGGACTAAGACAATTTCAACTGTATTATTTTAAAACTAAATTTATTAGCATTTTAAGTCAGTAATAACTTTAAAATTAAGCATTATAAAATTATAAAAGAGCTGCTTAAGGAATTTCAACATTATAAAATTACACTTAAAGATTACTTTTAAGTTATATTATAATAATCACTTTAAAATGGCTAATCAGTTACATAAGTACTTTATTATTATCACACAACAAAGTTTAGATATTGGGAAAATTAAACTATTGATTGTTTTAAAATACTATGTTAACACAAGACCTGACAAAAGCTTTACGATAAAATCTGAGGATCACAATATGTATGTATCTGCTATAGCTGAGACACCATATGTTATGAATTAATACCTCTTCATTTACTTTAATACTGAAAAATTCATTTTTAATATAGATTTGTTTTATGGTTTTAAAATACTATCACTTTAGATTATTTGAGAGGAGGATATTACAAATAAAAAGCTTAACAATAAACAGATTAAATTGACATATAATAATAGATGGATAAAGGTTAGATGTCTACAAGTAAAGGAGTAAATTAAAATAATAATAATAATAATAATAATAATAATAATAATAATAATAATAATAATAATAATAATAATAATAATAATAATAATAATAATAATAATAATAATAATAATAATAATAATAATAATAATAATAATAATAATAATAATAATAATAATAATAATAATAATAATAATAATAATAATAATAATAGTAGTAGTAGTAGTAACAGATTAGATTAATTTAGATATACAAGTGCTGCAGATTTGAAAGATATTTATGGGCTAGGCTTTAGGAATGAGAACAGATATATTAATACATCCCAGAATAGATAATGAGTTATATTATTACCATGAAAAAAAGATGAAGATAATTTAATTGTATATATAATTGCAAAATAAATATAATATGTGATTGTTGCATAATTGTTGATATGTCAGCTAGCAAAAGGGGTAATATGAAGCTATTATAAGTCATGGAGATTTTGTGCATGATATGAATCACAAAGATGGAATCAAAATGTTGTAACTGATCTCATTTTTAGTTTAAAATAAAAAAACAGATTGTATCTACAGGAGGTGTATGTAACACTATGAATTGTATTCTATTCTTATTGAAAATTCATTGAGTATGCATATTAAATTATGGGATAGATAATATATGTGCCACTTTTAATAAAGATATAAATATCTTCAGCTTTAAAATAAAATTGCTCACATTCACACATGCTTTTATGAACTGGGAATCTCTAATCTTCCATATGGTGAACTCAACAACTAGTAAGTCAAAATATTTTTAAATAAAGGTGTAGACATTAGATATAAGTGAAATAGCTTAAAAAATTCTGAGCATAAACTCTAAAATAAGAATTTAAATATTAATATTTATTTTATTGGATGAGTAGACACTAGATAGGGATTTTATGCACAAACCTTTTTACCTCCATTAGTTACTCTGGCTTGCACTGGGTGGTGCTACTGTATGGAGAGTCCTTACTAAGATGTCAATTTATACACCATTTTTAAATAAATGTAAACACCTATTTCTGTTAAAACTTATGCTAAGTTGTTATTGTCTAGATGTGTGAGATTCCCAAAATTAAGTAAAATTAAATTATTCCAACATGAGTCAGAGAGAATAGTTTATATTTTCCAGATATAACAATAAAAAGTATGTCTTCTTTTCACATTATTTAATTTGTGAAAATCTATAGATCCTAATCATATGAATAAACATAAAGAGATAATATTAAAATAAGTGTTCATGTAGCAGCAAGAGATACCTACCAGTCAATCAAATTTATGATAGATGATATATTAAACAAGTACAAACACACAACAGAATTAGGAAAAGACATTTGCATCAAAATAGTAGAAATATTAATCAAAGAACCTGCAAGACATATTACTACTATTAAGTTAATTAAAGGTTCATAATGAAAATTTTCTAGTCACAATCTGGTGAAGCATTTGAACCCCCACCATGGAGAGATAAGATTCTATTGAAATTTATTTATATTAAATCTTCATAATTTTGCAAATTATTTTTTTCCTGTAGTATCTTTGTTAATTAATTTGGAAATTCGGGTTGATTAAGATAATGCCTAGCCAAAGAGTTCATGTACTTCTTGGTTAGGCTAAATTTATATATTGATTCCATGTGGGGAGAAAAAGTATTAGAGATTGTGATGTATTTAAGTGAGAAAAATGCCAGATGAAGATGATGAAGTAATCCCCTTTGAAGACAAGGTAAATATTTTTCTTATGTGTTTATAAATTATTGTCTGTATTGTTTTTATTATGATACTCACATATATATGAAAAAGAGTCATAGGCTAAGATGGCTATAATAACAAAAACCAATCATGGTAGAATAAACAAATATATCGAATCATCAATTACTAGTGATACAATCATTACCTTGATATGAGTTTTACAAAAGTAATGAATGTATGTATATCACTATCCTTTTTATGTTATAACCTGATGGCAGCCATCGGTCATCATTATTAGAGATTATTCACCTACATTGTATCAATGACAGATGTGTAAGTTGATCTTAACCATTCAATTAATTCTAATGAATTAATCCACAAATGCACAAACTATCAGACTAATGGGAACTACAGTTCCATTTTCCTGTTATAACTATCACTTCATACCAACTTCAAACTATTGTAGTATAAATAAACTTTTAATAAGTATCTTTATATAAAATATTTTATTCATTTGTGATCTACATAGATGTTTGTATAATTTGTTCATTCAATTTAATTTATTCTCAAACAATATAATATTAGTACACATATTTATTGCATAAGTGAATGTTTCTATCTAAAATCGTTTGTAGCAGATAAGAAATAATATGTCAAATTATTTTCTCTCACTTAAAGAATAAAGATCTCAAATCAGTTTTTTGTTAATTCAAAGTTCTAAAAAAATTGTAAAAGGTGATTATGATATTTACATTGTTTATTAATGATGATGATGATGATCATTACATAATAGATATTGTTTTGCAATACCCATGTGATGTTGGCTGTAACTCTGTACAAAAAGATAGGTGATTTCAAAAATGTATTTATTGATACAAGTATTTTATCTATTTATGCATTTGTTCTCTTACTTGAATTTTTAGTCAACCCTTCATTCATCTTCCATTATTTATTTATTTATTCATCTACCTATCATATATATCGTTCATAAAAGTGTCTTCATTTAAATCTTAATTATTTAACATTGGATATTATTAAAAAAGTATCAGTTTCCTTACTACATGTACTTGTCTATAAATCAATAGAAAATACACACACATATATATCATCATTATCATCATTATTATTGTCAACCCTTATCAATCCACTGTGGGATGAAGGTCCCTCCAAGTGTAATCCATCTTCTCTGATCTCTGACCCTCTTCTCCATATCACCCCTGCACACTTTCTTATTTCATCATCCATCTTACATGTGGTCTCTTTCTGAGTCTTTTACAATCTCTTGAATCCAGTTTAAGATTTCAATTGTCCATCTATTATCACCTTTTTCTAGAAATATGTCCAGCCCAACTCCACTTCAGTCTTTTAATTTTTTCAACGATATCAATAACACCTGTTTGTTCTCTTACTCATTTATTGGTTTTTAATTTTTGTTATACACATGCATGCATATATATGTATATACACATTCATATTTGTTATAATAATGATAATAATAAATAAAGAAATTAAATAACAAATTTATTGTGTAAGCAGTAAACTCAGGAAAATACTGTCTTATTATGATGGACTTATTCTTTGGAGTTATCTGCAACTTCTCATATATATCCTTATAAGTAAATGTGCTTAGAATATGGATACTAGAGAGATGCAATATAAGATAACAATAAAACAGTCTCTTCTCTATAAATATGCAAGATTTAATTTCTATTTATAAATTTAATTCTGCTTTGCTTGAAATTATATATTGAATGTACATAGGAAATATAGATATACAGTATTTAACTTTTATTTAGTTTAAAATCTATATCTAATGGTAAATATATTTTAAAAAATTCTAACCTAATAAAAAAAGGAATGAATAATTCCTTACATATTTCTTTAAAGATAATTTATACAGGTAGAAAATATATTTATATAAATAAAATTTCATAAATTTTTTTAAGTTAGGCTAAACATCATCTCAACTCTTCTAATGTTTTGATAATTATTTTTCTTTATAACTACTCTGTTTTTTCTTTATCCTTGTATACCAGATTTCCATTATTTAGTAAAGTAATAAAGTTGATTTATTACTAATAAATCATCGGTAATGATAATGTAAATGAATGAATGAATGAAATTGTTTCAAAAGAAATATATAATGCACTATAAATAAATAATATACAATATATAAAAACAATATTCTAAATGTTTAATATGCTGTTAATAAATTTACTAATCACATTAAACAAATTTACTGAGTAAGTGCTTGATAAAATGGTACTTGAACATTAATACAAAGTTATGCTTCTTACCACAGAAAACAAAAACCTAAAACTAATTGTGGGTTAGATTGGCAGTGCCATCAGATATCGATTGATTACTGGTGCTTGTTTTTGGTAAATCGTGAGTAGTTTAGTGACAGCAGTGAATCCTTGCTATCAAATGTGAGTTGGTTATATGATAGAAAAGTCATTGTGTTACTTTATTTTGGGAAGCACAATAAAGGAAGACATCACAGTATAAAAAAATGAAATTAATTTATTTTAATTAGTCTTATTTATAATACTAATGCAACATAATAATTTTAAATTTAATTGACTATAAATCACATGTTAAAAGGCCACCTATACTTTGATCAGACTCCTCACACAATATAAAGATCCCACACCCCCAAACCAGCTGCAGTCCCACATTATGGTGAATTCAGTGCATATCTCTCCACTAGTATCTCTAAGCACTGTTATTTATACAGAAGAGCTCTGGATAAACTGGAATATAATTCCATTTTTTTAGATCACCAAAGGTTTACCAGCCATAAATTTGAACCTTCTTCTGCTTTCATTGCATGCATAAAATTCCATGATTCTAAATATAAAATCAAAGTAACATGGTGCTATAAACTGGAAGGAAGTATGCTTCTCTATCTCCAAAAGTGAACTCTGTAATTCACTTTGCATATATTTAAATATTTATCACATCATTTTCTATCATGCTCACACAATCTACTTGCTATGATTATGAGAAGATAAAACTTCTGAAAAGTGTTCTACCAATTAATATTACAATTTGTACTAGATTCACCATTGCCTGTGTTTTAGCACATTTAAACATATTTTATTGATGGTAACTATCTTATAAATAAAATGTCTATCATGCCAAACATAATTCAAATTGAATTTTCTTATTTAAAAAATTCTGCTGTGGTATAAATTCATATAAAAACTTTTGTATACTAAAACAGGCAAAACTCTCTATACAGTAGTGCGACTCAGTGCCAACCAGAGTAATCAATGGATGCAAGAAGGCTTGTGCATAAAATCCCTATCTAGTGCCTACTCATCCAATATCCCCAGACTAGTTTCTGGCTTGTGGCCTTCATCAGTGAGAAGCTTTGGATCTGAGAGCACTGCACCTAGATCTTGGATGAGTAGGCACTAGATACAGATTTTATGCACAAGCCTTCTGGCATCCATTGATTATCTGGTTGGCACCGAGTGTTACTACTGTATGGAGAGTTTTACCTGTTTTAATAACAGTAATGTGCTAGCATAAGAAATAGTGATCATGTAACTTTTGTATACAATAATTTTGATTGATTAATTAAATATTTGCAAATAATGTTTAATGTAGTAAGTCCTTTTCCACTGTTATGAATGTTTTAATAATGTGGAATATGGTGGATTAAATCTCATGTCTTAAACTTGTATATCCATGTATTCATGATAAGAATGATGACTTCTAACTATATCACTAAAACATATATAGATTGATTGAAGAATATATTTAAACTGTTTGCTAATGTATCAAAATGCTCAAAAAAAAAGTTATAGAAAGATATATCAAAGCATTTTTCACAGAAACTAAATGCAAATTAAATAATCAATCTAAATAAGATTGAAATAAACAACTAATGAAAATTATATTTTAATACGTATTGAACTGGCTTTCATCTCCATTGATATCTTCTCAAGATATTTAATTATACAAATCCCATGATCATTTAATTATATATTGATTATATGTAATGATTAATGAAAAATTTATTAAACTATAATCTATTATATTATATGTGCATAAAGCATTTTTCTACCTTAAAATAATTATATTTCATTTAATGTATCTAATCAATCTTTTCTTCCTTAATAACATTATTCAG
Organism: Epiperipatus broadwayi; assembly: GCA_028023455.1. NCBI lineage: Eukaryota > Metazoa > Onychophora > Udeonychophora > Euonychophora > Peripatidae > Epiperipatus > Epiperipatus broadwayi. The sequence goes on from JAQFVV010000113.1 coordinate 3,146,492, forward strand.
TGATCATTCTTAATCACACCTAAATCGTTAGGGATTAATCTTGATTTGGACTGTTTCATGATTACTGTATACTTTGATTATATATGTGATGCACTTGTCAAACTGCACTACTGATTTAAATCTCTCAACTCTATGCCAATCTGTGAACTCAAGTATGCATACACATTTGGTAAAACAGCCTTTAAATAGATTATTTGAAAGATAAAAATTGCTCCAAACTCCATTTCCCCAAAAAAGAGAAATGATAAAATCCCTTGCTTATCATATCAATAAACTGTCAGATGATTGGATAATTCATTTTCTAAAATTGTATGGAATCTGGATTTTTTTCTAACTTGTATATAAACTGGATTTGTACTCACATTGGACATGGTAAAGCATAATAACCATTAAGCTATGTGTTATTCATGCATGTGCGCTTTTATGTGTATAACATAAATTGATGATTTAGATTAAAAATTAAAGCACCAAAAATACAAGCAAAATAAAACTGATTTATTCAGGTAAAATCAAAATGTCTATTCATGTGAAAAAGTCCTTGATAAAAAAAATGAATAAATTGATTGTTTAATATATAGAATAGTCATTTTCACATTTAAAAAAAAAAAAAGAATATTTGAAATTAAAAGTTTTCCAACGACTATTTCAATAATTGTTATTTATTACTATTTATAATAGTCAAACTTTCACGCAATTTCATTATTGTATATTACTTCTATTTCAACTTTTTTCAGCAATAATATCAGCCGTTATTTATATATTTACTTTCATTTCAATAGAATATATATTTTTCTTCATGTTGACATTTTTTGTTATCATTTATCTTAATTTTCCTTTCTACTTGAGTAAATTTATCAAGATTTTCTTTCTTTCTTTAAAAATATCTTTTATATTTCACATGAATTTCTGACATCAACCTTTTATTATTATTATAACTATTTTTCTACATTAGTTTATCTATTTTATTAACTTTATATATGATTTATCTGAAGTTTCCCAATTGCCTTCTTATTCAAATTGGTACACATAATTGTATTCACACAATAGAATTTATTTTCACGTACTGTATTCTCCTAATTAATTCTCTAAAATTGTTTAAATTTTACGGTTTCGTGAACACATAACTACTTTTTTTTTAAAAAAATTTCTTTTTAACGCTTACCTAAATTTCTGGTTAATTTAAAGACAATAACTTTAAGATTTTAAAATGTTTAAAATAATATAAAAATAATATGAAATTAGAAATGAAAACAATGGCGCTTGATTCTATTTATTTTATTTACGTGCTTTGCAATGGAAATATGTATATGTTTTTAAAAACATCGGTCTTATTACAAAATGGCAAAAGAACAGTCTATTTCAAGTGTTCACAAGGTCCATTTCAGCAGGTTGAAGACCCTCATGATGTATGGTTTGTAACTTCTAATTACAGAAATGGCAAAAAAACATTCCATTTCAAGTCTTCATGAAGTTCACCTCAACAATGTCAATTTTTACTGAAGGCCCTCATGACACATGGTTTGAAACGTTAGTTTATCATTCCCAATATCTGGTAGTAGACGTCTAATTGAGTGATCACTGAAATTTTTTCAAGTCACACGGTTAAGACTTTTATTTCAGTTAAATTAACCCATACCCAATCTAATTTTAAATAGTAATTGTGAAATGCATGTCTATCTATTCCTAGCTAAAAGTTAAAGATCACAGATATTTGGCTCCAGATCATTGTTGATGCTTTGAACTATAAAAAGAATATGATTTTCATCTGAAGAAGTATTCACAATAGGTGTTAGCGTAATCATACTTCTGCAAGTGTGGAACCTTTAGTTAACCACAATACAGTATTGGTAGGCATGCTTCAGCATAGCAGTGGGATTAGCAATAGTAGAACAATTTATAAATAATATTGGTTAAATAAAATAAAGAAATAAATAACATTGAATTTTTTTAAAAAAAAATATTGATAGCACATTCCTACACTCAGTCTGTCTCATGGTGCTAAAATATCACATAAACTTTTAAGCAGTAAACTGTATGATTTATTTATTTTATTAACAACAATTGTATATTTCTTCAATGTTAAGAGATTCAATGGAAACAGTGAATAAAAATCAATGGTTGATAATTAATGATGAAAGTAAAACTCATTAATTAATTTCTCATATTTTGATCATTTTTTCGTATAGGATGCAGTATTTATTAAACCCATACAGTGGCCCTTCTTACTTTCATTTTGACATTCAAACTAATAGCATGAAATATCAAATCTTTTAGAATTTTTCTAAAGCCCCAAAAAATTGCCTTGGAGATATAGCATTCACTGACTTTCTCAATATTTTTATAATGTTGCTCTTAAAGTTTTAAAGTTAAATGAATCATTAAAAAAATAATAATTGAATGACTTATTGCTCAGTCATTCATAAGAAGTGCAAACAACGTAAGTAGTAAAGTTGGAGAATGCTCCATGAACTTTGAACTCTAGTCTGCCATTCCACCAGTGAATAAAAATATACAGTGAAGATGGATAAATTGATATTAAGAACGCTTCTGTTCTTACAATTTATAAATATAAAGTGCATAGAAAAAGACTACATTAATTGTGAAAAATATGCTTTTCATCAATTCAAAGAGTTTATTGAAAAGTATGCTTCCACTCATAGATGAATGGTAACAGAAACATAATTTAAATACTTACATTTTGAATTACAAGTGTCAAATTAACTCAACCCAAATCTTTGACACCGTCCACTTTAGATAAATTTAGTAATGACTATTATTAATTATTTACTAAACTAGAGATTATCTCAAGCTCAGATATAAACTTTAAAACTCAATTAAAGATTAATATATCTCTTTTTTTTTAAAAAAAATTAAACACACAAACACATGGAGTTATTCACATTTCTTTTTAAATGTAATTTAGTATTAGAAATCAATAAGTAATCTCTTTATACTTTTTATCTACAGGAAAATATAAAAAAAGTATTATGAAAAAATGTGGAATTGGCATATTTCTGATGTGGTCATGGCATTTGGTCTCAATTAAACAAGATTTTAAGAATTAAATGTCTTTGGAAATAACTGGTTGTCTGTGGAATTTTTTCATACTGTACATTTGAAATAATAACAGCAAATGTGAAATGAAAACTGATTTGATCAGGATGAATATTTGCTCAATTTTTTTTTTATGACAGTCATTTATGGAGCAGTTACAGGTGGCTTTGTAATTTGAAATGAATAAAAGCAAAAATAAATACAGTTCCCTGCTCTCTTGATTTATAATATTCAATTTACTCCAAAAACTTGAGTTAAATTAAACCACTATCAAAAGGTATTTTAAAACCATATATATATTGTAACCACAACGATGGGCACAATCAAGCCAAAGCCAAGCAGCGATCCATAAAAAAGTATAAAAACAATAATCAAATACTACTACTACTACTACTCCTACTACTACTACTACTACTACTACTACACTAATAATAATAATAATAATAATAATAATAATAATAATAATAATAATAATAATAATAATAATAATAATAATAATAATAATAATAATAATAATAATAATAATAATAATAATAATAATAATAATAATAATAATAATAATAATAATAATAATAATAATAATAATAATAATAATAATAATAATAATAATAATAATAACAATAACAACAACCACTGATCTCAAACTGCTTTAATAAATAAATACTTATTAATTAATAATTTCCTAGCTCAGAATAATAGTAGCAATAATAATAAATTGACTCATGAGACTATGTTCCCATACCAAGGTGTACAGACTGCCTTAAAGTCAAATAAGTATCAAAGATACATACTTGACTGCATAGAAATACCATTGAATTCCAACCCTTTAAGAATTACAATCATATCTCTATGACTAACTATAATAATCCTATTTAAATAAAGCTAAAATAATATTCCAACTAAATATTTAAGAATAATAATATTAAAATTTATTATAAGAATAAATTTATATTCTAATTTTAATTTGAAATAAATCTTGATCTAAATCTTTATTGTATTTTAATCTTTATCTCAGGGATATCATATTACAGAAGGAACAAAGCATAGGATATTGGATAACAAAGGGCAATTTTATGGAAATCCAATAATCCAGACAAAATTTAGAAAAATGTAAAATAATAATATTATTAAACAAACTATAACAACTTTGCTCTGCAATATGATAACTAAACTGTAAAAATAGTTACTTTAAGTCTTATAAGGTTTTGAATTAATTTAAGAAAAATCTCTATTATAATTTAAGAAATCTAATAAAATATAATTTGGATTATTAAAATACTCAGGAATCATCTCTCATGATGATAATACTAACCTTTAATACTATAAATATAGTATAACTAATCTTATAATGCAAATATTTAAGTATAGTTTATTATTTTTTGAATAAAGTAATTGGCATATGGATATCCAAATATAGCTCTGCTTACACACCTTAAAATAATAATAAGTTCTGTATTTGAATGCAAAATAAGTCTAATAATAATAGTAATGATTGTTATTAGTTTGAAACAAACAGTAAAAATTCTTAAGTTTACTATGAAATGAACATATGTGACCATTGAAGATGATAACTCTTGTGCATGATTAAATAAATTTGGTTTTATTCAATAGTTTTTCTGAATCTATGATAATTTATGAACCAATTCTCATATACCTCTTGATAAAAATAATCATTTTCATAAGTGTAATACACATATTAAATAGAATGATTTATTATAAGTGTGCAATAAAGTAAATACTGAATTCAATCAGTGTCTGTAATGAATGATAAATAGAAATATGGAAACATAAATAATGTCAAACTACACAATTTTAAATTCTACAAAAATCAATTTATTTACAAAACAATATTTAAAATTTACAAATCAATATTTAAGTTTTATTTTACAACACACAAAATATAAGTAATTTTCAATTAAAGTGACTATTTACAAATTCCAATAAAATAATTTTATATTTACAAATTTTCCAAATACAATGAACAAGATGTCAGTTTGGTAATACATTCATCTATCCAAAATGAATTTACTTAACCTTTTGTAATTAACTGTGAAAGGCTAAAACCCTCTCACATGTGCTTTTAGAATGCTTATATGACAGCCAATCAGATGTAATGATGATTGTATAGGAAGCTCTTAAGTCGCAACACAAGACAGAGATTTTACAAGAAAAAGGTGGTTACACCCTTCTCTTTACTTAAATTTCTATATAAATAAGCCAGTCTGAAGTATTTTGACTTAAGTGCATGAAGCTTAAAACATCTTCACATTTAACTCACTGTGTATCATTTATAAACCAACAATGTGAAATGTTTCGATTTACTATGAAGTAAGTTTTCAGATCTATGAATTGACAGTAACTTATGTAAATATTATTTTTATAAAGCGTAAGCAGATAAACTATAACTATTTCTTAATAACACTATATTTCAAAGTGGGCAAATATTTGAATTACTGCTGGTATAATTTAAATTATCATATTATATCTTTCTCTTTTACTTTAAATAAAGCAAAACAAACAATGTAAAATATTGTTATACCTTTGATGATTCTATGACTTACTATTCATCTTAGGGAAAATCAGGTTTTACTTTTTCCATAATGGTTTTATGGTTACTTTATGTGTTAACCAAAAAATAATTAAACATATATTATTTTAATTGACTACTAATTACTTGGCAATAATTAAACCTTTTAAAATATAAATTTTAAAATACTATTTCATATACATAAAACAAAACAAGCATTTTGAACTAAAGAATAGCCTAAGTCATATCTCACATTAACATACAGGTTTTAAATTGGCATATAGGAATTACTTCTATTATAATTCTTTTTCTAACAAATCCTATTTTTCTTACAGTAGCAATTATTAAGCATCTTTCAAAATTAATTGCAATTTAATTATCTGTTTCCATTATTCTCAGGATTATTTAGCAAAATCACGATTATGCACTTGGAAATATTTAAATATTTATTATAAAATTTTGCTTATGTGTGATGCTAACTAACATTCATAATACTAACAACTTTATACTTATAAATGTCATAAATACTAGGTTTTGTATTTATGTAAACATATACAAGCTTATGTGGATGGAATAACTTTTCTCAAGATTTTCAAATATATATCATTGTTATATTAGATGTGATGTCTGTAACCAGGTTCTTTATAGAAGCACTTTTAATAATCCAGATATAAGAATTTCATGGGAATTATATCAAATGACCCATCTGCATACATGACTAGATGACCTATGTTCTCACTACGACTGACACTATGCACTACAGGAATAAAACATAAAGACTGAATACCCATTTGAACCCAAGCAGTTACATTTGACAAGAAACCCTTAGGTTTAAACACCATAAGCACATCTGAGCAGTAAACTGAAGATATGACATCTTAATACATTTTATACAACAGATGAAATGTTCATCAGAACTAAAATACAAAATTCCACCACAAAAATTAATAAATGCCCAATAGTAGGACTATATACTCTAACATTACCAGAATGCATTAGCATAACTTAATGGATAATGGCATACACACAGAGCAAAAAACAATTAACACATATAAGTAAGTGTTTCATAAAATAATTCATTATCTAAAATATAAAAAAAATGTGACTGTACTAATAATTAATCCCCAAATAAACATCTTTCATTCATAAGCATATATTCATTATAACTTTAAAATAGCAATTTGCAAGATATGAGAAATAATTTTTCAGAACAAAACACTCTAGGTTATTTTATCTTTTAAATTTGAAATAGAATAATATTAAACAAACTAAATAAGCATATATTAAAACAAACAATAAAAATTACCAATAAATGTTATAATTCAATAACATTTGTCCAGTGATGTTTCATTTGAATATAAAAATAAACCATCATTTACCACACTTTCAATATATCTTAAAATATAGATAACTCTATTATATACTAAATTATAATATACCCACATATATAATACCTATTAAAATTCAAAATGATAAATATAAAACATTAAATGTAAATTTCTTTAAATATAACAATCCCAAAAAATAAAATTAATAAAAGTTAATTTTCTTTTACCAAAACACATCCTGAAACATAAGTTTAAACAGAAGTTTGAACAGCCAATTCATTTATTAAATTTTTTTTTTTCTAGCAATATTGAAAATACTCCTCTGTCAGCATGATTGAAAGTAAGTTCGAAAATTAGAATTGACAAATATTATCTTTTTTCTTAAATAAAGTTATTGAATTGTTCGCACATATTCTTGTAATTTTACAGTTCTTTTAATATTTAAGAAAAAAAACTTTCAAACACAGTAAAAAGAAAACTTCCTTTTATAGGTGGTTCCAATTGGAATAAATATGGATTATAATCTTTAGCTTTACTACAGATAGCTAGATTAAATCCCGAAATATTTTATTTCTCGGAGTATAATCATAACATAAATTTCCGTATTCTTTTCTCTTTTAAGAATAACAGAATGATACACTGTTATAATAAATTGGTCTAAATATAACTTATATTTTAGCAGTTCCATTATATAATATCATAATATATTAGATGAATAAATTAGTAATTCAAGTTTTAAATGTCTTCTTATATTGCAAATCATTAAAAACATCTACAATATTAGTGCAGAAGATTAAATAGTTCAATTCAGGAGTTAATACCATATGTTATTTCAGAATCATGTAAAAGTTTGTAAGCAAATAGAAAAATATTTCTATAATACGATAGAAAAATTCTTACATAATACAACATAGTGTGGTCCGTTATTTCTGTAAGGGTCAACTTTTTTATAAATTAAAGTGAAAATTCCAGTAATATTGCAACTTTGTCCAAGCCATTCATGTATTTTTCTTTTCTCTAATTGTTATGACAAATAATTATCAATGCTGCTTTCCGAGAGTAGACTAGTTATTTTTTATTTATTTCATTTTAATGCTGCTTGAAATAAAGATAAAATTTTAAACACATTTGTAAACAAAAATATTAACTGTTTTTTTTTTCTTAAATTGTTATCAATTTTTTAATAATTTTTATACACACACATCTCTTCTCACTCTCTTATATAGCCAATCCCAATTGATCAGCTGATTACTGAAATCAATCAACCAATAAAATCGATTTCTAATCACCAACTTTAAGTTCTATTTTTAGATTTAATTAAAGAATGACAGAAAAAAAGAAAAATATTCTAAAAATAACAATTTGACTTATATAATAAATATTTTTTAAGTTAATTATTTGATAAACTAAATATTATTATATAAACATTGCATGAAATAAATCATTTCTCATATGTATTTAGTATTTATTAAGTATTAAATACAAGTTAATTCTTTAATACATTTTTAACTAAAGTAATAATTATTGTTAGAAAATTAAATACTGCAAAATAACACACAAGCAAGCACCAAAACACACACACATGTAATTAGAAATGCTTTCATTGGATAATGCTTTGACTTATTTAATATTATCTAATGATTTATTTAAAATATTTTAAGCTCACTAACTTTTATAGATTTAATTGATAGCTATTAAAATTTAGATTTACTTACAATAAAAACTACATTATTTTAATAAATATTAGAGTACTTTGGTATTAACTATGCTATGACATACTACACCAAAAGCATACTATTCTAATCTTACGATCTTTAAGATAATGTCTCCAAGTGATTTGCAAACAAACTTAATTGATAAAGTTTGCCTGCAGATCATGTGGAGAAGTTACCTTGAAGATCACAAGATTAGAATAGTATACCTTCAGAGTAGTATATCATAGCATAGTTAAAACTAATAATTCACTATGATAAATTATCAAAAATTAATATTATAATCATTACAATTTTTAACGCTATTTAACTAATCATTTGACCACTTTTATCAATTAGTCATGCCAATGTTTCAGTTGCCATGACATTGCTTTGGTTCTTTGTGGATGATATCTACCGGTGGGTTGAGTAGTACATCATAGCTTAGTTATACCAAAGTACTTATAACAGACTATTAACCTTTTAACCCCTAATTAAACCATTGGTTGTATGAGGTAAAAAACAAAGCTTTGTAATCCCCCCCCCCAAACAAAAAGCAAAGAAGTCTCCTTAATAAAACACACTCTTAAATTTAATTAAATCCACTTAAATATATTTATAAAAAACATCCAACTTATTTTTTAGGATAAAAAAAAAAACAAAACTTCAATAAAAAATTATTTATTTTTACTCAAATATAAACAATAACCTAAAAAAAAAAACAAAAAAAAAAACAAAAACAACAACTTCTATTTAATAAAAAAAAAATATTTTTTCTACCTCCTCCATCATAATTTAAATTATTAAATTCATTAATATTTATTTTATATTATTTTTTTTTTTTTTTTCTCTCTATGATAATTTTTTTAAATTTAAATAAATAATATTTTAATATTTATTTTAAAAAATAAAATCTCAGCCTCTCTTTTTTTTTTTTTTTGGTCTGGGTTTTTTTTTTCCTTTTCCCCACTCATAATTTTTTTTTTTTTTTGTTTGGTGGAAAAAAAAAAAAAAAAATATTTTTTTTTTTTTTTTTTATTTTTTTTTTTTTTTTTTTTTTTTTTTTTAAAAAAAAAGACCAAAGTACTTATAACAGCAAAGAATTAATATGCATTTTAAATATTACTTAAACCATTAATAAAATTCTATAAGATAGTTTTAAGGGCAATTGCTTTAGTTTTAGTTTTAAAAGATTACAAAGAATATTACTGAATTGAAATTTAAAATTTTTACTATTTTGTACATCTAACTATTTTAATTAAGGTACAAGGTGCAATTAAAATGTGTACAATATATATATATATTCTAACTTAATAGCATTGAGTTAATTTTCGGTGACTTCTTGCCAGAATCGTAGTGCTATTAAATTAGAAGATATATATTTGGTATAAAAACACCTTTTCATAGTGGCTTGACTCAACTCAAGTTTTTGAATTATTTCATTAGGATATGAAAAGAGTGTAAAGTTAAATAATTACAATATTCAATTTAGAGAATAATCTACAAAATGTTTTTAATGATTTAAATATAATCTTGTGTAATTTATCAGCTTATGAAGGGTAAAAAAATGGACCACTTTTAGTGTAAATGTTTATCAGCTTCAATTGTGAATTAGCATAGCTAATTTGAAAGCTCTTTAGATGCACAGCTGATTTAGATTTGGGGTTTTTGGGTACAAAACAGCCTCTGGTGTACATGCTGTCTTAAACCAGTTTTTTTTTATTATAATGAAAAGTATTTCATAAGATAAATATAATTGGTTGAATTAAATTAGTTGGATATAGAGCTGTTATTTTGCTCATTTTATTTTATGAAAATAAACTACTGTCCACCTGTAAGGTACAGAATGATACTAAAAAATTATTTAAGAATGTTACATAATAAATAAATTATTATGGATGTTTTATAATAATCTAAAAGTTATACGACAATATTGCAAGACTAATCAGTCATGTACATTATTATGATAATTGTAGACACATTTTTTGCTGTTGTGAGCATATAACATGAATGGAGAGTAATGAATATAAATGTATATTATATAGTTAACTGGAAAATAGCTTTTTATGAGAGGCAGACTTCATTTCATTCTAGAAATCAGTTAAATAAAATAAAAATATTAATAACATTTTAATCTTTCATTTGTTTAAATTAAAATAGCAAAAATCATTTTACATTAAATAGAAATAAAAAAAGAAAAGGTTAAAAAAATTAGGCTAAAGTCCTTTTAATAAGGTGTAATGTTAAATGTCTTCATTTAGGGACTATTGCTGAGAATAGAATTCAATTGGAAAATTATAACTCAGAAAACATTCAGTTTTTTAAAATGAAAGGTTTGTTCCAAGTCTATCACCAGATTTCAATGAACAATGTGTTAACAATTTCTGTTTCACATTTTGTTAGTCCATACTTTTTTTATTTTTAATTTTCTGCAGCTAAAACATCTACAATCATTTATAAATAGGTACTAATATATGTATATACAGATTGATGGATGAATTAATTGATGAAAAGGCAGATGAAAATAGATAGGCAAATAACAGTGGGTAGATAGATAAATAAATAAACGAATAGTTTTTTTTTTCCTTGTGTCAAAGCATCGGCCGGGAAGCAAACCTGGGACAACTGCTTGTAAGGCAGCTGGGCTGACCACTCAGTCACCAATGCTTTAAATAGTTGAATGAATATGTAAAAAGACAAAGAAATAGAAAAATGAAAGAATAGACAAACAGAAATATAGATGAAGTAATAGAGAGAAAGTTATCAATAAATGGATACATAAATAAGTGGGCAAAATGATAATAGATGGATATATAAATATGTAAACATAAAAGGAAAATAGATAAATAGTAGGTAAAAAAAATTATAAAAAAGGTATTTAGGCACTCAGGAAAATAGATAGAAAATAGCTAGGTAGGTCAATAAACTTGTAAACCAGGGTTCTGAATAGATATGAAGATAAAGAATGTATAGGATAAATAATTAGATAGATAAATAGCTGGATCAAAGAAGAAGAAGAGACAAACATAAAAAATTGTAAGAACTTAAGTAAAAGGGCAAGCAAATAGTAAGGTGCTATTAGAAGCTGTTTGTACAATAATGTGAAACTAAATTACACTTCAACAAAACAAACAAAAATCACAATTTCTAAGTGTAACAACAAATATTATTTTGTAAAATTATGTCCACATATAAATGTTTTAGTCTATTATTAGCATCAAAATTATTTAAGTCTAAAGGTATAATTCTGTTCCTAATTTTTAAAATGTATTAAACAATATTTTGTCCATAATAGTTGATCAGACAAACATATTTACTCTATCTTAAATTATAATAAAAAAAGTAATAGTATTAAGAATATATTATCAAGAATTTATAAAAAAAAATATGTAGAAAAAATTAAACTGATCTAAATTTTCATTTAATCTAAACAATTAATTCTTATTTATTTTTTCAACATGTGTGTGATCAGGTGGTTCAGCAATATGAGATGGCATGGAGAGTTGAGGGTCATGTGAAAGTCTGAGTTCGAATCCTGCATACATTACAATTAATTCTTGTAAGTTTAACAAATCTGTCATAATAGAGCCTGACTACTTTCATGTTATGTAATTTTCAAAACATTGTCTTGCTGTCTTCTATGTGCTTTGTTTATTTTTTCTTAAATTTCTTAGCAATAATATTTAAATTGGGTAGCAGTAAATTGCTATGATTAAATTGATTAGCCAATAATTTTTTTTCTGTCATTATGATTCCATTGGTCAAAAATTACAAAACAGTGGAATGCAAATTATTCAAAAATGATGATTACATGCAATTAAAGTATTAATAAAAAAATTTTGAGTAAATTTTTAAAAAATGTAACTATTGTAGTAATATTTGAAAAGAGAAACTTTAATATTTGTCTTGTTAATCTTAAATAGTATTTAACCAAGTAAATTATTTTATTTTGATGGATATTTTAAAAATAAAGACATATTTGTGAAGATAGAACTTGATTAGAAATTTGGATATAAATCAGAAGATATTTGCGAGAGTGAATTATCTCTACTTTTATTATTAATATGTTGTTTCTCCTTTTGTTCTTCCAGAGACATCTCTAGCAAGCTTGAGTAACCAACAGACACTAATCATAAATGTGTATTAATATATTAAATTATCTACATACAAAATCATAGATATATTTAAACAAGACTGATGTATGATTTCAGCTTTAATAATTATTTTATAATGATGGTATAACATCAGTGAAAAAAGATTCAATGTATTATATTTAATAAAGGTATGAATATGCTTGCTGATAAAATAATGAACTTAAAATGAAAAATAGAATGATTAATACTTATAAAAAAAACTGAGATGAAACTATATGAATTAAATAAATAATAAGAGATTATTAGATTATTGGAAACGTTAGAGTTATAATTTTAAAAATAAAAAGAAGGGATCATTTTTGTTGTTGTTTTTTTTTAGATTATTTGTAAATATATATATATTATAGGGGGATAGTTTAATCATTTTTATGTACATATATGTATTTTACTAATTATATTTAATATATGTATTTTAATAATTATATTTCTTGTAATGTAATGTAAATAATGTCCATGGGGGGGGGGGAGTAGCTGTAGGGTAATTGGTCATGTGATTGTGTAAAAAAGAAACATCTTGAAAAGGTTTCATTAAGGAATTAAAGCCGGATTGAGTATTAAATAATATTTTTATGTATAATGAGTTATCTATTTAGATTTTGTTTTAAATTGATTATTTTTAATTTTATATATAGAAGGCAACAATGTGTACAAATTTTAACATTGAAATTTGGTCATTTAAAGTATAATACGAGATATAAACAATATTTCTCTGAATGTTTATGATAATGGTATTGTAATTATATTTTGAATTAATTGTATTGTCTAATATTAATTGTTAAATGTCTTTAGAATATTAAAACTTTATTTAAACTTTTCAAATACATTGAACTGTTACCAATAGCATGGATTAATTTAACAATTAATACTACATTATGGAAATATTCCAAAATGTTATTCACCAGTAGAAACAGCAGCAGTGACTAACAATTTACAAATATTAAATAGTAATTAACCTATTCATTCAGAATACGGAATGTTTACTATAGTAAATAGAGGGATTTGAACTTAGAATTTTCAGTCTATATTTATCCTCCACTCCATCTAAAACAACTGATATACATGTGCTCACATATGTGAAAAAGATAATTGATCTCCAATATTCATACTTCATATAAAATCCATACTCATCACATTGTGTGGTCGTGGGTATTGTTATTTGAGATGAAGTGGAGGCTGAATATAGATGAAAATCCTAAATTCAAATATTAAATAGATAATTAGCTAAAATGAGAACTATGACCTAAAAGGCTTTAAATAAATAAAATATACTATTTGGTAGATGGTTAAAATAATAATTAAGGAAGCATATTTATGCAAATTTTAACTTTCTATGCTAAACATTTGGAGGGATTTATACTTATCAGTTCTAAAATGAGGATTCAAAAACAAATTAATAGGATAAATTAAAGGGATAAAATTAACATGAAAATAATGTAAAGATTAAGACAGAAATAAACAATAGATAGATATTTAATAAATATTGTACAAAAATATTAAATTAGGCCTATTTAAAATTGTATTTAGTTTTAAGCATTTAAAGCAAATTGCTTCATTAAAATAAATGGGGGGGGGGGAGAACTGATTACAAGAAAAACAAGCAATATCAAATTAAACGTGATTCCTGATAATACTCTATTGTTACTTCTCTAAGATTTAGTACTTTATTGCATTGTTACTTTCTGCTTTCAAACTGATAATTTACATAAATAGGTAGATTGTCTAAAAATGTTCTTATGAATATTTAAAAAATAAAAAATAAAAATAAATAAATATAGGTAATAATAAGAGTAAAATAAAGAAGTATTATGAAGTAATGAGTTGTTCTGCCTGAAAAGTTACTGAACTAATACCACTACATAAAACGTTAATAATATCTAATGTATATTTGAATAAACTGTTGGATGAATAGATAAAATAGTTAAAATTACTACATACAATTTGATCTACAAATTCAAAACTGTCTGGACTCATGTCTTTGACATCTTCCACTTTAATTTGATATATTAATGATTATTACTAATCACGTATTAAGCTAAGATTATTATATATTTCTAGAACAGATATAAACTTTAAATTCAATTAGGAATTAAAATATTTGTTTTTATTAGATGTAACCTTATGGTAAGGTGAGGTAAGGTAACTTGTAAATCAAACTGTAATAATTTGACATTATTAATTAAATGACGAAAAGGGTGTAAAAACATGTGACTAGGATGAAATAAAAAGGAATAATTTATTATTTTCTGATGGCATCATTCATATGTTTAAAAAATATATTATGAAATAAAATTTTAAAGAATATGTAAAAAAAAAAAGTAATATGTTGGGAAAGAGGGAAAGAGGAAATTGGTTATACCATTGATTAGATTTAGTAATAAAAAAAAATCATATATTAATCTTTAATCCAGGATATTGTCATATTTTAAAGAATATTTATAAAAATGCAACAGCAACAATTAGATTACATACTGATAGTAGAAAAATCAACAATGAAAAAGGTGTAAGACAGGGTGACTCCATATCTTCAAAACTTTTTACAGCAGTGCTGCAAGAAGTATTTTGTGGATTAAAATAGGAAGCTAAAGGAGTGAAAGTAAATGGAGATTATTTAAGTCATTTAGATTTTGCAGATGATGTAGTTGTTTTTGCAAATAATGCTTTAGAGCTACAGAAAATGTTGCAGGAGTTATCAGATGAAAGTAGGAAAGTAGGACTAAAGATAAATGTTAAAAAGACTAAAATAATGTTTAATAGATTTTCTCAAAATATGAAAATAAAGATTGATTATGATGAGTTAGAAGAAGTTAACAGTTACAAATACCTTGGTCAGATTATTAATACAGATGGAAACATAATGGATAAAATTAATCATAGAATTAAACTTGGTTGGAGTGCTTTTGGTAGAAATAACTTGATACTAAAAGGAAATATGCCTATGTTTTTGAAACAAAAGGTTTTTAATAAATGTGTTTTGCCAGTTTTTACTTATGGATCTGAGACTTGGACACTTAATAGAAGAGCAATACAGAGACTTCAGACCACTCAAAGAAGTATGGAGAGATGCATGTTGGGAGTAACAAGAAGAGATTGAAAATGCAATGTATGGGTAAGAGAACAAACAGGTGTTACTGACCTCATTGAAAAAATTAAAAGACTGAAGTGGAGTTGGGCTCGACATATTGCTAGAAGAGATGATAATAGATGGACAATTGAAATTTTAAACTGGATTCCAAGAGATTGTAAAAGACCCAGAAAGAGACCACATGTGAGATGGATGGATGAAATAAGAAAGTGTGCAGGGGTGATGTGGAGAAGAGAAGCTAAAGATCGGAAAAGATGGATTGAACTTGGAGAGACCTTCATCCTGCAGTGGATTGATAATGGTTGATGATGATGATGATGAATTGAATTTAAAGTTTATATCTGGGCTAGGAATAATATAATAATTTATTCACTAATAAATATTTAATAATAATAATAATATTAAATGTATTTCTTAAAAGTGGATGATATCAAAGATGTGTGTACAAAGACTTGACACTTGTAAATAAAATTGCAGTAATATTATATTGATAGAAATTTATTAATAACTACTATGTAGCATATATTGATTATTCGAACTTTCACTCAGCTGCGTAATTATGATAAAAGAAACAGATTATTAATAAATACAGAAAAATGCTGAATATATGCGTAGAATATTGTGACCTAAGCCAACCGAAGATTGATAGTTCAGCATAAAATTCATTTTGGGTGTGTGGTTGAATGGAAATTTTAATTATATATAAATGTAAATTAATTAACGATTTTAAAGATAATATTCCTTCAATAAAAAATCTTTTGATATTATATCAATAAGTATTTCTTTGCAAGAAAAGTAAAACAAACTAAATTTACAATTAAAGAAATAATGAGATGATTAGAGTTAAAATACAAACAGAAATAATGAAAAAGAGTTGAGAGGGTTAATTTGATCCAGTGAGAAGCCTTTTAATTAGTGACTCATTTAATGAAAAAGAAAGATAGAGTTTATTAAAAGATCTCTTTGAGAAAACGGTAATGAACTTCAGACTAATTTTTCTCATTGTTAAATTTGTTAACAAATAAATTGTGTTTTCTTTTTTTTTTTTTTTTGCAGAAATCTACCTGTCGGGGAAAAAAAATAAATTTAAATTTTAAGACTTAATATTGAGATAAACTATGAAGTATTTTTTATGCTTGTATAAGAATAAATAATAATATAAGTGATAAAATTGTTATAGTAATAGTGCTTCTGTCTGTCATTTCTATGACCTTGGTTCAAATATAGTATGAATTTTTTTTTCAGATTCCTATCGGAAGGTATTGATTGATATATGGGAATCTAGTAAATCGTCCCTAAAAGATGAAACATATTCAAATCTTTCACTATTTGTCAAGCATTGGTGGTCGAGAGACAGCGACAGCTGCTTTACAAACAGTTGTCCCGGTTAGCGGGTTCGCTTCACGGCTGATGCTATGACACATGAGAAAAAAAATCTTTCACTATTTGGCAATTCACAAGCCTAGTTAGTAATGTCTTCATCATTGTCTTTGGACAGGCCTTTTTCTTGGAATGTCTTTTAAAATAACTAAATTATTTTTTATTTATTTTATAAACTAGCTTTTTATGTCAACTAATTGTATTTACTTTGAACAAAGCATTAGAACAATGTCAGAGTGAGTCATATTTTGGGACATACTTTAATCACAGTGGGAGCAGCAACCCTTGTTTCAATATAGGTTTTTTTCCAATAGTCAAGTACATGTAAATTTGAGATTAATCATATAAACTTGTGGCTATTATCTTATAGTTATAAACCAGCCTTTTTTATTTCTACAATGCTCTTTATGATTTTTTTTGTATGACATTATTATTTCATGATTAAAAGTACCATAACTTTTGCTAAAACTTTATATGTTTTGTTGAGTTTATTCATTTACTCAAACTTTCATTTGGTCAAATATAGTGCAAATTAGCAATTCCTTGAATTATCAACTAATGAAAATTAATGATTAAGATTTTAAAATATTTTCTTGCTGTTTGTATCAATTACTTATAATTTATGTAGGTGGTGAAAAGCCAGTGACAATATTCATATGTGTGTATATGGTATTAACAGACAGGATTAAAGTTAGTTTGTCATATGGCATTCTTTAAATGTTAAAATGCATATCATTGAAATTGTTTACATTTTATTTTAATATTAATAAATCTATCTATTTTATGTAAAATAAAGTTTCCGAAGAAATAAGATAATTCCAAGATAGTTGAACCAATGATTACTTCTATATTGAAATGCAAAACAAACCAATGAATTTAATGTGTTCTTTCTGCATCTAAAAATTTAACATAAAACATTTTACATTGGTAAACATTCTGAATATAATTTATTTTAAAAAGATATTAGGAAACAGAGAATTGAAACTTTAATTGCTAGCAACAAAAATTGCTAAGGATTCTAAAAAATTATTCCAGTGAAGAATTTGTGAAGGAATGTTTTCTAGGAGTTGCTGAAATGTTGTGCCTGGGAAAGGTAAAAATGTTTAAAATTATCAGCCTTGCCTCACAGAATAATAAAATGAGTTTAAAAAATTGTGTGCTGATATATATGGTTAGTTAACTTAAAAAATAATCAGAATTTAGTTTCATTTCTACTGGCTATTGATGAAATTATTGATTTGTCAATTTTAGAACAACTTGCAAGTTTTGTATTTGGTGTTAATAAAACTTTTATTATTATTGAAGAAATTCTATGTTCAATTAATAAAAAAATCCAGTTGGAGGAAATGACATCTATGAAAAAGAATATCATAATTAAATCTTCTCTTTGAAAGATCAATCAATATATCAAAATCCAAACTTTATTTCCAAATTAAAATCAGAATTAGCTTTTCTACATTTTCCAGTAAATGTCTTTGCAATATTTCATCTCTGTTGTTATTCCAAGCATCATTTTTATAAAATCATTCCCATTTAATCAACACTAATTTAAGAATTTTTAGAACTTGAATTAGAATATGGAGATCTAATATTCTGTTGTGTAGTTTGATGGTTATGTAAAGAGAAAATACTTTAGTGATTCTATAGGCTTGGAGAAGAAATATGCAACTTCTTAGAAATGAAAGATAAGTTTCTCCTTTAACTGAACCATAATGAATGGATTAGTGATCTCACACTTTCTGTAGATATAATAATCCATTTGAATGACCTCAATTTAAAATTGCAAAAGAAAAATTAGTTAATTAATACATTTTATACTCCTGACAAAGCTTCTTTTTGTTTCAAGTTTGGAAAAATCAATTCGAGAATGGTGATGTCCTTCATTTTATCATATCATCACATCACACAGAGATTCTAACAAAACCAAATTTTAATATTTTTGCAAATTCATTTAAAGCTCACACTGAAAAATAACAGGGGAAAAACTGGTAATCTATTTCTACAGTTGTATATAAGTCATGTAAATAGAAAACTTGCAGTTATTCTCATTGTATTAAGTCTATCATTGGCATAACACTATTCCCAACTTTTTTCTCATCTCTGTTATCACCACCAGAGTATATCAATTTACCATATCCACTGTTTACTTTGTATCCCTTCCATCAATATTAATTTCATTACCCTTTTCAATGCCAGCATAATCTTACATTCCAACTCTCTATCTTTTCTTTCAATGCACTACTCTTATGAGAATTCTTTCATATTTACAATCTAAATAGCTCCATATCTGTTCTTTCCAAGTAAGACACTAAAGCCCTCCCTTGTGGAAGTTTCAATACCTATCTGAATTAATTTTGTATTTATGTTCCAATTAAAAACAAGGAAGTTATAAGATAAAGGGCTTTTCCATTGCCTTCTTTGCCCATCAATAACATTGTAAAGACAATATATTAACTGTTTTTTCATAAATGATCATCTATCTACCACTTTTCTCTTTATTGCTATTACCTACAATAATCTTCCACTAACTTGAAAGAATGCTATTGCCGACTTAGTGCCATCAGGATATTGAATTATTTAATGGCAAACCTATGTTTTCTATCATAAAAATTGAGGTATTTTTAGAAGTAATCATGTAACTGTTCCCTTCACTGCTTTCTCTTAGTGCTATTCCAGTGGCAATAACTGCTAATTTGAATTTTATTTAGTTATCCATGGATAATCTTCATATGTGAAGATTATTCTCCTATTCACAAACTGGGAAAACTTTGGGTAGCATAGAGCCTTTGAGATGTAGACATGGAGAAGAATGGAAAAAATCAGTTGGATGTATAAAATAACAAATGAAGTTTTGAGAAGAGTAAATTAAAATAGATTAATTGAGGAAATCTGAGGAAGAAAGAGAAACTGGATTGGACATATATTAAGAAGAAATTATAGTTTAATGAAAGGTTTTCCAGAAGGAATGGAGAGGATGGAAGAGATTGACATTGTGAGATAATATAAGATATGGGAAGAGTTACATGGAATTGAAGAACTGGGAAATGAAGAGAATGGAATGGAAAAGTGGATAAATTAATGATGTGACTACTCTCTAGACCTGTTCACTTGACAGAATATTGTTTATAATGAGTGTCCATGCTCTGAAATCCAACATAAGTGTAGAATAGTAAAATTTATAAGATTTCAAAATAATATGACTCTTATAGTTAAGATTGAAAAGAATATACAATATATGTTGAATAAATTAGAGAAAAGATGTAAGCAATATGGATTGAGAATTAATGTTGAAAAAAACATATGTTTAGTGATAAAAAAAATACAAAAAGAATATAAGTTAATATTAATGATAAGATAGTTCAACAAGTGAATAGAATTAGATACTTGATTGAGTGAGGATCAAAGAAGTGGAGATAAAGTTAAAGAAAGGATAGCATTAATGGAGAATGCATTTATTAAGAAAAATAAAATATTTTGTGAATCTTTAAAGAGGTAATTATGAAAAAAATTACTTAAAGTTTTACTTGTGGAATATATTATTGTATGACTGTTAAATGTGGACAATGAATACAAGAATTAAAAATGTATTTGATGCCTTTTGATATGTGGGCTGGAAAATAATTAATTTAACCTAATGGTTTAAAAAAATTTGAAAAATATTTTTCCTTTCACTTATTAAAATCAAACCAACTTTACTTTTTTTTTTTATAACAAGGTTAAAAAAAGAAGGATTTTTTTTTCCTTTATTACCAACAGAACAAACTTTGTAATTACAAAACAACTTCAGAGCATCTATTAGTGAAAATATTATTATATTAGATTTACACTGTTTTATAAAATACAAATTATAAAATAAAAGTGTGCATTGTATATTCTGAAAATATGAATACTAATAGAATAAATATTATTATTAATAAATGTATTTTTATATATTACAATAATAAAGTTTATAGTTAGACTGATTTACATAAAAGTCAAATTACATACACTTTTATAAAATGCATTTCCTACATAAAACAGGATAGAGCTATACACAACAGATTACTTTATTCAAATTAAAATAACTAATGAACCATAACTTAAAAATAAAAATATCTAAAGAAAATTATTTATGTACTTATTCATAAATGAATATACAATAAATTATAAATAAATAAATAAATAAATAATTCTTATAAATAAATTTTTATTTATTCTATTAAGAACAATTCTTAAAATATTCAAACTGTTAATTTTAAATAAATATAAACCATTTATAACATTTATTTTATAAAGTGCAAATAGTATTTGAAATTAAACTGAGAGACTGCAAATCTCTCGCACTCACAGCCAATCAGATCATAAATACGAGACAGAGAATTTAACAAGAAAAGGGCAGTCCACCCTATTCTTTACTTGTCTTTTTATATATCCAAGCCAGTCTAAAGTATTTAGATCTGAAAGCATGAATTTTAAATATCTTCACACTTAACTCACTGAGTCTAAATTACAAACATACAGCGTGAAATCCTATGATTTACTACGCAATAGTTTTTAGATGCTATAACTTGCAGTAACGTATGTAAATAACATTTATTTTATAAAACACAAACAGTATTTGAAATTAAACTGAGTGCAAGAGATTTGCAGTCTCTCAGTTTAATTTCATAAACCATTTATTTATTTAAAAAAGGAATAAATAATTTATTTATGTATAATAAATTAATAATATTTGTAAATAAATAAGTAAATATTTTTACTCTAAATGGACAAAATAAAATATTCATAATGTCTTTAAATAAAATTGCCCTTTAGTTTTATATAGAAATAAAGATATGTAACCAAAATATTTTTCATTATGAATAATTTATTTATTTATAAATAAATAATATGCATTTTTTCTGATTAATTAATAATATAAATATGAAATATTTGCTTACTCATTGTACAATTTATTTATCATTTTTGGAATAAATATATAAGTTTATGATGCAAAATTTTTTTAACTATCATGTTGCATAAACAAATCATAGAATTGTATTTTTATATTGGATTATTTCCATCATCTAATACGGGTATTGAACATCTTCGGAAAATTTTACTTTATTTAAATATTTCAAATACATTTAACTGTTAGTAATAGCACTTCAAACAGGTTAGTATATGCACAACATTTTGAGAGGTATTGTTTTCCCCACTTCTTCAGGTATTGCTAGACTGATCAGTAACAGTAACAATAAGGGATTTGAACCTGGACCCTTAGATTCTTGAATATTGAATTTTAAGATAATGCTTTAACCATGGCTCAGTTGGTTAGAACATTACCTTAGAATTCAATACTCAAGAATCTAAAGATCCGGGTTCAAATCCCATGCTAGTACTGTCACATGTCAGGCTAGCTACACCTAAAGAAAAGGGGAGAATAACACCTATTGAAGCATCATGCATATACTAACCTGTTTGATGTGCTATTATTAACAGTTGAATGTATTCAGAATATTTAAATAGGTTAATTTTTTCTGAAGACATTCAATACGCATATTAGATGATGGAAATAGTCCAATATAATAATACAACTAAAACACCATCATTACAAACCTTCAGAGAATCATAGAATGATAACTATTTTTATCTTTAGCATTTTCTGAAGTGAAGCTGATTTTTAACTGCTGTAAGTAAATATTGATGTTTCCTAAAATACTAATACATGATCATTTAAAATTTTTAGTTAACATATTTAATAATATCTTCATTTATTTTCTATAATATGGTTGTAATTATCAAAAACAACTAATGCATATTAACAAAATAGCTGTTGATTGATATTAGAAAATGAATAACATAAGGTATCTCATTATAAAGTCAAAGACAGATAACTTTTTTCATTTTTAAAAACCTTAACTTATTTTATAATTTTATTTCAACTACTTGTAAATATTTATTTATTCCAGATTTTTATATTAACTATGTTGTTATTAAAAAATTGCAATAAATAATAAAAAATTATCTAAAATAATATACATAAAATATACCACCATGTTTAATGTATTTAAACAATATTTTAAATTACACTCACTATAATCAGATTAAATGACTATTTTTTATTAATAAGTTATAATAATGCTAAATTTTATTGCTAATTATATTTGTTATTTCATTTGTACAAATATGTTTGTTAATAATGCTTCAAAATTTTTATGTTATTGTTTTTTTTTATATTATAAATGGCTGTTATATATATGATAATTGATCTATGATGGAAATTTCATGTACATATAAGTTTTTTGTTATAATATTAGCTATGACATTATTATAAATAAAGAAAATGAAGGTCAAAAGCTATAAATAATGTCAAGTAAGTAGCTATTACAAGAAAACAATAAGGTCCAACATTGGCATTAAGAACCTGATTCATTTATTCCATTGTGGAGACATATATGCAGTATGCAGAGTTCAACAAATAATTAATTCAATTATATTTAATTTTTAAATGTAATAATGTACTTATAACTGTCATTTAACCATGACTACTTTAGTCACGTCAATAATGATATCTGGAAAAGGGCCAACGGAAGAGTTATAAATCAGCATGAAATGCATTTTGGGCTAGTTTATTTTTTTTAGATGTTTTTGCTAAAGTAATTAAAGTTGGTAGTTGTAACTTACACCCCATGTGGCCACAAGAGGTGCTGTTTCCATGTCAACCACAGAAATATTTAGAGTAGGGGCCCAAATGCAGCATTACAAGTTCCAGTCACTAGATGGCGCTGTCACCATGCATATGCACAGGAACCTTATGCCAACAAGCTGCCAGTACTACTTCCCACTTGGTGGCGCTGATAGTCATAGGTAAACCCATCTAGCTTACATCATCTGCTACCAGCAACTATAGTGTTTAACAAATAAGTCCAAGTTACTTCAGTTTACAAATTTATATCTATATAAAATGATTGATAACGGTTATCCAGGCATGTACTTAAATGGTTTCACAATAACAAAAAAACAACTCATGTATTAAAAAAAAGAAAAAAAACAGTACTTGTGGAATAAAAGTTAAACTATTATTCCACATATATAACAAGCAGCAGAAGTTTAGCCCTAAAGTTTGAATTGGCATTGCATAAGCATTATGTTAATAGACAGGGTATGAGCACAGACTTTCACATGACCCACCACTCTCCACACTATTTCTTAACACTGATACACCTGAACACACATATAAGCCTGTGTATTTCAGCTATTATGTTAAGCAATTTAGCACAGTTATTGAGCACAGATTTTAAAAAGCTAAGGGTTTCAGAATGATTCTCAACTGTGCAAATTAACAAAAAATGTTTGTTTGATTAATTACATAGAATTGTTGAACTCCACCTACAGGTACTTGAATACAGGAGCTTTTGTGCAAGCAACTATATAATTTTTATTATAGCAATTACAATACAATTTACATATATTCGTACATAAATGTTTAATAGATAAATATTTTTGTGAAAAGCAGATATATAGATTTCCTGATTGGTAAAGTGGTACAATATAGACTCCTGGGTTTGTGGTCCATGGATAATAATCCAATTCTATCTCTACTGGTGCTTGAATTTTTTATGAACTTTCAAGGCAGTAAGTCTCACTTATTTTTTATAGTTTCCAAAAATTGTTTTTAAAAGTATATTATTCTTATTTTATAACAATAACACATCGTCATCAATATTTTGCCACTATTTTCCAACAACTTTTAAAAAATTACAAAACAATGACCCAAGATTATGAAATATACAATTATTTTTAATTAAAATATAAATTAAATCATATTGTAAGCTATAAGTTTTTTTACAAGTAGGTTGAGACAATGAGGTGACAAGTTGTAATTATGTGTTGAACTATTTCCATTATCTAATATTAATTGTTAAAGTTTTTAACAAATTGAAACTACATTTTTCAAATACATACAGCTGTTAATAATAGTGCACAGGTTAATATACAGTGCAATATTTTGAGTGGTATCATTTTCCACTTTTCTCCATATGTTGCATGCCTGACTAATAAAAGTACTTAGTTTGGAAATATAGTGTGAGTCCTTTAGATAAATGAATATGATTCTCTAACCATTTCAGCTATTCTCTCAAAGGCAACACTCAATAGAAATTTCATGATTATCCATTTTTTCTTAAGAGTAAGGTTAATGAGTGATTTACAAACATTTTGAATTACCACATTAGATTGACTTGAGGGATTTGTGTGTCAATGTCATCTAAACAGCTTTTTAAATTTTTTTCTTTATGCTTTCTTTTCTCTGTTCAATATTTATATCTTTTGCCAACAGAATTACCTTAAATTCAATATTCACAAATCTAAAAACTTCAGGCCAGAAACAACTGAAGAAGAGAAAAGAGTAATACCACTCAAAACGTTGAGCTACATATTAATCTATAACAGTTGAACATGTTTAAAAAGGTTAAGTAAAGTTTTATTTTTTCCAAAAACATTTAGCAATTAATATTAGATAATGAAGATACTTCACATGTAATTAAAACAAAAATACTACCATCATAAATTTTCAGACGAGTAACAGGGTACTGGATAAAATGATAATCGTTTATAATTTATGGTGATTTGACCATTGCCTGCAAGTACTTGAAGACAATTTAGAATCTCATAGTATGTAAACGACATTATAAACCTTAGAATTGCCTTCATATCATTAAGATGCATCATAGTTATCGGTTTAAATTTATATAAAACTATTCAAGATTTTGAATTATTTAAATTGTAATTTATTTCATTAAAAAAATTTATAAAAGAGTTTCTTTGTAAAATAAAAATTACGCTACGAAATAAACACTTTCTCAAGAGGTTCTGATAATAACTATTTTTATATATTTATAGAATTGTATTTTTGTTTTAAAATATCTAGTTTTCCTTTTTGCTTTGTTTCAAATTCAAAGCAAGTAAGAGAGAAAAAAATTAAGATATTAAAATAAAAGTATGATGAGGAGTAGATTTTTTCATTCTTTCTATTCATTTTAATTTCACACTTTTTAAAATACAATAAATAATGAACCATCTTTAGCATAAGTGACGTAAAATGTTTCTCAAGATGTTGATTCTAAAGGTTTATCTAAAATAACCAAAAGCCATTTTGGATTTACTATCACTCATTTTTCTGCTATTGTTATTTTATACATATAAAAAGCGTATACTTGTCAAGCCTTGGTAGCCGAGAGGTTAGCGCAGTCGCCTTGCAAGCAAGCAATTGCTTGCAGACGGTTGTCGCGGATTCGTTTCCCGGCAGATGCTATGACATATGGAAAAAAAGCGTATACTTAATAAAATGTTAAAATTCAGGCTATTTTTTTATATTTGAATTGCTGTTATTATTATTGACTCTTCACTACTTGTATGTTTTTGTTCATTCTGTAAATGAAATATTTTGAAAGTATTGAAATATCCCAGAAAAAGAAAGGCAAAATTACAATGCATTTGAAACGCTCATCAAAACTGATTTACCAATTGATTTGAAACTCGAATAAGCACTGGAGGAGACATGGATGTGCTTAGAAGATGAAAAAAACATCATTGGAAACAAAGATTATTTTAAAAAGTATTCACAGAATAATGATCAATAATGTAAACAAAAACAAATAAATTATAACCATAGAAAAGGAGACCAGGAGAGTATCAAGGCAAGCTATGAACTGAATAATAGCAGAAAAATAATGTAAGAGTAACAACAACAAAAAAATCTAAAGAAATTAATAAAAAATGGTAGAAGAGGATGAAATACAATTATCAATTGATATTAAAAATATTTATATTAAATAAATATCATGATGAAGGGTACTTAAAGTAAAATTTAAAATAAAAAAACACATTATATCTGCCATGCTCAATCAATATTCAATAAAACTATGCTAGTTAAGTTTTAAAAAACTATCATCAATAATATACTTTGCAGCTATTTTAGACACCTTTCTGCAGAGTGTAATTAATCAAACCTAATTAAGAATGAATAATAGCAATCTATTTAAGTTAACATTACACTAATGTGAAGATAAGTGTAATAATAATGTTCAAGGCTAAATGGGTTTATAAGTAATCATTAAAAGCCAGTTAACACTTAGACAAACCCAATATCAATAACAATCAACAATTTCTAACTATTGTCGAGGCAACCTTTTAATAATACCCCATCCTTATTAATGGTCTAATATAGACTCTAACGATTCCAACTTGACCACAGAGTTTGAAATTATTGATAAAAAAAGGTGCCTTGACAACAGTTAGAAATTATTGGTTGTTATTGATATTGGGATTGTCTATGTGTTGACTGGTTTTAATAAATGCTATTTAGAACAATGTAATTTCTCAAAATTGCCAATTGTTTTCTATGATATTTTTCTTCTGAACCGCAGAGACTTGTTTTTCAAAGATGTGATATATTTTTTACCATGTTCATATTTCTATACTTACTAATGTCAGTTTATAAAATATCAATATCTAGAACATCACAAATTAAGGAGAAAAAAACTAATTTCTAAAAACAAAATGAAATGGCATATATATATATCATTAAAATTCAACATTCTTGCCAAAACATTATTCCGATCAAAATCATTTTTAAAAATATATTTTTCCATTAATTCTTTTAAGAATACATTAAATTTGTATATTTGAAATACCAGACACTCATATATAAATCCCAATTGTGAATATAGGGGATTTGAACTCAGACTTTCAAGCCACTTCAACCATCCACAATCTCTCATACTACTGATACACATGACCACACACATGCAGAAAAGATAAATAATCA
Organism: Epiperipatus broadwayi; assembly: GCA_028023455.1. Classification (NCBI taxonomy): domain Eukaryota; kingdom Metazoa; phylum Onychophora; class Udeonychophora; order Euonychophora; family Peripatidae; genus Epiperipatus; species Epiperipatus broadwayi. The sequence continues at coordinate 3,174,497 of JAQFVV010000113.1, forward strand.
CCAATATACTATTTCATGCTGAAGCAGCACTCATCAGTTGGTCTGGATTATTATCTCCCATACATATATACAATGAGTGCTCAGTTTATATTAAGATAGCAAATCCTTATACTTCAATGGACAGGCTTCAATCTACTCCAACTCCAACTCTTCAGCCATCCATACCATTGAAAATCTGATGATAGAATTTCCAAATCCCATGCTAATGCCAATATTGTTATCATGCCCATGTTGACCTCAAGTCATTCTGACCCCTCATGTATAGGACAGTATCCATTTAAATACATAGAAGAGGGATGGGCAGAACGCAGGCTTAATATGTAAGATTTGAAATACCAGGCACTCTTATACCTGGATCCCAATTGTAAATATAGGGAATTTGAACTCAGACTTTCAAGACACTTCAATCATCCACACTATCTCATACTACTGATAGACATGATCACATGCATGCAGTAAAGGTAAATAATCACTAATATATGTATTTCATGCTGAACCAGCACTCATCAGTTGGCCCAGATTATCATCTCCCATACATATATACAATCAATGCTCAGTTTATATTAAGACAGCAAATTCTTATACTTCAATGGACAAGCTTCAATCTACTCTCAACTCTACAGCCATCCATACCACCCAAAATCTGATGATAGAATTTCCAAATCCCATGCTGATGCCAATATTGTTAGCATGCTCATGAGATAGTGTGGATCGTTGAAGTGGCTTGAAAGTCTGAGTTCAAATCCCCTATATTTACAATTGGGCTCCAGGTATAAGAGTGCCTGGTATTTCAAATCTTACATATTAAGCCTGCATTCTGCTTATCCCTCTTCTATGAATTTAAATGGATACTGTCCTATACATGATGGGTCAGAGTGACTAGGTCAACATGGGCATAATAACAATATTGGCAGCAGCATGGGATTTGGAAATTCTATCAGATTTTTGGATGGCTGAAGAGTTGGGAGTAGATTGAAGCCTGTCCATTGAAGTATAAGAATTTGCTATCTTAATATAAACTGAGCATTGATTGTATATATGTATGGGAGATGATAATATGGACCAACTGATGAGTGCTTGTTCAGCATGAATACGTATATTGGTAATTATTTATCTTTTCTGCATGTGTGTGGACATGTGTATCAGTAGTATGAGATAGTGTGGATGGTTGAAGTGGCTTGAAAGTCTGAGTTCAAATCCCTTATATTAAATTTATAGGAAATTATGTTGAAAATAAGATATTTTCTTTTATTACAGGGGAATAACTAAAATTACAATATTTATTTCAAATAATTCCATATTGGTACTAATGTAAATAAACAATATTACATTTTACTATACCATTTATACAATGCAAATGCTATATTTTAATATTCAACACTTCAAAGTCCTTTTTGCAAATTAAATTTATAATGTTACTATGAAATTCTTTTTGTCTGTCTATACTAGCATTCGTCAAACTTTTTAATATAAAGAGCTATTTTGTTTAAATCTCCCCAGTCTTCATAAAAATGCCACAAGGGAAGAGATAAAAAAAATAGGTTTATGAAAAATATGAATTTCTATATGGCTGTGGATATATTTGAACATTTATTTTAGGAATAGAACATAATAGAATCTATATATATTCTAACAAAAATAAAAATTATTTTAAAAATAAACAAACAAAAACTAAAACTTACTTTGACAGTTTAATTTATTCATAAATGTCTAATATTTAAACATTCATCATATACAATAATTAATATTCTATAATAAGGCTGAATTAAAAAAACAATGTTGTAATATGTATTTTTTTCTTTTAGATTCATCAAAATATTTATTTACAAATTATAAGAAGAAATAAAAATGTGTATATGTTTATCACGATAAAGAGAGCAGCAAGATTGGAATGAAAAAGCCACGCGTGGCTCTCAAACTGCAATTTGCTGACTCCACAGCTATATCCATCATTGTTACAAATCTTTAGACAATGTAATGAATTAGAAGTTAGTTACATTTCATCTCTGGATACAGACTAAATGTAATCATATTTATGACATAGTAACAATTTTAGATAACGTTCCACAAAAGAATTCATATATAAAAAAAGTAGGTTGAAGTAAAGAAGGTTTCCCTCTTTTCTTCTGAGAGTAAGCTTGTGGCTAAGACCTGTAGAGGCCCCTACCTTCGAATTTTTCAGACGCTTATTCATAAGGTTACAGCCTTAGTAAATATTAAAAGTAAGTAATGTAACAGAAGTTATTATTTCAATAAATAGTGAAGTCATAATGCAAATATATTTTTTAAACTAGAATTTAATTATGCCAATATGTATTTTATTTGCTTTTTTGTCAAAAGTAACTATCATTTTTTTTTATCATCTAAGGTTACATATTTTCTAGATGCATAGAGGGAAAACTCTCCATACAGTAGCGCCACTCAGTGCAGGCCAGAGTAACAAATGAATGCATGTGATGTTTGATGGTTTAAATTTTCTAGATAGTTACTAATTTTTTTTCAATAACAATTTTAGACATCTCTATGTAAAAAATGACATTAGATGTAAATCTAAAATATATTACATAAGTTTGATCTTCAAATATATATTAATAAGACTTTGATTTTAAATAAGTAAAGTTTTCTTACTTTCTTTTGGAATGTTATATAAGATGGAATGCTAATGTACTTGTGTAGATCATCAAAACAAATTTATTCTAGACATTATTACACAATGAATATATTATACTCACATCTTAAATTAAATCAGTGGAATAAGATTGTTGATATAATAATAGAAAATAAATAATAATTAGAATATGATATTATAAATAATATTAAAAATACACTTTCAGTCTTGCAAATGATTTTGCAATATTATAATTGAATCTGAACTAAATTATATTTGGTATTTAAATATTAAACAATCTCATTTACGATTTAATGGATAGTTTTTTATTATTCTTATTTCATGATGATTTACAAAACAATTTCAGTATAGTAAGTTATAAAATAAAAAAGAATTATACATTAGATGTTACAATTTTCGGATATCATGTTTTAAATTCCTTTACTGGTGTTGTATTGTAAAATACATATTTAAAATTTGATATGTTTGGCATGGTGTTACCCGCACCATGCCTCATAAAATGTAAATATTTACTGTATACACATCTAAAGATTACCTGAGCAACTCTGTTTTAAGATGAATTTTTATAATGCAAATTATTATTATATAACATTTATTTTTTAAAATTAATCTACCATCATTTATTATATGGCTTTAATTCTATTATCAAATACACACACACATCTATCTTTTTGTTAAGTGTGCTTATTCTTTTGAATTAAATATTTAATTAATAAAATAAATGATATTAAAATATATATTGTTATTTTAAATCACATCATTCCAAACTTTCAAACTCAATAACATATGATATTGGTACTAAGATGACATAATTTTCTCTCCACGTTTCTTACATTTGAATTTGAAATCTTCACATAATTTTCATGGTTTACAATCATTTAACAGATGATTATTTTAGATTTAATTATTGTGTCTAGATGCCATTAATAATCAGGGAAGAAGTGCAAGTAGGCTGAATTTGATAGTCATTTTATATTGTTTCTATGGACATTGACAAAAAAACAAGTATTTATTTATTAGATTTTTTTATGTAATTGCAATTTAGATAATTTTTTTTAAATAAATATTTTTGAGAATGAAAAAAAATTATAATTTTTTTTTAAATAAATCAATTATTTTATATAGTGTGATGTTTTATAAACTGTAATAGCTAAACAGCATTAAGCTGTTGCACATGCGCTTTGCAGATTTTAACTATGAATGACTGAATGATGAAGGAAGATATAACAAAAACTTATGTATTATTATAATTGATTGCTGAATATAATTATACATGCACAATTAAATAATAATCTTTATGCGCTAACATTATTTTATATAAATATTATTGTTAAAAATTATAGTAATAAAAATATTTTATTTAACAGCTAAAAAAAAAAAATACATATTGAAGAATGTATTCTTATGTTTTAACCATTTCCATGAAAAGTAAATTATCTAGACTGAAGCTAATTTTGCAAAATTTAGTTATTCATATAATTGATCTTAAATGTGAATAGAATTTGTGGCAAAACTATAAAGTTATTTATATCATAATTTTTATTAAAATTAATTTCAAATATAATTAAAATTATATAAAAGTATAAAAGCATCAAATTTATTTAAAGAATAAAAATTTTAATGTATCATTTTCCCTTCCCCTAACAAAGTGTAAATTATTTTAAAAATATAACATAATGTCAAAAATTATATATTGTACCAGGTTTGAATATGAGGTGTTCGAATATGAAGCATTCAAAACACTGGCCTCTTTGGCAGAGAAGAACATACTCAGAGAATATGTATGTCCAAATGATAGCTATAAAATATATAACTAGTGTTACATTTCCAGGACATAACTTCTTCTCAACTGTTCAGTTCAACACCAAGTTCAAAGCACTTTTTTGTTTTGTATAAACATGGGCACCAGCTATTCATCCAGAAGATAAATATCACACTTTGAACAATACCCACTAATTCATTGCCTAACTACCCATGACTAGCTCAGTTATTTGTAATCAATAAGAATTTATTCCTTAACTAGTGGCATAAAAGAATTGATAAAAGATTGATAAAAGGAATTGACCGACAAATAAAGTTTTAGTTTAAAGACAATTTATTTTAATTAACATTATTAAACTAATTTTAAATATTTTATAAATCTCATTTAACTAATAACACTGATATAATGATCATGCACATATTAACTCATACACTCACATATATAATAATAATAATAATAATAATAATAATAATAATAATAATAATAATAATAATAATAATAATAATAATAATAATAATAATAATAATAATAATAATAATAATAATAATAATAATAATAATAATAATAATAATAATAATAATAATAATAATAATAATAATAATAATAATAATAATAATAATAATAATAATAATAATAATAATAATAATAATAATAATAATAATAATAATAATAATAATAATAATAATAAAGCATTAAATAGTATTTGAAATTTAAACACACATATCAATAGTTCATTTTATGTATGATATAGAGTTCATATCCTTGACTCTTGGAGGGTTCACACAAATGTGATGGCTACTTTATAAATGAAAATAAGAAAATATTATTTACCTAGGATTTTGAACATGGACTTCTTGCTGTTTGCTGCTTCTAATAAATATTCTAACCGGTTAGATTTGAAGTTTTCCTGCAGAGATTTGATGATTATTAGTTGGTACTATTCCTGGAGACAGTTAAATATTGATGGTGACTCTTCAAGTTGTTATATAAGCATTATCCTATTCATGGGCAGGTTTTGCTGTTTTACTGGACCCAGGCTGGAGAAAGACATATGTTTTCCAAGGTTTTAACACTGCATTCTTGATTCTGATATAACTCACTAATAGATTGTACTGAATTGTTATCTCAAATGCAACTCTGATGCAATTAACTACTGTTTGTCCAATAAAAAATTGGCTATTTATACATGATGCATATTTTCATTTTGATATCCTCTGGCAATACCTGTTGTCGAAATTCCTTTGATAATTCTTTGACTACGTGTTTTTGATATCGTTTAATTAGTAGTAGCCATGCAAATGTGTTGTTTTTTTATATTTTTATTAGTAGCCACCGCTGAGTGTTTTTTAATTCTTTAACTTTCATTTTAATATTAATAAGCATAAATTTATTTATTATTTACAATTGCACATATATATTTTACTATAAAGTTCACATTATTTTGTCATTTACACATATATATAACCCAATATCAATTTACTATTTAGTTTTTTTAAGATGACTTTTTTTTTCTTCTTTTACTTAAATAAAAAGAGATTTATATTCTTTAAACTTGAAAATCAACTTTCAACTAATAATAATAAACTCTTTACTTCTTTTTGTAAAACTTTTAGTTTGACTTTTTCTAATGAAACCCCCCCTCCCCTCTTTTAATTAATTTATTGTAACTTTTATTTCAAAACTAATAATAGAAAACTATTTGACTTTTAATCTTGTGTTTTGACAGCAAACTGCATTTTGTTTAACAAAGAAACTCTTTAGATTTTTATAACTTATTTATTGATTTGTTGATTTCTTATTTTAATAATTTTTTAGATAAAATTATTTTATATATGTGCCAATACAATCTTCGTACAATATATATTACATAAAAATATTTTTAAATAAACTAAAACAATTCTAGAATAAAAACAATTATTTTTAGAAACTTTTTTGTTTATAAACGTAATGTAAACAAGAGCTGTAGTTTTGTGTAAACTGAGTTCTACAATTTATTTTTGAACTATAACGCTTTCTCATCTACTGATAACTCCTTACATTTGGGTTCAAAAACAAAACCTAATACACAGATTTATTAATGTCACATAAACTGTTCAAATGTTATTATTTTCATTACTGATAAAATTTAGCCATATAGCACTACCTTAGTGATTTTAGAATCAAATGAAAAAATGATAATATACATCAAAAGTAAAGATAAACAATTGGCAAAATATTCAGAAAGTATAACACTTTTTTCATTGTTAGTGAAATTAACACCACATTGCAATTATATTTATTATTACAGATAGTACATAATAACTCATACCATGACTAAGACTAGTTAGTAATTTTTAATCTTTACCTAATAATGAGCAAATACCTAATTTCTGACTAATAGTGGTATGGATAATTCAGGTCTGTGAAGAAAATCCTAAATCTGCTGATAATTAAAGAAAATTCTTCATCCTGTGGGAAAATTTTGGATTTGACTGCATCTCAAAGCATTTCAGGACAATTAAAATATTTGCAAATCTTTGTCATCAATTAGTATATTAATATTCAGAATAAAATATTTTAACCAAGGAGATAGTAATAGCAAACTTATACTAATGGTAAGTGTAGGGGTTTTAATATTACATAGATCAGTAGTTACATTCCTTTTAGAAAATGATTAAATACACATACAAGCTAGGTGAGTAATGGGTATATTCTTTCTCTTCACTATCAATATTTTATAGGCCAATCACCTTCATGATTTCTGCTTATTTATTGTTTACTTTATTTTTTTCTATGCATACAACTTGATGATGTTTAAATAATGTATTAATTCAAGAATGTTTTTTTTATTTTATTTTTCATTACTAAATTTTTATAATCATTGTTTTTCCTAATTAATTTTAATGCATCACATACCAAAGTCTAGTAATTTTGGTTTGCAATGATAATCTTGTACACAATGAATAAATAATCATCGTGTTAACTTTTGTAGATTGTCGTGAGTATAGTAATTCATTTCCAACATCACAATTTAAACCCATTTGGGTACCTTTTTCTATTCTGCCTGTTTTCTTCATTGTCTAGTTTATTGCATCCATAAGCCATTACAGGAAGAATAACAATATTTTACAATTATCGTGATTTTTTCTGTAAGATTGCTATCTCTGCCTTTTCATAGATTTCCAATACTATTACTGCACTATGATTATGCAACATCCTTTTTAACTTTTGGACTATGTCATCACTTTAGATGAACTTTCATATCAAACAATAAAATTTTGGGTGGTTATATATCTTCATTAATCACTTAGGCCTGAATGAATTGATGAAGTAATAGAATGCCATATCCTGAATCTTATGGTCCTCAGATCATTTCCAGCATCATCACTTTTTGTGCTCAAAGTTCCTATAAATTTTAAACAATAAAACCAATTAATTATTTGATTTATTAGTCAGTTAATGATATGGATAATTTTTTAAGAGGGTATAAGATTTTGAAATTTACCAAATTTTTTTTTATTACTTTTTTTCAATTGAGAATCATCCTAGAAGGCAAAGTTTTCAAATTAATTCTTCTACCATTGAACTAAATTATACAATTCTACTCTTTATAATTGAGTAGAATTTAAATTATGTCCTAAAATTATCTTATTTTAGACTTTATAGCATATAGTTTTTAATCTATAAAAAAAAAAATGTTTGATTTACAAGTAAGATGATGACTAAATTATTTATATTTTTATTAAAAATCTCTCTACTGTTTGACCTTTAAAAGCTTTAGTTATAAATTATAAATAAAATTTGATAAAGTTTTATGGAAATAAAAAATTATTTATAAATATTATGAATATTTTTCAGTCATTAGAAAAATATTACCCATTGTTCTGGACCATTTTTATAACCTCTCCATTTCACAAAACAAAAACAGCTCTTAACTCTAACACCATCTATTATAAAATTGAATACACAGTGATTTATCAGATTAAAGTCTATCTATTTCACACTGGATCAGTACTTCCCTCTGAAACTTGTCTATTAGCTTTCTTATATACTTCACTATTCACTTTGTGTAGCTTTTTCCAATATAACTTGTAGTTTTTCTGATTATTCCTGGTTCAGTAGCTAAAAATAAGTCATATATCATGTGACTTAGTTTAATAAGTTTGTAATTATAAAAACTAAAGAGCATGCAAGCTCTAACAAGCTTTATAGATAAATGCCATCAAGAGAAAGCAATTTAGAAAAATCTCTATCTAGAAATCATCCTTATCTTTAGACCGGTTTCATGCTTTTGGCATTCCTCAGTGAGGTGCTAGGATATTCCACATGCTAGATTCAAAATACCAATTAAAAGCCAGCACTTACTTATTTATTTTATTACTGATTCAGTTCCTTTTTATTTATTTATTCAGTAATTATACATATATTCTTTTCTCAAAATATCTCTATATTAGAAATCCAATTCTTTTTTTTTGTCAAATTAGTTTATTCTTTCTTCTCTCTCTTTTCCCAATCAGGTGATATAAAATTATTTCTTAGATTAATATTTTAGTAGGCTATCATACAGGTAATAGATCAATCTTTTAGAAAAGTGGACTATTATTGACTGGTGATGATGATGATGGTTATGCTGTTTTTAAGCGATTAGTTTAAATAGCATATAAGTTTGATATAAAATTAATTAAAATTTATATTTATTAGTATGAAACCATTAATATATTTAAAACAAAAGATAAGACACACATTTTAAACATTTTATTATTCTCCACATCCTTATCAGAAGAAAATAAATAAAATATTAATTCAGCGTTTTAATGCTCTACTTTTAAGAAGGTCAATTCACATTTTTAAAACTAAGCCATTAAAAAAAAATACATAATTTAGCAATAAGAAATTGTAGTAAATATTTTTTTCTTGTCTTTTTTTAAAATAGGCAAAACTCTCTATACGTATTGCCCCTCAGTGCAAGCCAGAGTAATTAATGGATACCAGAAGCTTGTGCATAAAATCCCCATCTAGTGTCTACTCATCCAATATCCCTAGACTTGTTTCTGGCTTGTGGCCTTCGTCAGTAAGGAGCCTTGGATCTGAGAGCACTGCACCTAGATCTTAGGATCTAATGCAACCCTCCAGCAGCCACCTTTTATCTCTACTTAACTACAAAACTATGAGTCTTAAATTGAAAACACTATAATATTTTTAATCCAAGCTCATCAGCTTATATAGTCATATAGGTCTGAACTCAGTTCAGTACCTATACATTTTGGTGTCTTTGGTTCTTTAATAACCATAGCCACCACTATTCTATTAGGTAGGATTGGTTTTAAGCCAATAAACATCACATGATCACCATTTCTTATGCTTGCTCTTAACTGTTATTAAAACAGGCAAAACTCTCTATACGTATTGCCACTCAGTACAAGCCAGAGTAATCAATGGATGCCAGAAGGTTTGTGCATAAAATCCCCATCTAGTGCCTACTCATCCAATATCCCCAGACTAGTTTTTGGCTTGTGGCCTTTGTCAGGGAGGAGCCTTGGATCTGAGAGCATTGCATTTAGAACTTAGGATCTAATGCAACCCTCCAGCAGTCACCTTTTATCTCTACTTAACTACAAAACTATGAGACAGAAACTAGTCTGGGGATATTGGATGAGTAGGCACTCGATGGGGATTTTATGCACAAGCCTTCTGGCATCCATTGATTACTCTGGCTTGCACTGAGTGGCAATACATATAGAGAGTTTTGCCTGTTTTAATAACAGTTAAAAGCAAGCATAAGAAGTGGTGATCATGTGATGTTTATTGTATTTTTTTGTTTAGACAATAAAATCAAATTATAGTTATAAATTACCAGCAGCAAACTCTCCACATAGTAGTGCCACCAAGTGTAGACTTTCATAACATATGGATAAAGAAAGGTTTGGGCAGAAAATTCCTATCTAGAGCCTATTCATCCAATATCCCAGACTAGTTTCTAGCTTGTGGTTTTTATCAGTGAGGGATTTTATACACAATTCTTCCTGCATCCATTGATTCTGAAAGCTTGCACTTGGTAGCATTACTGAATGGAGTGTTTTCTACTGTTATTAACAGCCTATATAAGCATATGAAATGGTGATCGTGTGATGGTTATCAATTATTTAAGATATGTATGTATATTATAATCCTTTTTAATATTTAGCTTTTAAAATAAAGTCTTCATCCATTATTATTTATATGAGTAACACAACTCCAGACATAGGTATTCTGTGCAAAAAAAAATTTGTGTGCATTCTTTATATTTTACATTTAAAGAAGATCTTTAAAATACGTTGTAGTTATGATATTAATAATATTCTTACATGTAGTATAATGCACAATCATTGTAAACTAATTTATGAATAAATAGTGTTTTAAAAAAATATATTTTTCAAATCACTTTTAAAACTTACATTTAATATAATAATCAATCTAAATAAGATTGAAACAAACAACTAATTATATTTACAATTATTTAGTTATCAACCCTGCTTTCATTTCTTATTGCGATCTTTTCAAGAAGCAGGGTTGATAGTTAAATAATTGTAAATATAATTAGTTGTTTGTTTCAATAATTATTTAAATTGATTACTATATTAAGTATACGTATATAACAACTTTGGGGACAAATAATTGTTATACTGAATAATTGACCATTGTATATAAACATACATTTGTATGAAAGTTTGCTTGGAAGTTATTTGACGTTTGAGCACTAAAGTGACACCTTGTACTAGAATTTATCTGGAATCTTCAATCACTGTGCTAAACAAGACAGAGCAATAAATATAAAAATATAAAGTATTTATTACACACTGTAATTTAATATATTGTAATTTCTAATCAATAATTAAAAATTTCCTATACAATTAGTAATAAAAATATTTATAATATTGTTTACTATGTATAGATCTGCTTTTTATCAATATGATAAATGAAATTAACACGAAATTTGCTGGAGCCATGTTTTGGTTTTCTTCATTTTTTAAGTCGAATTGTTTTCATGATCTGGATTTTTGTTTAATATATTTCGTCTGATTTTAATTTATGTAAATGTTAATAAGTTCTTAATATAATAGGGAAAAAAACATTAAGTTGAATTCTAAATATCATTAATAATGTTGTATTAATTAAAAATAAACAAATAATTATTAAAGTAAACAGTTTTCTAAATATTCGACTGCTGGGCAGAGGCTACTCCAATAATCCCTTATAAAAAAACAGTGGGAAAAAGATAGCAATCCCCAAAATTTGAACAATTTTCTAACATTATTTTACTCTTTAGTAATAATAATTAAATAGTAATTATCAACCAATATCAGATAACAATCTGCATAGCTATTTGAAACAGAAATCCTAAGTCATACCAAATTTGAACTTATGTTGTAGGCATGACAGCTAGATGCTTTACCGTTGCATCGACATAAAATAAGTTTTTAATGCAGTATATACCAAAAAATAATAATAATCACAGGATGTGTTACTCAAGAGATTATGTGCTAAATAAACACCAAATTCACAGGGCTGTACTAATCAAACTGAGATTTCTTTTTACATTCTCAATGAAAAATGACCCATATATCTTTTACTTTTTGAGCATGTTTACTTTATGACTATATTAAAATACACACGTAATATAATAAATTTAGTATATATATATGCAATAATATTAAAATTAAGTTAAACAGTTTAATTTTTTAATTAGTTCGACTGAAAAATGGTGATATATTTTAAACTATCCTGGTCCAACATAATTATTTTTTAAATACATAATAGATTGACATTTATTTTACTAGAATTTAGAATCAATTATTTAAGCAAATGGTTAAAATAAATGCAATAGTAACACAACTCCTATTTATGTGGGCTTGTTATTTATGGATCATTATATATGTAACATATAATTTCTGTATTTGCATATAGTTTGAAGTACTGTATATATATATATATATGTAAAGAATGGTTCTGAGTTAAAATACCTCACAGATTGTAAAACCATTTGTAACAATAAAAATTCTCTTTTTTTAATGCCTCACAGATTTGGGAGTCATTTGTAATTAAATAAAAATATACGCTGACATTTAATGCCATTTATAACAAAATAAAATTATGAGTCATACTGTATCCTGAGTGACATCCTAATAATGGATCATCATTTGTAACTGAATAAAAATATGAACCAAAGAAGAAAATCCTAATTTAATAATGTATGTGAATTGTAGCATCATTTGTAACACATCATTTGTAACAGAATGAAAATAATAAACTAAGCTAAAATGAATATCAATTAATGAATAACAATCTAACAATTAACCTTCTCAAGGTCTGCATTTTCTGACATTTTTTTTGCCTCACACATCAACATAAAATATATGATAAAATGATTATTACTTATTTGAAAATAATAAATTTGACTTCATTTGATATTTTTGTTTACTACTGAAATAAATTTTAAATGTTCACATTTTGTTTCTGTAAATATTAAAAAATGAGATTGTAAACAAAACAAAGAGTTTAGATGTCATCATTTCTAGAAAGATTATTTTCAGTTTATAAAATCAATGAAATATTTCTTAATTCTTATTATTTTTAAACATCCAAATGAATATTTATTTATTTCTCTTATATCTAATGAATTATGCTTTAAAAGTTTAAAATTTTTGAATATTTATTGCAAAATTGTGATATTTTCATACTCGTAAGTATAAATAGATTGCTTACATAGAAACTAAGCTTGTAAATTGCTTCAGGCCATGCTTACATTCACTGCTAATATAACATTATATTTTTGAAAATAAAGTATTTCAAGTCAAAATAAGTTATTAATAATTTATATTTCTTGATATCTAATAAATATAGTGTAAATTATTTTTAAAAAAATATCTAAAACTGTAATAAATTTGCAAATAAACACATTTTTGGTCATTGGAACTATTTTCTTTAAACAATGTCGTAAAATGCTGAACATTTTACAGCCTTGGCAACAGACAATGGCTGAACATGTCAGGGCAGGGCTTATGTCTATTGTAAGAATGGGAATTTTGAATTTTCCCGCCTTCTACCATAAAATTTTTAGCAAAAATTTAATATAATAAAATATACAGTTTTACACGCATTTTAACATATAATACTTACAAAAAAATTCACCAGGGGTGAATTGGTCAAAAGTCAAAATTCTGTCATCCTGCTAAATCAAAAGGTTAATAAAATAATGATAAACTTTGTTGTAACCTCATAGATTCCAATAGCATTTAGAATGATTAGAAAACAAGCAAAATCATTATTTCAAACTACCCTAAGATATGAGCATTATTTGCAATAAGTTAAAGATAAAGCGAATGAAAACTAAATATCACTATCTTATAAGTAACAATCTGTACTTATTAGATAAACCATTTGTAATAGAATAAAAAGAATGACAAGGAATCAGATAGATAAACTTTAATATTCCTTATGAATCAAAATACTGTTTATAATAATATAAACTTATATCAAAAGTCAAATATTATATTATTCATATTTAAATGAAATAATTCATGGATGTATTAGATAATATTATGCTCTATGAATCTAAAATATCATTGATATCTAAATGAATAGATAACATAATAATTGATTTCTAAATTGCAACTCAATCAAATCAAGTGTAATACTGACTCAACTGTACTATTTCACTAATATCAATATACTCTTATTAACTAAGTCAATTATAATAAGATAAAATACTTAATAATAATACAAAATCAATTAACATAACCCATCTTTCTACTTTCAACAACTTAAACAAAATAAAATCAACCTATTAAATAACCTTAAAATTTTCAATATCCAATCATAAGAATATACAAGAAAATTATAGATTTCTATTTGTTGCTTACTCAGACACAATTGACAAATCACATCCAATTACTGTTCAGTTTAATAAAGCTATGTTGTTAAAAATTTATATTACAACTGTGAAAGCATATGAGAGATTGTTAATGTTTATTATAATCAAATATTAACATTAAAAATTTAATATCTAAACTGAATTTATGATTTGTATCAATAAACTTTAAATATAATTATAGCAAATCACTCTAATTTTAACAGAATAAAATATATTACTATTACCAGTTCTATAACTGAATAAGATTATGATCTTTATGGCTGTATTCTGACTTCATATAATATTCATTTTAATCAATAAGATTTAAAATCAAAAACTTGAATGTTTAATGGGAATTATCTTTACTCATCTTCAATAATCATCATTTTTGACCTTTATCAACCATCGGATCAATTCACATATAATTTCTATCCCAATATGATAGTTACCTGTTACTAACAAAATAATTATAATAAGCTTCTAATTACTTATTAAATATTTAAAAGTATCATATCACTTAATTTATTGCTGTATAAAATCTATATCTGGTCAAATAATAAATATTAAAATCAATACAAAAAATGATATGTAATTATACTCTCTTATCCATCCTGTGTTTTGATTTTTTATAGCTGCTTCAAATGAATTATATGATATAATCAATTAGTGAATATTGTCTCATTCAAATATGATTAACCAATAAATTTGCAATGTAAAATTGAATGACAACCTAGCAAGTTTACTTGTTTTAAATTAATTCAAAATTTATTAACAAATGGATATAAATTAAAATCAATATATATATATATGGCAAATAAACATTTAAAATATATACATATAATCTGATTATGCTTTATGCAATAGATTTTCAATTGATATTAACTTCATATTTAAATAGGTGATTGCACATCAATTTCTATCTATTGGATGCTAAATACCAAAACATGTTTATATAATACAAATATGTTGTAGAATGTTTATACTTTCCTAAATATAAGAGTTTAAGATATATTTTCTTTTTATAATTTATACTCAAGCAGTCAATCTTAGCCCAAGATTGAGCTTCATGGTTGTATCCATTCACTAACTACTAACCGATATTCAACCCCAATATCCCATCCCACTTCTCTATTTATGTGTATATTTCATGTATATATTTCTGAGATGCACACATAAAATTATAAATTTTAACATTTTAATAACATTTATTATTAATTTTTTTATATTAAAATACATAGGAGCAGCTCAGATATATATATATATATATTACAGAAACAAACATACTAACAAAATATTAATTTAAAAAAAATAGTTTATTGTATATCATTTATAAAACTTTTTCTTTTTAAATTGTTTTTTCTATTAAACTGTATATTTTTATAAAATCCAAGATGGAAGATGCAGCCATTAATTTTCCAAAAATAATAAAAGGATTGGAAATATAATGTTTTAATCTTGGGAAGGAATTTTTAATTAAAGTTTTACTGAAAATAAAATGGAGGATAAGATTAATAGATTTTACTTTTGCTATAAACATTTTTGTCAAATCTATTTCCAACCTGGAAATAGATTTGAATATATTTTTGTAATGTTATCTAATAATTGCATCTCCAAGAACAATGGATAAAGAAAATGTAAGATTTTGTTAGATCGAAGATTAGAGTTTGAGCTACAAATAAGAAGTTAAAAGCATTCCACCAATACCTGGAGCAGAATATAAAATGGGGTGATTTTAAAAAACAATGAATAGCTACTATTGAGAGAATTTGGTTGTTAACATAATTCACACTGGTGTGAAATGTAAAATGATGATCAAGTAGAAGCCAATCACCTTCCCTGACCCTTGTGGTTATTTCCCACTACTGTACCATCTTGCTGCTGCTCTAGAATAAATTAAAGATCCAACCTGAGAACTTTGGAATGCTGATCAGAAGCTTGCGGTCACCTAAGAACTTGCCTGGATCCCTAACTTTCATGCATGAGGTGACTTTTTAAAATGGACTCTTAAGAAATTGTGCAAGGTAATTAATTATTTTCATGCCACCTGAAAGTAAATCTAGCCTAACTAATCTCATCAAAATTTCTTTCATGACTGATTTAAATTTGTATCTTTTTAATATGTAAATTGCTCTCAAATAATTTTGATAAATCTAATTCTTTCTCATATGCTCTAACTTTCTTTACTGTTGGTGCGATCATTTATTTATATGTATTTATTACTTGATTTTATATGTCTGTTTTTGTTTATTATTAATATACCAATCTCAAGCAACCTGATGAGCCAAATTTCTCAAAATCTTTTCTTTCCTTTTTTAAGTAAATCTCCATGAATTAAAGTTATTAACATCCCCTCAGAACAATGTATTATTAATTAGTATACTTGCCAGATTGTTTTTACAAGTCAACATTTTATTTTGTGTTTTTAGTATAAAAATTGTTGTTTGTTCAACTCCAAATAGAATGAAGTAAAATGTTGTTTATTTAAATTCTGAAAAGGTGACTTAGTAGTTGTTTTTCATATAACTACTAATTTTTATTTTATTTCTCATACTCTTAAAATATCAAATATTTAAATATTTCAGTTATTGTAAAATCCACAAAGGTGGGATTGAATCATTTTTAAATAGCAGAAATAGGAAGGGGGTAAATCTTAATGTATGTTTCACCAAATGAAATATCTCTCTCTCTCTCTCTCTCTCTCTCTCTCTCTCTTATTTATATATATATATATATATATATATATATATATATATATATATATATATATATATATATATATATATATATATATATATATTATAGTGGCATAGAATATTATTTATATAAGTTATAGCATTAAAATAAGGGGGTCATTTATTTTTAAAGCAGTAAATTCTCTTTTATGTTGTTAATGACATTTATTAGTACTGCATTACTTAAATTTGGCTCATCTTTGTAAATATATAGATACATGCTTCTAATCTGGGGGTTGTGGCAAGATTGTACCCATGGATTCCTATTCGTGTTCTATCCTGTGGATAGTTGAGATTCCCAGGACCTCTTTCATATAAAAAAGCCTCTGTGTGTCAGTGACTCTAGCAAGCCTGGGTCACACCATGCCTAATCACCCTTCTCTAAGCACTGACCTAAAATGGGGTTCTTGTACTTTGTATTTGTCCAGAAGCATGACCTTTTCCTCTTATTTCTTCACCATTATGTCAGTACCGCCATCTCTTCTCTATTATTACTTTTTTGCTTCATGACCTAGTTTTAATGTCATAGTATTACAATTGCACTCTGCTCAAAAATATATGTAAATGCTGAATGTTGCTCATTTTATTAATTAATAATGTTATTTCAATCTTATTATACAATCCCAATATTGTAATTTATTATTTTAGTATTTAAGAGTATATGCCTTGGGGGAAAATCGAGCATTCTGTTTTTTAAATGTTAATTAAAAAAATTTTCAATTAATATTTTGTCATATAATTAAATATAATTTTTCAAATGAATTTTATTTATTTTCACGACTGACATGGCTTGAAAATAGCTTTTCTTATATATGTAACAAATCTCAGAACACTTCATGAAATAAACCAAAGTGTTAATAGCAATATTATGTAATCTTTCTAATAAATGATTGGTATCTTAATACTGTCCCCACCAAAGATGTGTATTAATGTATATATACTATTTAGTTAATAAGTGCATATTAGAATCATCAGCGTGAATTGCAATATATAGTTATTTACTGTTTGGTAGACTACTCATTCATGCAAATGTTAATGTATATAATTAATTCATTATATTAAACTATTTGTTATTGTCCAACTTGTTTGAGTAGTTCGAATTCCTTTTTCTCCACTTTCACACATACAACCATGTGTATACATATTTTAGTTTAGTTATAATGTAGTTAATATGTCTCATTGTCTTTTCCATTTGGCTAGTGGGTCAGATTTTAGAATAAATTCTCATGTGTGATCATTATGTTATTCATTAGGTGTTTGATCTGGGACTTAGGGAGTGGCTTTGAATCCAGGTTGGTCCCTGACCTAAATCTCAGGCTTGACTGGTTTTGAAGTACATTTTTTTGAGTTTCAGCTCATGTTAGATGGATCAACATGTTTTGACCAGTACAATACAAAAAACAGCTATTTTAAATACATATGAATCTACTTATTTGTTAATATGAATTTAAGAGAATGAAATAAAATCAATATTTATTACAATATAATCCTTTTGAACTCCTAATATAAGTGATATACCTGAACTTAATTTATAATCAATAAGTTAAAAAATGAATATTTTAAATTAATATAATAATTAATATGATGCAAAACAAAAATTCAAACTTAGGAAAACATAACTCTTATATTTAAGTACATAAATAGACCACTACTTTGTATCTAACTGAAATTTAAATCTTTTTTTTTCTTTCTCCACTTCACAAAAAATGTTTATAATATTTTAATTTGCGAAGTGCAGATAGTTGAAAATTGAAATAAATTCAGAGACTGCCAAATCTCACCATGCTCATTACAATACATATCTGACAGCCAATTAGATGGCATGATAGCTGTCCAAACAACAATCAAACCCAAACGCATGACAAAGATTTTATGAGAAAAGCAATATCTATCTGACAGCCAATCAGATGGCATGATAGCTGTCCAAACAACAATCAAACCCAAATGCACGACAAAGATTTTATGAGAAAAGCAATACCTATCCGATAACCAATCAGATGGCATAATAGCTGTCCAAACAACAATCAAACCCAAACACACGACAAAGATTTTATGAGAAAAGCAATACCTATCCGATGGCCAATCAGATGTCATGAAAGCTGTCCAAACAACAATCAAACCCAAACACATGACAAAGATTTTATGAAAAAAGCAATACCTATCCGACAGCCAATCAGATCGCATGATAGCTGTCCAAACAACAATCAAACCCAAACACATGACAAAGATTTTATGAGAAAAGCAATATCTATCTGACAGCCATCAGATGGCATGATAGCTGCCCAAACAACAATCAAACCCAAACACATGACAAAGATTTTATGAGAAAAGGGTGCCATCTGATTGGCTGTTGGATAGGTATTGTTTTTCTCATAAAATCTTTGTCATGTGTTTGGGTTTGATTGTCATTTGGACAGCTATCATGCCATCTGATTGGCTGTTGGATAGGTATTATAATGAGTGTAGTGAGATTTGGCAATATCTCAATTTATTAAAAATGTTTATTTGTTTTGATGATTATATAATTTTTTTATGGAGTCGGACTGTAAATTAAATTTTATATTTAAAAATATATATATTTCTTTATTTTCTTTTAAAAAAATTTCATATACAAGTAAAATTCAATCTATTAATGCAATTTTAGCTGAAATTATATTTGAAGACCTGAATTCTAGGAACAAACTTTACTTAAAAATCCAGATAGCAATGTCTTTTACTAAATATTTTTCCATTTTGGAATGCAATTCTGTGCAAGATCTATTTATAACAGCTTGTGTTTTAACTCAAGAAAATTATTTTATTCTATCAAATAATATATGATAATCAATTTATTAAAGTTTATATGTGAAATGCATAAACCTTACATACATACATTTTATTTATATATATATTTTGTAAAAAATATACTATTAATTTCAACTATTATTCTATGTAATAAATATAATTATTATTAAATAATAAGTAAATAAATAAAATTATTTATATTTATAAAATCACAGAGACAAAACTCTCCATACAGTAGTGCCACTCGGTGAAAGCCAGAGTAATCAATGGGTGCAGGAAGATTTATGCATAAAATTCCTATTGCCTACTCATCCAATATCCCCCTAGTTTCCAACTTGTGATTTTCATCTATGAGGAGCCTTGGATCTGAGAGTACTGCACCTAGATCTTAAGATCTAATGCAACCCTCCAACAGCTACCTTTTACTTTTTTAGCTAACTATAAAGTTTTGAGTCCAAAATGAAAACACAATGTTTTTCAAGCTAAGCTCATTAGCATGTATATTTGTATAGATCTGAACTCAGTTCAGCATCCATACTTTTGGTGTCATTGGTTCTTTAATAACCACATTCACCATAATGCTATTGGGCAGGATAGCATGAAAACATTATTGTTTTCATTTTGGGCTCAAAGCTATATAGTTAGCTAAAAAAGTAAAAGATGGTTGCTGGAGGATTGCATTAGATCCTAAGAATTTATCCATTGATTAATGAGTAGCGCTATTGTATACAGAGTTTTTCCTCTGTGAAAAACAGCTTGTGTAAGCATGAAGAATGGTGGTAATGTGATGTTTGATGATTTATAAAATCTCTGATAAATCCTGAAATGCCAACAGTTTACTGGCTATTATATTTAAATTACATCATCACAATTCTTTGTTTAGACAATGACTATCTAACCCTATTACAGTCTTCACAACAAAAATTGCTGATATTTCATTGGTTTATTGAAGCATGAGAACTACAATGATGTAATTCATAAAATCATTATGTAATTCTATTTGGCAGGTAAATTATCTACTATTTATGTTCTTTAAAAAATAAATAATTTCTTTCTTTCTTTTTCTGCTTATTTACATTTCAAAAATTGTGGCATGCAATATCTCAAGATAATGTAATATGGAAAATAACGATATGCAGAAATGTATATAAGATATGCTTAAAATCTGAATAAAGTTCGTAATTTTTGCCTAGTGTATTTTCCACTGTTATATTAGTCATAGTTGTGGCATCTGACAGAGGGGAGAAGAATAAAACCTGTCAGAAGCCATGATTATGACTAATATAACTTAGTCAAAAGTACACTAGGTAAAAATTGTGCACTTTATTCAGATTTTAAATATATCTCATATACGTTTTTGCATATAGTTATTTTCCATATTTCATTTTCTTTACTGTCTTTAATAAAGATTATTTTATTTGCATTGTATATAAGGACATAGTTTTGACTTCTCACATTCAATCTAAAAGTGTCATATCTTAGGAACATTTCCAACTATCCTTAAAATTCCAACAATATCCGAAATAATTATAAAAAAGTAATTCTAAAGTGAATTAAGATATCATTAATTGAATAAGCAAAATGAATGAAAAGAATATTGAAAGGTTGGCTAATAAAGTGCTTTAAAATTTTTATTTTTAGTTAATCTTAAATAAAAATTCAAATAATTAAGTAAATAAATAATACAATACAAATGAATATTACTACAACATTAATTCCCAGAATAAGCATGCTCATATTACAAAATATCATTTACTATTAAAATTAAAATACATGCATAATGTGTTTTATGTGAGAGTTGTTAAATATATTCAAGATGTTTTAATAAAGTCTATTAGAAGAGATTTAAAAGAAAACTTAAAATTCAATGATGTATTTAATACATGATAAACTATTTTAAATTACTCATAAAAAGAACAATTTAAAAAATAATATAATTATATAATTACTTTAATTTATAGAATTTTAACTTAATAGCATGAGTACATAAATTATGATTCTAGAAAGTATATTATGTAAAAAAAAAAATAAAACTATTGAACATTTTAGACATTCAAATTTAAAATACACCCGGGTCTCGTTTTATGCGGATTTATTTAATGCAATTTTGAAGTTATGCGATTCATGTTTCTTTTTAATATTTTTGTATGCAGTTTTCTTTTATGCGATAAAAATTATTAGATCAGAAATCGACCTCCGATAATGCACTATTATTTTAAATATTATAAATTTTGTGCACTCAGGTCATGTTTAAAGTAATAGCGCATTATCAGAGTTCGACTTCCATCTAATAATTTCAATATTTTCAGCACTTTATAATAGTACTGTAATAGATTTTATGCAATAAAGAAGTTCATAATTCATTTAAAATCAGGATTTCCCCATTTTATATACACACATTAAATTTTACAAGATTATAATGTAAATATGTTCAAACATTATAGATGCCTATACTACGCAAGTTGTTGTTTTTGCATTTTAAATCACATTCTATTTTTGCTTTTTAAAAAAAGAGTATGTAATCAATTAATCATTTAATGTCTGCAAGTAATAAATTTTACAAGATTATAATGTAAATCTGTTCAAACGTTATAGATGCCTATACTATGTTAGTCGTTGTTTTTGCATTTCTATTTTTGCTTTTTTAAAAAAGAGTGTGTAATCAATTAATCATTTAGTGTCCACAAGTTTATTTTTAAAAGGTAAGTAACAGTGGTGGGAACAATTAAATTTGACAATTAAAATCTGATTTTTAATTGTAATTAACAATTTAAAAATTATGTAACGTGATCTGAAATTAATATGATGTGAAATGATGAAATTTGATATTTAGACAGAATTGAAAATTAAAAAATTAAAGACAAAAATAAGAATTTAATTTTTGTTAGTTTTAATTAAATTTTGCCCAACAATGGTGAGTCTGTATCTTTTTATTATCGTAAGTCTACATTCTTATTTTTATTTTAAACTTTTAATTTACCCTAATGGAGATGAAAAAATACCCAAAAAAAATGAATTTCTTTGGAAACAAAATTTTCAATTTTAGATCACTTAGCGAATGGGGAAGGATCAACAGCGATTGGAAAATGTTTTAGTTTGGGTGAATCTACTATAAGACCAATTTAAAAAAGTGAAGTTGGTGCTACTTGTATTTCATCTTGTGATGAATCTGATGTCTCAAATAGTGATATTGATTAAAATACCATACATGTATGAAAAAAATGTAAATTATGCATAAAAATATATTTTTTGAATAAAATTAAATACTGTAGTTAATAAAAAAAGTAAAAAAAGTTTGTCTTGTATCAATTTTTTTCAAATTTGAAATTTTTTATTAGTCATATTTTATTTTTTTATTTTTTTTATGCGAATTTTAAAGTAATTTTACATTGTTGCTTTGCTTTTATGCGATTTTTGGAAAATTACAGTATGTATCCCCCATTTTTCAAAGTAAGTTAAATCTATTTTTGTGTAATTTCTTTTGTGCACATTTTCTGAGGAACCTATCTACTGCATAAAATGAGATGCAGGTGTAATTTAAATTAGGTCTAGTTTTAGTATAAAACAATTTTATATTTTGTTTAGATCAATCATAATATTGAAAAGATTAACTTTTATACCACAGATTGTTGTTAGAAGATAATTTAAAAATGAAAAAATTAAAGATCAAGAAAAGTTTATATAAATCTGCAAAGTATTCTCTTTGCTAATGATTTAAAGTCTAAATTAGGTACTCCTTCTACTCATTATAATAATATATAAATTTACAGGTTAAAGTTTTATTGCTTGACCAAGTTAAATTTAATATTTTTATATGTCATGCATGATTATATCTTATGCTAATTTATAATGAATTGAGAAGTCCTTAAACTCTTTCTTTCACATGACCACCAACTCTTATGCTTGTGTATAACTGTTGTTAAAACAGGCAAAACTCATTATACATATTGCCACACACAGCAAGCTAGAGTAATAATGGCTGCCAGAAGGCTTGTGCATAAAATCCCATCTAGTGCCTACTCATCCAATATCCCCAGACTAGATTCTGGTTTGTGGCCTTCGTCAGTGAGGAGCCTTGGATCTGAGAGCACTGCACCTAGATCTTAGGATAAGTGCTCTCAGATCCAAGGCTCCTCACTGATGAAGGCCACAAGCCAGAATCTAGTCTGGGGATATTGGATGAGTAGGCACTAGATGGGGATTTTGTGCACAAGCCTTCTGGCATCCATTGATTACTCTAGATTGCTGTGTGTGGCAATATGTGAGTTTTATCTCTTTCTTTCCATATAATATGTCTTTCATTAATGTTTATGGTTATCATTGCATGATAAATAAAAGGAAAGTTTAAAAATAAATAATAAATTTGAAAGCTTAATTGTAATTTCAGTAGAACATTGTGAAATAAATAAAAAAAAGCAGATTTAAAAGCAAGTGGAAATATTATGCACCAAATTTCAAAAACTAAAAACAGAGAAGAATTTAAGTTTCACAAATAGTATCATTAAATATTAAAAGGAGTATAATATTATCAATATATTTATTAAAACTATTTTCAAAATCATATTTCTATATCAAAACTTTTTAAAGTGCTATCTTTATTAATGAAAATATATGAATTATATTAGAATATTTAATTGTTGGAGAACTATGTTTATGAAACTTTTTATTATATCTCCTAATTTCAACTGCAAAATTCAAATCTTAAAAATTTACCCTAATTTAAATAGTTCACTGCTTTTACCTTCCTTCTCTTTAACATAGTCTAGCAAATTCTTAATATTCTTTATATGCTCCATGCATCCACTCATATATCTATATTAATGTTTTTTCTTTCTTTTTTCAGTATTCATTTATCTTCTTCAAGAAGTATAATAACTAATCTTTCTTATTGTATTGTCAGATGTATATCATATAATACTAAATCATCCATGCACTTTACTACTGTTACACAATGCTTTATTTACCACCCTCTTTTACAGTTTTGATTGTTCCAGAAATCTTCATAACTTTTATATCTCCTAACTTCAAATTCTAAATTCAAATTTTAAAAGTATAACAGTAAATTTTTAATTGAATTTAGAAGTTGAAGTTAGAAGTTATAAAAGTTCTGAAGAAGATTGCTGGGGCAATCGAAACTATAAACTATAAAAGAGGGTGGTAAATAAAGTATTGTGTAACAGTAGTAAAGTGCATGGATGGTTTAGTATTATATGATATACATTTGGTGATGCAATAAGAAAGATTAATATCAGTATAACTTTGTTCCATGTTATTTAAATATATAATTCAAAAAGTGCAAGCAATTTAAGGGTTTAAAAAGGTGACATTAAAAATTTTTGTTCTATTTATTTACTAAAATATTCTCTTCAACAGTTGGATATTTTCTTTGTTCTTTCTACCAATGGTATTTGTAAATGTTTAATATTTGATTTTAATATTTTACACTTTTATTCTATATAGAATTTAATAAATTGGGCTTTCATTTTTTAAAAATATATGTTTACAAATAAAAAACATTATAAAAGCCATATTTGAACTTTGCAATATAGATGAAATAAAATAAAGTGGAATAAATTGAAATATGGGATAAAAGCAATATTTTTTCTTCCTGAGTCATCATAAACAATGAAATTCTGTTCTAAAATTTAATATTGTATTTATAACTCCTAAAATATCATAAGAGTTCTAGAATACTATATTTAGCAAGCATTACCAATTATAAACAATGAGGATTGCCAATTCCTCAACAAGCTTTGTGATAAATGTTTAGCCAGAGTCAGCACTTAAAATATCTGTCAGGGACCCTCCCCCCCACAAAGCTTGTTGAGGAATTGGCAATCCTCATTGTTTATAACTTACAAGCTTAAGAGATAGGGTCATGTGATCTATGATATAACCAATTATAGTTTTTTTTTTTTACTATTATAATTATTTCTTTAATATGAGTTTTTAAATATAAAAATATTCAAAAAAAATCTAAGTATAATCTTGAAAATATTTCTTTTTTAACATTTTTTTTTTTTTTTTTTTTAGAACAATGAAAATGTGGTTTTAAATAGTCTCACAAATGCTCTCAAAGTCTTTGAACAAAGAATCTATCAATCAACAGAAATAGATTTTTCAACTTTGTTTGAAGAACTTTAGGTTTGTAAATCCTTACATCTTCCAATTTATTTTTGAACTAATATTAGATTAATATTATTTTAATTCCGTTTCTGCCTATAAATAAATGTAAACTCAGCAAAAGTGTTATAGTTAATCGTATGAGAGCAAAGGAAAGCTGAAGGTTCACCAGCAACGTTTCCATACAAAATCCTTTGGATGAATTAATGAAAGGGTTAATAATTAAAGATAATTTTATTTTGAGATCAACTGCAGTATGCCTTTTTAAAAATTAAATACATGTATTTACTGAACTCCAGGGTTTTTTTCTGTTAAAAATATATATATACTAATTTTATTTACTATACAACTTTTTTAATGTGTCTTTAAGATTAAATAAAACGGTTATATAAGTAAATTATAATATGATTTCGTATTTTGGGATTAACGCTGCTGTGACATAATCGTTCGGCCATAATTATTCTAACTTTGCAACATGATTTTGACTAGATTGTAGAAGTTATCAAATGCCGGTAGCCGAAACACTGAAATTGTATTAAATAGATGTCATCTTGAATTAAACTTATCATTTATTGATAATATATATATACAAACAAATAAGAACAGATTTAATTATATTTTTATTTTCTTTCATATTAATAATACTGTAATGCATAAAAAAAGTTTATTATTTTTAATTCTGCTCAAATTTAATTTTTTTTTATTAATTAAGTATTTATTATTAAAATCAATAGTACTTAAACATTAATTCCGAGTTTTAAAAAAAGGAGACAAGCTTTAGCGTAAAAAACTTTATGCTTAACCAAGTATTGGCAGTGTTCTTTGTTTTGATTGGTCGTTCTCAAATGGCTGACGGGGAAGGGATGTTTTTAAAGCAATTTGATTCAACATTTTCTAATCAATTATTTAATATGTTTTTCTTGCGTAAATGTATTATTTTCTCATTATAAATGTAGTGGTAATAAAAGCAATTAAAACTTTATTAAATTTTGAACTGCTTTAATTTTCTTTGTGAAAATGTTGCACCTGCTTATATTAACAGTTAATTGATGAAGTAAATAGCCTTGAAAGATTTATAGGACAATTAATAAAACAGTTTTTCAGGCTTTTAAAGAAAAGAAATTTATTAACAGTCAATAATATATAAAAAAAATTACAATCATTTCAGCAATTTGTCGGCTATATTGAAATATTTTTTCCAATGCGTAAAAGACTATTAAGTGATTTTTTTCTCTCTCTCTCTCTTTCACTAATGAAAATATAAAATATTATTTATTTGAGCTTACTTTTTATTTTTAGAATAAAATATATCTAAATTATGAAATCATTGTGCTTTATTAGAATTGAATTCTGGCTTTATAATTGTTAATCTGTGTCTATGCCTACATATATAGAATATACTCTACATATATTTATAACTCAAGTTCGATGACTGAAATCATGAAGATAAGCAATAATAACAAGAATACTTTTATTTGTCACTTTAATTTAATTATAAATTTTATTGACTATATCAATCAAATGATACAAAAAACAACCCCATCAACAAAATTCATAACATTGGCAGAAGAAATACATAAGAAGATCATAACAGCAAAACCAATCAAAAATAAACACGAAATCATTGTTAAACTTACACAGCTATACAATCAAACATGTAACCAATTAAAATAATATATTGCCATCAAAAAGAAAAAAAATATGTTTAACAGAACAACACACTTGGACCCGTGGTTACATTAGGTGGGCATTAGGATATCCATCAACTAACAAAGTACCTATGGCAATTAAAACAGAAAATAAAGTGATAACAGGCTATAACATGATAGAATCCATCTTTCAATCTTTCAGAAGTAAACTCACAACAAACAACCAATGGAAGATCCCAGAAAATTATTTTGGAAAATCTGAAAATGAACCCCCCTATAAAATAGAAGATTTTGCAAGAATACTAACAACATTACAAAGCACTTGTCACCCAGGACCACCCAGGATCCCAAAATTTGTACTAACTCATCTAAGTCAATTTACAAATAAATTACTATGTCAACTAGCAAATCAACTTTCACAAAAATTATATAATATACAAGGTCTAATCCTGATATCAATGGTCCCTTTCATGAAAAAAATAGAATCCATCTCAGAAATTACAAATTTAAGACCCATTTCAATGGAGCCATTGGGAATCAAAATTTTAGAAAAAGTACTAAAAGAAAAGATAGAACCCTACATCTTACCAATAATATCGGAACATCAATATGCTAAAAAAGAGTCTTCAACAGGCCAAGCAGCTCTAATATTTAAAACAATAGTAAATTCAACAATAAAAAGAAAAAAACATGAGCCCATGGTAGTACAATTGGATTTTGAGAGTGCCTTTGACTCTGTCCCCATCAACAAACTAATCAATCAATTAAAAAAAAAAAATACTAAGAACAATCTTATACACAATAGCCAACCTACTCCTAAATAGGGAAATACACATTACGCTAAATGGAAGAACATCACCCACTTTCCACTCTAACCAATCCATCTCCCAGGGATCTCCACTAAGTACACTACTCTTCACACTATACATAAACCCTCTACTTGAAAAAATTAAGGAAAAATTACAAGGAATACAAATACCAAACACCAATATTTACATACCCTGTATAGCCTACATGGATGATGTTACGGTTTTTCTAATTTCAAAGAAACAACTACATACACTCCAAAAAATAATAGAAGACTATACAACAAAATTTTATCTGAAAATAAATACTAATAAATCAGCTGTGTGGTCAATTTTTACTGGGAAAACCAGCACACAAATATATCAAGGAAAACCGAATAAGTTTCTGGGTTTCCCATTTCATTTGGGAATGGGGCAGATGAGAAGAACAATACAAGACAAAATCTTAACACAAACAGAAAGAATCACAGACTCACTTTCTAAATCATACCTTTCTCTATACTCAAAGGTTGCTCTCTTCAACCAACTGATAATGACAAAAATCACATACTACCTATTAATGATAAAGTTTACCAAAAAATTTATATCAACAGTAAACTCCATGTGCAATAAACTACTTTGGAATAAAAAGGTGGTAGCCATTTCAATGAGGCAATTAAGCCAACCCACAAAATTAAATGGGCTTGGACTACATACAATTTCAACTTTTTACACACAAAAAATAATAAACCTGCTGATTACAACATTTACAAAGTTTCCAAATATTCAAAAAATAATAGATATAATACCCACTGACCGACCATCTACCAAAGACAACTATATAGCCACACTTTTAGACAGCATAAGAAATCAAAGGGATAAAATAACCCTGTCTAACCCAATTAAATACACATGCTGGCACATACATAGCCTAATAGAGCAGACACAACAAGATATCAACAACAAAATGGTCCTTGAAATAAACAATGCACAGCTGCTAAAAGAATATAAAAATTGGTACCTGGAGCCTAGATTCTTCAACTTCATAGTCAAAGTACATATGAATGCCTTGCCTATATCACACTTCATCCATTTTAAAAGGTTCTTTATGAAAATAGACCCACTGTGCAGATTGTGCCAAAGAGAAAAAGAAACACAACATTGTTTTCTAAACGATTGTCTGGGCCTGGAAAAGGTAAGACAAATAATGATAAATAATTACCATCAGAAAGACATAACAATGGCAAAAATTCTCCAGGTATACAAAAAAAATGCAATCCCAACAATAAGAGCAGTGACATTTAGCTTGTATTCATATTGGTACACCAGATGTAAATTCAATTTTGATTACAATGCAAAACAAAACCTCAACACTTTCCACCACAAGCTAGAAAAAATAAAAGAAAGGGATAACATGCTAGCACCACCAGATAATTTTGCTGCAACTTGGTCACTGTTTAAATTAAAATCAGCACTATAGTTGAAAATCAGTAAAAGAGATACAGAATAACACAGCTAAAAAAAAAAGAACACAATACACCAAAACCAGCAGAACACACATGACGGGATCAATCAACATAATGTATATATTAAAAAAATTAGACAAGCTGAATTCAGGCAACTTTTGATGCCTTAAGAGTAGCAAAAACACAACATAAAGAACTCAAGAGAAAGCTTTTTCTCTCTTATATATCTGTGAACAAACTTATGCCCAACAGAACTGTCTAGACACAGGAACAGACTTATGCTTACTGTGTAAGCCCAATCTGACCGATGTAATCATTGTTTTTTAATCAATAAAGTATGCTTTGAAACATAAATTTTATTGACTGCCAACTATTCAATCATGACCCTTTATTAATTTCATTATATTTCGATAGTGATCAGTGATATGTCTCAAGTACTTAACAGTCTGACTTGAAACTTAGGATCAGAAGAAAACATAAAATAATCATATCATTAGCATAAAAAAACATAAAATAATCATATGGTCAATTTTTCAGAAAATCAAAAGGAATATGTGTGAGTCCAAAAATGGCAGGTCCACCAGGAAATGAATCAAGGATCCTTGGACTCTTATATATACTAATCATGTTTCTACACAGATCAAAAACTAGAAATGCCAATTGTAATATGTAAGATAATGATAGATGTCAAAAATTATGTTGTTTAAACAATTTACAAACCAAAATACAGGAGAACTAAACTTATCTCAGTAAAGTTAGTCAGAACCCTTCACATTTAAAGTTTGTAATTTCATTAAATTATGAATGTTTTAAACGTCTGAATCACATTCCATGATTTAATACATGTAAGAGATACTGAATAAAGATTCTCCATGACTTTCTTATTTTACAAAATCATATTTTAATAACTGAAACACAGACTTATTATATACCTGTGTTTATATATGTAATATATAGGGTATATGAGCACAGACTTTCACATGAACCACCACTCTCCACACTATCTCATGATACTGATACTCTTGAACACATATATGTTGAAAAGATAAATAATCACCAATATATGTATTTCATGCTAAACTAGCAATCATCAGTTGGTCCAGATTGCCATCTCTACACATATATGCTATAAGTGCTCAGATATATATTAAGATAACCAATCCTCATACTTTAATGGACAGGCTTCAATCTACTCCACACTCCAACTCTTCAACCTTCCATCCTATTGAAAATATGATGATGAGTTGGAGTGGGGAGTAGATTGAAGCCTGTCTATTAAATTATGAGGATTGGCTATCTTAATATATATCTGAGCACTTATAGCATATATGTGTAGAGATGGTAATCTGACTCAACTGATGATTGCTGGTTTAGCATGAAATACGAATATTGGTCATTATTTATCTTTTCAACATATATGTTTTCAAGTGTATCAATGTTATGAGATAGTGTGGAGAGTGGTGGGGCACGTGAAAGTCTATGCTCATATACCCTATATATTAAAATCATATTTTATAAATTTTTCTAATATTTTAATGTTGTCAAAATTAAAGATGTGACAGGCTTTATTTCACACTTTTAGATATAAATGGCATGCCTAATTTTGTCAACATTAAAAATATTTGAAAACATTTTAAAAATATTTTAAGTTTATGTATTCATCATCATCATCATCATTGTCAACCATTATCAATCCACTGCAGGATAAAAGTCCTTCCAAGTTCAATCCATCTTCTCGATCTCTAGTTTTTTTCTTCACGTCACCGCTGCACACTTTATTTCATCCATCCATCTCATATGTGGTCTATTTCTAGATCTTTTACAATCTCTTGGAATCTAGTTTAAGATTTTATAGTACAAACACTACACTAGAACCAAAGTATTTTAACTTTCTTCTAAAATTAAATGTAAAAACTTTACCTACCATCTTTTTAATATATAACAGAAACTATTGGCATACAAAAGATAAATATGTCCTCTATCATACAGCAGAAACACAACCCATATTTTTCATACCTGTTCCAAGTTGGACAACATATACAACCTTATTCCAGTAATACTTAAAGAATAATGACTTAGATATCAATCACATTTTTAAATGTTTTACATAGGGATCCTTCACAAGCATCAGAGCTAATGTATTCATATTATATGCTTTTTGGTGCACAAGATGGGCTTTCATTTACAATAATAATCCCAGAAGACACTCCACTGCCTTACCAACAATCTAAAAACAATGCAATAAAGAGATAGGAAAATAACTGATGTAAATACAATACATGGACACTAATGCATCTGAGTTTGAGCCTGCAACATGATATACCAGCTTCCAAAAACAACAACAATGTCAAATTTTGTTTGCTATCTTCTGTGAAATGCATAATAAGGCACCACTGTTACTGATAACTACAGATGTCAACAATATGTGTAAAAACTTTCAATAGCTTGATTTGCATTGTTTTAATTAAGCATCACCCAATTATTCTGTATTGTCACAGGTAGTCCAACTAGTAAACTTAATACTTTTTTATATTTTTTATTTTTCAATAAGCTATCATATTTTGTTAATTATTTTCGAAAATTTTATTTTTTTATCAGAAACTAAAAAACAACATTGTTGTTAAAATGATGTTCATTTTATTTTGAAGAATAGCAAATAGTGAAATAATATTATTGTCTGGGAAGTATATGCGCATTAAGCTTAAATTTAACTCTGATTTAAACTTGTTAAAATATAGAATATTTTTGCTTTTTAAAATTGTAGTCACCAATATTTAAACAATTTATATCTACTGAAAACCATTACATCAAATTATAGTATTTTAAAAATATACTCAGAAAGTTTTGAAAGCCAAGATATATGATAAAATTAAGGATATATTTTTATGAAAATAGCAAAATAATATTATTTATTGTTTGTTTAAATTAGTGTGAAAAATTAGACGTTTTTATTTTTTAATTTTATTTTCAGTTCTAAAATAAAAACAAACTAAAAAGTAATTTTGAATAACACATGATAATCTAATCTCGTAAAAAAAAAATCCATTAAGAATTTTTATTTTATTTGTTTCAGTCTTAATTTTTCGAATAACTAAATCACTAACACAAAACAATTCAATTAATACTAATAATAGGTTTGCTTTATTATTTTTATAACTAAATTAGATACTTGTAAGTTTTCAAATAAGCCAAGGTAGCAGATCATATTTTTGATAAATGTACAGTTTTGAGGGCCTATAATCTATCGAAAATGTGTACGCTATTAAATTAAAACGAAATTAATAAATCAATTGTTAAGTTTTAAAAAAGGAATAAATTCCAAAAAATTGCTCTTGTCTTTTAAAGTTGTTAATCTTGTGTTTAGATTTGTAGAAGTCGTTATTGTTGCATTTTAAGTGCATAGTCTTAAGGTTATAGCCTTAATATATATTATATCATATATAACAAATGACAAGATGCTTTTAACATTGTTTGTTTTTGTCAGCATTTTTTTTTTGTAAATTGTCATAATGATAAAAATTTGGGACCTTTCTGTCACAAAATGTGGTGCAGCAGACTATTTCCAAAAGTATGGATCCTACCCTCCCAAAAAGTGCGCATTAATAATCAGATAAGATTGCATGCCACTGACATGTTATAGTTTTGTTTGGTTTTTTATTTTCCTGTTAATAAATTAATCCAAAAAAAAAAAAAAAAAATAAACTATAAATATTGTAATTAATTTTTCCACAATGATTTTTTTTTTTTAAACAACAGTAATAAAAATAAAAGGTAATTATTAAATACAACGTTATCTAGCGGACATTTTTGTTTTGTAAACATTGGTGGGGGGAGGGAATGAAACTGTAGATTTATAAAAAAATACCTTAAATTATTATATGTTTTATATATTAATGCATAATTATACTAATGGTATATATATTGTTGTTTGTACCAGTAGAAGTATCTGGCCTCAAAAAATGTAATGCATAATCAAAACATACAGTCACATATTAGTGCACAAATATGAAAAGGATGGAAGATATGTGCATGGCAAGAGAAAATATGATGAAATAAATAATGATATATATGAAATAGAAAATAATTCTAATAATGAAATAGTAAAATTTAAGATGATAATCTCTCTTCATGTTAGATATTCAATAAATAACAGTTGATTGTGAGAGGAAATAAAATATTACACATCTTTGTATACTTAGTCAAACAATGGGCCAAAATATTATTTAAAATGGATTAAATTTAGAACTAAAATGAGCATGGTCAGATAAGTTCTGAATCATTCATAACACATTTGTTTATTTATAGACATATTTAAAGGAAAGTGTTGTTTAAAAAAAAGTATATATCTGTACTTTGGATGTAAAAGCTTAAAATTGAAAATTTGAACTAATTTCCTCTTTAATCTAATTTTTCTGCATTTTTTGAAGTGTCAAAAATAGACAATAATTATATTGCTTTCAGTCTGTCCATATTAAGTAGAACTCATCTATTAGCAGATATCTGTTGAGAATATTTGTATATATTCTTTACTTTAACCAGACTTTAACTTTCCTTATATAATTTTATTTTAATACTTATCAGTACTTACATTTGAAAAAAAAAATTCTCAAACAGTTATTTAGTTTAAGATT
This sequence comes from Epiperipatus broadwayi, assembly GCA_028023455.1. Lineage (NCBI taxonomy): Eukaryota > Metazoa > Onychophora > Udeonychophora > Euonychophora > Peripatidae > Epiperipatus > Epiperipatus broadwayi. The sequence continues at coordinate 3,208,926 of JAQFVV010000113.1, forward strand.
TCTTAAAGGTGACATTTATTAAGAGATTTTTTTTCTAAAAAAAATTATGACATTTCAAAAGCTTTTCTGTGTATTGCATATATGTAATAATCAAAGATTTTTTTTTCTTTTTGAGTCTAATGCATTATAGTAACAAGAGAGAAATCTTTATCTTTTGTGAGTGTAAATAATCCTTTTATGTTATTTGAAAACAACTTTGTTTATTAACCTATTTTTATATCAAATATAAATTAATAGGCTATTTTTTTAAATTTGCATATTTTAAAAGTATGCGTTACATTATGAAACTAATTTACCTGTTGCATAATTATGAAATCATTGCATTCATGTTTATTATTTAATTATTTGAAAATTATTTTAATATATTGCAATCACTTTCTATTTATCAAATATATATAAATACATAAATAATCAAAATAAGAGTCATAGATCACATGACCATATTCTCTTAAGCTTGTAAGTTATAAACAATGAGGATTGCCAATTCCTCAACAAGCTTTGTGATAAATGCTTAGCCAGAGCCAGCACTTAAAATATATCTGTCAGGAACCCCCAAACCCTGACCATGGTTTTGTGCTTTGGCACTTCTCAGAGAGGCACCAGGGTAAGTTCAGACACTAGATCTAAAAATACCAACCCAAAGCCAAGCATCTATCTAAAAGTTATATATTGAGTGGAAAATTTGAAATTTTCAGACACCTACATGTCTTTAAACCCAGCTATCCAACTCAAATAGCTATATGGGGCTTATTTATTTATTTTGAAAATTTAAAAAAACTTATCTATCTTTATTTGTCTTTTTTTTTTTTTTTTTAGAATCATTTTTTTTGTTTTGTTTTCAAATGCATTATAAGAGAGCTAATCTGAATACTGATATATTATCATCCTTTTTTAATACAGCAAAATTTTAAGAGAAGCCTCCACTGAATGATTTACAGTTTATCTAAATATTTTTAAAATAGTACTAAACATAGTATATTACATTACTAAATAAATCATACACGTAAAAATACACTTTAAAAACATTGTCATGAGCAACATGCTTCTATTTTGTTTTTCTTAATTCATCCAATTATTCAATATACTTCATGGTTTTATTTATTCCAGAAAAATAACAATTACAAATATTAATCATTAACTTTTTTTTAAGTAATTATATATTTTTTATAAGATAAAAAAATTTTTTTTCATATGTCATAGGATCAGCCGGGACACGAACCCACAACCATCTGCAACCAACTACTTGCTTGCAAGGTGACTGCAATGACCTCCCAGTTAACAACGCTTGACTATGCTAAACTTTTACTAGAAAATAATGATGGGAGGGGGGGGGTAAATTTTTCTAGTTTTTTTTTCTTGATTATTAATTATATCAAAATATTATAAAATTAAATATTTAATACACAGAATTTATTGGAAATTTATATTCAATAGATTTTAAAATTACTCATTTATATTATATTTCATGCTTAAAATTAATAAAATAAAAAAACAACTAATTAGAAAATTATTTTTTATTACAAAAATATGTACTGATATGAAAGCAGAATTTTAATACTGAAATTGAAATAAACAAAAATAAATGATAGAAAATATATTATTAACCTATCACATGTTGATGTTTCATTTGTATCTGAATGTGCAGTAAGACAGAAGCCAAATAAAAACAAATAATGATTTTATTTAAATACTATATTGCCTAAAATTTGATGATAATTTCCATCATTGAGAAAATGCAAAAATGAGATAAGTGTGAATGAATGCAATCATCATTTATACATAAACATTGAATAATCCTTTCTTAATGTACATAAATAAGTGCTATATAATTAAATAGGCATATATAAAATGAGCATAATTGGATATCAAATCATTAAGAATAGTTCAATTCAGAATCAACTGGTACCATATGTACTTGTCATAAATAAAATAGTCATATATCATATTAATAAAATATTTGGATTTTAAAAGGAATCGTCATTATTACTACAGATCTGGTTTATAATATAACTCTTACTCTTTAAATGGCATCCACATAATATAGAATCAATATACATATCAAATTCCATTACTGACTAGGGCTAACTATATGGATAATAAAAGATTGGTATACACATGTATGTAAGAGCAAAAGTTAAAATTTAATCATCAAAAAAATGTATGCTTGCTTGGATATGTGTTTAAAAAAGATGTTTTACTGGAGGAGGCAGAGTAAAAATGTAACTATATTTAATCCTGAGGGTTAGATATATGTTTTAAAGCATTAAATTTTTTATAAGATTATAATAAATAATTTTTTTTATCTGTACTATTATAATAAAAATCTTAAATTATATGTTTCAATAGTATGAGTTAAAGTAATTCAGTTAGCCTATTTAGATAACAGTTATTTAACAAGTTGTTTTAGATTGTTTAATATCTACTTGAAAGAATAAAAATAATATTTAAACTAAAGAAGAGTTAATCTATAGCTGAATATGTTTCAAATAGATGTAATAGGTAAAGTTAGCTTTATGCTGTCTGAAATGTTTAGTTAGCTTTGTTAGGATTTTTAGGTGTTAATTTTAAAATAAATAGTGTTAAATTAATAGTTATGATTTATTAAATGCCAGTTTATATGAGGATATGTAAAATCAGAGTTTAAAAATATTAAGTATAACTGTTTGAGATCAGTGTTAATTTTAAATTAGTTTTAAATATTAGTAGGTAACTAATTTATTTACATAGCATTAAAAATGGTTATATTTAACATGCATGTGTGTGTGTTAATGTTTAATGCATTCAGATGAAACATTGAAAGTTGAAAAGATTTATTAAAACTAAGTATATTTTAAAAATTGGGTACAGTCAATCAGGTTTTAATTATTAAAAAAATAAGCATCTAAATAATAAAAGGAAAGAGTAAAAAATGTATTTAAATAAAAAAAATGTTTAATCTGAAAATAAATAGATAATTTTTTATCAGTATTAAATAAATCATTTATTGTAGTAATTAAGCTGTAATTAAAAAGTTCATTTTCAGTCTAGAGAATCACATGACCTAATCATCTGGATTGATAGAGTTCAAGGTCAGATCAATTAACAAGATAAAAGTACACTAGTAATTTAAATATTATAATGAATACCAGGAGAAGATTGGACTAAAATACTGAAAATGCAGTAAAAAATCTTAATGTGCATGGACATATAAAACATACATTTTAATATAAAAAGGGAATTTTAATCTAAATTTTATTACTATTATTATTATTATTAAAATTTTAACTTCATTTTTGTTTGAATTAACTGGTTTATTTAATTAGTTATTTTTTAAAAAAGTCAGCATAAAAAACTTTCAGTATTATATTTCATTGTCATTATGCCTGAATAAAAAAAACTATTAATTTATTCATCACAGTATTTTTCTTGAAAGCATATGTCCAACTGATTCATCAAATAGTATGTTTAAAAAGATGCTAAAAATTCTAACGTGTTTTTAAAAAATCCAAAGGAAAAGAAAATTCATGTAAAGAAAAGCATATTGCTCCATTTTTATGTAAATATTAGCTAAAATCTGAACTTTTACTATAAGATGATCTCCAGTAAGTTTTAACTAACTTTCAATTAGTTATTAATACTAATTATTGTTTCCAAAATAATAAATATAATTATATAAAGCTAAGATATAGAATGATGAAATTTTATAAAAGTATTAAATCTATTAAAAAAGGAAGCCACAACAATTATTTAGAATTGTCTTACAAAACTATAAGAGAAGACCAATTTATGAAAATTAACCTTTAGTTATCATAAGGAAAAGACTATCCAGATTGTTTCATGCTAAAATAAAAAATATTACTATTTATTTTAAATTTATTTATTTATTTGAATAATTTTTCTAAATTGCTGATTGATTCAAACATGTTTTATACTTTAAAAGGGAATAAATAGAATTTAAATTTGCAGCATTGAAATTAATGTTGTTTAAAAAGTTGATTTATAACAATAAAACATTATAAAGAGCAATTTATAATTAAAATTATCCTTTTGTTTGTTACTCCTCTGATTCCCATTGCCATTACAAATGCGTTTTAAAATAAACTGTTTGCTATTAGAATTATCTGCTGTCATCTCTCGTGATTATTTTGAAGTTGTTAAATTTCAATCCTCATCTTTGTGTCTGCTCTATCTTAATGAAGGACAATGTGTGTTTGTATATTACTTCAAGAAAAAACAGAAAAAAGACTTGAACTAAGAGATTGTTTCCTTACCAAGGAAAGAACATTTAATCTCTAATATAAATATTAAAAAGCCAAATGGTACTATAATAATGCATATATATTTTTTGATATATTTAAATTATTATAATAGTAGTAATAGTAGTAGTAGAAGTAGTGGCAATAGTAGTGATAGTGGTGGTATTGGTGGTCATAGTAGTCATCATCGTAGTAGTAGTGGTAGTGTGGGTGGTGGGGGTGGAGGATGATGGTGGAATGGGGTGGGATGATCATGGTGGTGGTAGAGATAGTGGTGGTAGTGGTGGTGGTGGTGGTAGTGGTAGTAGTAGTATTACTGCTGCTAATTATAATTATGATATCATCAATAGATTTGTGAGAATGGTGATCAAGGACTGAAATTGGTAACACATGAAAAAAGGTTTTATTTTGTTAGTTAGTTTTATTGTTCCAGAGTGTTCTGAATAATTATTTGAAATTATATAAATGATTGTACCAGAGGTATAATAGCCTTTTGTATATTATGAAAAGTATTTCATGAATGAAAGTATTATAAATATTAGTATGTGTGTGAGAATTTTAAATAGTTTATAAAGTATTGTCACCATTATGCAATAATAGTTTTGTTGGTATACATACAATCTTAAACTGAGTGAATGAATTGTGTGCCTTTTGTAGTGGTTGCAAGGTGTATAATTATTCGTGTTTATTATTATTATGTTCATGCCTTTTATTATTAGTAATATCAATTTTTGTGGCAATGTTAAGTAGATATTATAGTACTTTTATATGTATTTAGCCCCTCCATGAAAAATAATGTGGCTCATACATTAAATTGGCATCATCTGTGCATAGTATCAAATGCTTGTTCATATTTTTGCTAGATTATAATTCCCTTATCCACTTTCCTTGAATTTCAATATTAGAGTCCACTATTTTTGATGTTTTACAATTCATTATTAGATCCACTATAACCTTTTTAAATTTAGAGTGTATTATCAGAGTAATCCTAGTTATTTCCTCTCCCCAACATAGGTATTGTTAACATTATAAGTGTATTATATTGCATAATATTTCTTGCTCTCATACTAACATCTATTCAGCATCTCCATACTGATTTTCTATACAATTTCTGATTAAGAAAAGTGTATAATATCTCCTAGTAGCCTGGGCAAAGGCATATAGGTATATTGTTTTACTTTATGGGTACTGGTTGTAAATAAAGACAACTTATGTGATAAAATTGTAGTGTTAAGAAAGATACACAATGTACAAAAGTGTTAATATTTGTAAATATAGTATAATAGATTAAAAATAATAATAATAATTATTGTAAATAAATATTTATATTACATGGATTATTATGTGTTATAAATAAATATTTTTATTATTAATTAAATACATTTTTGTTTCATTGCCATTATGACATCATTGCAAAAGCACATCTATTTATCAGAAAATCTACTTTAATAAAGTTTGCAAAAATAATTATTTTTAAGAGTACATTTCAATGATCACATAGAGTTTATACATTCATTTTGCTTAATAATTATTTAATTGTTTTACCTACATTTTTGAAGATAAATTTTATATTTTTTGCTTCATTTCTAATGCACTTGTTATGTAGTTGGCAGCATAAAAGATGCCCTTACTGTCTTCTACATTATTTGATATTGCTTATTCAAATTTGCATCAAAAATATAAGATTTCTGTTACTTATGATCAGTAGAAGTGAAATAATTATATTTAAATAATTGTAAAGTATTTAGAAATGTTTTTCAAGTTACCAATTATATAATACTTAAGTATTTGAATACCCTTTTATTGTGTAATATTATTTTTACTTTTTAACCATCATATTTTTTTGTTTAAAAATTAAAGTATTACCATTAACATTTTGTCCCAAGTGCATTTATTCTGAATTTGAACCCTGAGATCAAGATATTTTAAACTTGTTAAAGAACTTATACCTGAGATCAAGATATTTTAAACTTGCAAAAGAACCTATATTTGAGATAAATATATTTTAAAACAAGGGATACGATATTTTAAATTATCAAAGAACCTATATTTGAGATAATGATATTTTAAAGACCAAGATAAGATATTTTTCAATATAAAAGATCCTTGTATTTTAATAATTATATTTAGCCATGGCATTGTCTATAAGAGGAGTCATACTCTGATGTTTTAAAAATCCATGTTATGTGGTGCCTGTTCATGTAATCTCTGATTGCTAGCCATCACATGTTTGTTTGGTCCATGATCTGTGATTGATCGATTATCAGGGTTACAATATATATATATTGGTATATTGGTATATATATATATACAAATATATATTGGTATATTGGTATGTATATATATATATACAAATATATATTGGTATATATATATATATTGGTATATTGGTATATATATATATATATATAAATATATATTGTATATATATATATATATATATATATAGAAATATATATTGTATATATATATATATATATATATATATATATATATATATAAAGTGAATACAAAACCAATGTAGAATGTTTCAACAGCACTACCTGTATATAGAAACATAAAAGTGTGAATCAAGCAACATAGATTATATGAAATTCTCCTACCTATTAAATTGCAAGTTTTTAATTATATTGATTTTAAGATCATTCTAAACACAGGCATGAATTTAATTAAACTTAGATAGTAAAAGCTAATAAACAAATATATTCCATGTTCTATATACAGGGCATAATTAATAAAATGATCAATTTACAGTTTGAAAAAGCTTCAAACATAATACTATAAGAATAAATTAACGATTGTACAGTATTAGATGAAATTAAAATATAGTAAATGGATACAAACAAATACTAGAATAAAGGAACATAGAAAAAAGAAATCTAATGTAACAGATTGCAAGTTATTAAGTATAATGATTTCAAGACTATTCTAAACACAAGTCTGAAATTAAGTAAGCTTAGATTTTATATAGTTATGTTTGAAGTTTTTTTAAAACATAAATTGATTATTTATTAATTGTCCATATGTTTGTTTAATAGCATTTAAAATCTAAGCTTATTTAAATTTGCAATTGTGCTTAGAATAGATTTAAAATCAGTATACATAATAACTTGCAACTTAGTAAATAAGAGAATTTATTTTTACCTATATTTCTTGATTCACACTTTGTGTTTCTGAATATAGATGGTGCTCTTGTAACATCCTGGCATTGGTTTGGATTCATTTAATATATTTGAGTTTCATCTATTGTCATGCAATCTTTAATTTATTTTTAAAGAGTTATGTTTGGAATTATTCAAAATGTAAATTGAACATTTATTTCCATGTATACAGAACATGTAATATGTTTCTTTATTATATTTTATTATCTAAGTTTAATTAAATTCATTCTTGTATTTAGTATAATCTTAAAATCAATATACTTAACAACTTACAACCTAACAACTAAGAGAATTCCCTTTTATCCATGTTTCTTGATTCAGATTTTTTGCTTCTAAATACAGATAGTACTGCACAAATATTCTACCATTGATTTGTATTCTTGTATTATATTTGAGTTTCAGCTAGCATTATGCAATCTTTAATTTATATATATGCAAATAGAGGCAATATTATCTGTTGATGTTGCCAGGAAACCAATTAATAATTGACAATATTGAGGTTAAGTTGGAAATTCATGACAATGTTTAATTCAATGTATACAACTCTCTAGAGAGCATTTAATATTATGCTGAAAAAGATGCTAGAGTTTCTGCATTCTCATACTTATACAAATTACTTTCTGAATTTAAATCCTTTTTGAAGTAGAAGAGGACTTCCTTTTATTTCACTAAATCCAAGATAAAAGAGATATTATAAAAATCAATGGAAAAAACCTGTTTAGCCTCAGGATTTCCAATTATTAATTGATGTTTTTCTGAAACATGAAAAGGTAAAATTGTCTCTGCATGGATATGGTGTCTCAATTTCTATTCTTTATCAAGTTGAAAATCCATTAAAATATTTAATTCAATATATATATAAAAGACATATTTTGCGAGTTAAATATTGATATACTGACGTTTTGACTTGGTGTTTAGATGTATAAGATGCTTTTTATCAAACTAAACATTTTAAAATTGCCATAGAAGATTTTAATGCTAGAATTGAAAAATTAAATTGATATAGGTGAATTAAATATGGAGATAGAAATAAAAATTACAGAAAAAATGCTTATTCTGAATTTAAAAAAACTAAATTAGACTATGTTCAATTAACAGAAAATATATTTCAGGATTGTAATAGATTTTATACAGAAAGTGATCATTGATTAGTAATAACAGTTAACATTTTAATCTTCAGAAATATTGCAAGAATTTAAGCTAGAACTTGTAAATTATTTTAAAATATTATCAGACTTGCACGATAGCTTAGATTTTAATAAAATGAATAAAAAGATTATTGATATTTTACTAGAAGTGAGTTATAACAAAAAAAAAAATAATTCACTAACTTTTGAATGAAAACATTACAATGCATGATAGGAAAAAAGGAATATAAAATTTTAAAAAAATCTATTTGGAGAAACTGAATATCTAGAATTCTGTAAAATGTTATGAAAAATATGGTAAGTAAACATAACTGTAAATTAGCAATGAAACTAAGTCTCAAAAATATATTAAATCATTTTGTTTTGAAGAAAACATTCTTTCAGCAATAAGCAGAAAAGATGTCACTATTACAAAAAGAGAGACAGTAAAAAGTATATGGAAGAGTTCTACAAACAATTATATAATAATGGAATCAAGAAATGAAGTGGATAATGTACTCTGAAGTGCAAAGTATTTGAAATGAAGATGTGATACATACAATTAAATTTATAAAAAATGGAAAACTTCCAGGAAACGATGCATTACCAATATTCTAAAAGCAAACAGGTGGAAAGATTGAAAAATTGTTGGCAAAGCTATATAACAAATTTCTAAATAATAAAAATGTATAGATGATTTGAAAAATTTGATGATGATAGTGATATTTAGGAAAAATAAAAAGGATATAGAAAGCACCAAGTGACCAGACTCATCAATTTTATGTAAAATCTTTACTAAGATCATTGCAACTCATCTAAAGAGAACTTCAGACTCAAACTAATTAAAAAAAGCTGTTAGACAACCTTCAAATATTGAAAGAAATGATAGAAATTAAACAGTAAATGAGAGCTGTTATTATGCTTTGGATGCGCAAATTATAAAAAACATTTGATTTTATAAGCACTTTTACTGTGATTATAGCTTTGAAATACCAACACAGAAATCTAAGATAATGTCAAATTTTGAAGAATGTATGCAAAAGTATAATACTGATTACATTATAAGATTATCACTGATAAGGATGTATGGTAGGTTGATTTCATATCTTTGAAATTTTTTACTGCAGCTTTTGAAGAAATATTTCTGTATTAAAATGAAAGGTAAATGAATAACAAATAGATATTATTTAAGTCATCTAAATTTTTCAGATAGCAAATGTTTTTTAAAGATAAATTTTAGTAAATACCACAAGAGCAATCAGATGAAAGTAAGAAGTAGAACTAAAGATAAATTCTAAAAAGATTCAAATAATATTCAATGGATTTTCACAAAAGAAGAGAATAACAATTGGGAGTAATGAATTAAAAGAAATTATCAATAAAAAATATCCTTATAATATTATTAATAATATTGATAAAACAAGGATATGTAGTATTAATAATAATTATATTTGAAAATGTCTTTGTAGAAAAAACTCTATATTAAAAATAAATATGTCTATGTGCTTGAAATGAAAGTTTTTACAGATGTGTTTTGTCAGTTCTTATATATGATTCTAAAATTTGGACATTTAATAGAAAAAATATAAAAACTTTAAACTATACAATGAAATATGAAGAGACTATGTTATGAATAACAAAGAATTGAAACTAAAATATATGATAAAATAACAAACAGATATCATTGGAACCAATAAAAACATTAAAAAACCAAAATATAGTCTGGATATATTCTAAAAATATGATAACTGGAAGACAATCAGAAGTCTTCAATAAAATCTCAAAATATTGTACAAGACCCTACAGGTTATGTGTGAGATGGGTGTAGACATAAGAAAGTTCAGTACAGAGATATGGTGAAGAGAAACTATGGATCAAAGAAACTGGATTAAATCTGTAAAGGCTTTTATTTTACACAAAATTGATAATATATATTCATAGGAATATTAATACATTGGAAGAAATAACAAAATATTACTATTAATATCATGCATATTATTTTTATTTTAAATTGATGAAAATCAGTTGCCAAATCAAACAATAAATAAATAAATTGTTTGTTGCTTGGGAATTTACATGAAGTTCAAGTACCATAAATGGCATAATCATAATGCAATTCATAGACTTTGAACTTTAGATTCTGCTAGTCTGTCACCATTTCAAATCATGAAAAGCAATAAATAAATAATGTTTGCTGAGTTGTTTAGGAGATCATTGGAGAAACCAAACATTAGATTTAGCACAGCATTCCATTCAACATATTGAACTAGTTTTTGTTTTGTTTTACTCCACAGAGAATCAATCCGCATTAAACAAGACAGTAAAAAAATGACCATAGCAATTTTATTCAGAACTAATAACTTTGCTACCATATATCTTACAAAAGGATTTCTTGTGATGACTGATTAGTTCTCACTTACATCATTATTTCTCACAGACTCAAAATATTAATAATAAATGTGTAGGCAAATCATAACCCTAATACTTGAAGATGTTTGGCTGTATACAACTGTCATGTAATAACATTTATCTGTCAATCCAAATTACCTTAATACCTTTATTTTACAGCTACCAACAACTGCTAGCCATGGTTGCCGGAAGAAATAGCAGTGGACAAATTACTTGAAAAAATCATTTGGGGATTTTAATATTAATTTAAATAATTTAAGTTAATTATCAGTGATATGCCAGAGATATATTTGTTATGATTACACAACTCTAATATGTGGAACACCAATATGTCCATATATAAAACAAATTGGTTTACTGTTCTATTTATTTGACATTTTGCAGTGATGTTATTTATTCTACTCTCTGCTGTACTTTTCTAACGAAACCAATCAATGTGGCACTTTTTTAGGTCTTTGAATTTATCTTTATTACAGAAATGGATTTGTCCCTCCAAGAAAACCATATTCAAGTTTACCATAAGATATTTTTAGGATGTTTTTTATTTGTTCACTCGTTTCACTTGTCCAAGCCAATCGAACATATGATTATATATATATATAAAGAATAATCAACATCTAACGATAATTAAACCTGAAATATATATATATGGCGGGGGTAGATAATAATCTGGACCAACTGATGATTGCTTGCTCAGCATGAAATACATATATTGGAGATCATTTACCTTTTTCTTGTATGTGGTCATGTGTATCGGCTGTATGAGATAGATTGAATAGCTGAATGGAGCTTGAAATCTGGCTTCAAACCTCTATATTTACTTATATAGTAATTAAAAAACAAATTAGAAAAATGATAAAAAAGCAATATTATAATAACAAAGCCTTTAAAAATATATGATTTTCTATGATAAAATTTCTTTTGATTGTAATAATGAAACGTTGCAATTTATGACAATAAGTGCATTACTTTAAAAATAAAAAATAAGAAATTACGATTTAAAATTACTAATTATATAAGTTAAAAAATAGAGAATTCTAAGTCTTTGAAGTCATTCATTGTTTTCTGAAGGTAAAGTAAAAGACACTGAGTTAGATTTTAAAATTAGTTGTTCTTCATTAAAAAGACTTGAGTAATTTTCAACTTAGTAATTTTCTCGGTGAGTTTTTAATTTTATTTTGCTTTTATTAAGAATATTGTTTCAACAATAAAAAATCAATGAAATACACTGAAATTGCTATTAGCTAAGAACAGCTATTAAAAATATTACATTTCTACAAAGGCACGACTTTTTCTTTATATGATTTCTTTTTCATTTCCAATAAGAAAACAAAAGTTTGCGTAACTAAAATCGTTTTTGTCCCCTCTTTAAAATGCAAATAAATAAAATTTAATATCTTATGACTAAATAATTTTTCTGCTAAAATAAAATTTTGATAAAAATTAATTTAAGTGGATCTGATCTTAATAACAAAAAAGCTATTCAATATTATTAATTATTGAAATAACAAAAGCATTTAAGATTTACAGCAAAATATTTTCCCATGATATAAACGCACAGACATGCATATCTGCTATTACTTGGAAAACGTCATATATAGAAAGGCTGCAACACTCTATTGGTGTCTTATAAAATACGGTTTAACTAATGTAAACATGCAAGAAAACGTCTGATAAAATGCATATTGTCATGGATAACATTTATTTGTACTTGAACTTTAACCCCTTCTCAGTAAAATGGCTTAATTGCGAAATATATATTATTTAACAAAAATGTAATATAATTTCAAATTGTTTATGGTTTATCATATCTAATAAGTACATCTTAATATATCTTCAACAAAAAAAAAAGAATTTCCTTAATTTAAAACTATATCAGCACAATTGAAAGTTGATAAATCATCATCATCAACCATTATCAATCCACTGGCAGGATGAAAGTCTCTTCAAGTTCAATCCATCTTCTCCGATCTTTAGCTTCTCTTCTCCACATCACCCTGCACATTTTCTTATTTCATCCATCTCACATGTGGTCTCTTTCTGGGTCTTTTACAATCTCTTGAAATCCAGTTTAAGATTTCAATTGTCCATGTATTATCATTTCTTCTAGCAATATGTCCAAACAAACTCCACTTCAGTCCTTTAATTTTTTCAATGAAGTCAGTAACACCTGTTTGTTCTCTTACCCATATATTGCATTTTCGATCTCTTCTTGTTACTCCTAACATGTATCTCTCCATACTTCTTTGAATAGTCTGCAGTCTCTGTATTGATTTTCTATTAAGTGTTCAAGTCTCAGATCCACAAGTAAGAACTAGCAAAACACAGTTGATAAATACTTAAATTTAAATTAGTGTTTTTCTAACATGATTTTGTTCCCCAAATAAATAGAAACTTTAAAAAAATTCAGAAAAGCAAAAGACCCATTATAAGTAAAATTCCAGTCAACATATGAAGCTCTCAAAATAAAATTGTTTTTTTAAAAAAAAAAATTGCTCTAAAAAAAAAAACTATGCAAAATTTTTTTTTAGCTTTAATGCTTTTTTTTCATATGTCACAATGCATTGATCGGAAGCCAACTCGGGCCAGCTGCTTGGAAGGCAGCTATGCTAACCACTAGGCCACCAACATTATTCACAATTGATGCAAAAATAATAGTCCATTTATCGATCTTATAAAGAACCATTTCTTTTAGATCTCCATTTTATAAGATGATGAAATTACAGTATATTTAATACAGTAATAAGGCTTTCTAAACTTTTCATACACATTTAAAAAAATATTTCAAATATTGAACGCCATTAAATAGCAAGCAGTACAGCTTAAGAATGTGTAATCTTTTAATTATTTTTTTACTATATGATTTCAATAAAAGAAAAGTAAGGTTTTCATTATATAATATCTCTTTTCAAAATTAAGACTATGTAGTTTAAAATCAGTCGAAGATATTGACATAAAATCATTTGCCAAATTTATATATATATAGTGTGTGAGTCAAAAATAGATATTGACAAGTGACAGATTTTGTGAATGTCCTTCCGTTATGGTGTGGCATTCTTGGAATATGATTCTATTCAGAATTATTGATTAATAAATTTATTCTATGCTCATTTTACCTTACTGTAATTATTATTTGCTTATTTATAATTACACCTATATATATATATATATTAAACAAAATTACCCCAAATCCATAACTTAACCAGACTAACCAAAAAAAACTCTAAAGCATAACCACAAGCAGAGTTAATGTAAAGAACTGCAAAATAACAACATATTTAAACTAAACCTTACCCACAATTCCATTTACCTACCACATACCCTTAATATTAAAAGAACTTTTAAATAAGTTAATTGCTTCAAAATCATACATTTGTAATAATAAAGAGTCTATAATTTTTTTTTATTTCATTTCTCTCAAGAAGACAACCTTAGTTTCATCAAAATTAACAGTGTGGCCTGAATCTTCTTTTTTTTAATGTTGATGAAGCTAAGGTACCCTTCTTTAAGAAAAATAAAATAAAAAGAAGAATTTAAGAATCTTTATTATTAAAAAATTATGATTCTGAAATAATTAACTTATTTAAAAGTTCTTTTAATATTAAGGGTGTATGGAAGGAAAGTATAATTGTTGTTAATGTTTAATTTAAATATGTCATTTTGTTGTTATTTACACTTGAGAAGTCTTCTTGTTGTGATTTAGAGGTTTTTTTTTTTTTTTGGCTAGTCTAGTTGAGTTGTGGATTTGGGATAATTTTGATTATTTATTGACTAGTTTAGCTTTATGCTTTTAATATATATATATATATATATTTGAAATTCAGTTAAAGCTGACGAGGATTACCATGTAATCGAAAGTGCTACAAGAGAATTTAAACTATAATATTGTATTTACCGTTAAATTTTATATATATATATACACAGAGTTCATTTACAAAAAGTGCAATATCTGCATAGTCCAATCTGAAAAAATTTTCATGCTTCCACTCTCTAGATTCAAACACCAGTTATTGAACTTTAAGCAGTACTCATCTTTATACTTAATATAAATGCATTATATATTTAAAATTGCAGATGTGCTCAAAACAGAAATATTTTTAGGTGATGTTTTAATGCTTTGTCAGGTTTTTTTTTTAAAAAAATTAAACAAAAATAATTATTGTTTTATGAGATATGCATGTTTGCAAGATATAATTTTAAAATTTTTGAGGTTCCAAGCATAAATATAAGAATGAATTAAAAATCAGTATTAAAATTTTAGCCTTTATAATTAAAATATTATTGCACTTATTTAAATGTAAAGATAGCTATGGGATTAGTACCCTTAAAAGTAGGACACCCTAACAAAATTAAAGGCAATGATAATATTATAATTATATCTTATATACTTTTACGATCAATGCTTTGACTACTCTTGATAACATGGAAACTTTATCTTCTAGCTAGAATAATAAATATCTATTTGCTGATGACTGTTAGATAGTTTTTTTATACTGGATTTGATTATGTCAAAATAAAATTTTAAATCTATTTATAATAAAAAAGGTCAAGATTGATTAAGGCATGAGAGGATGTACTACTTACATGCTAATGCTTCTTCACATCATATATAGTTACATTGTATTAATTTTTGAAACTCTAAAATCATCT
Organism: Epiperipatus broadwayi; assembly: GCA_028023455.1. Taxonomy (NCBI): domain Eukaryota; kingdom Metazoa; phylum Onychophora; class Udeonychophora; order Euonychophora; family Peripatidae; genus Epiperipatus; species Epiperipatus broadwayi. The sequence continues at coordinate 3,224,508 of JAQFVV010000113.1, forward strand.
GATCTTAAATATATTAAACTACATTAGTAATTATTATTATCTTCTCAAAGATATTGCAATATTTCTCAAATGTTTTGTGCATGCTTCTTGAATAGTTTTATATGTGTACTGCATGTTATCAAGTATACCAACTCATTGGTGTTTGATTCACAATGATTTCAATAGTTTCCTTGTAATTAATTCAGAATAGCAGTAAAATAAAATCAAAAATTAAATAGTCAGTTTTTAAAACATTTTGCTGCTATAATAAAGAAACATTAAACAACTCAATTAATTTAAGTGAACGAATAGCATGGTTTTATATGAGTAGTAAATAGGATGGTCAAAAAAGAGTGCAAACAATTGTACATTCTAGAGATGTGAGTTTAAAAGAGAATTTTAAAAAATGAGTTACAAAGATCAGACTAAGTGGAAAAATTTTGAAAAGTGTATATATATTAATAAAATTAGGCAGGTAAAGAAAAATGATTAGAACATGAACTTATGAGTAAAAATTATAAAGCATATGCTAGATTAAGATTTCCGATAATAATAAAAAGGTAGGGCTTAAAATAAAAGTTGGCAATTGATATTATGAGAGGAGATAAATGTGTTTATATAAAGATCAAGGGATAAGAAAGCTGGAAGAAGCTGATATGAGTTGTGTGGTATTTCCTTTTTAATAATATACATAAATAATAAAAATATTTTGATTTATATGGGCTTTAAACCACCCATATGCCTTAGGAATGCAACCTTGGTTGATGATGATGATGATGATAATTATTATTATTATTCATTATGTTTCAAAGGATAACCTTTATTGAGATTCAAAAAAGTGTTACATAAGTTTCATTTGAAAACATGAGATCCTATATACAAATTGATGCATAATATTACATATGTAATAAAGGTTTACAATCTTGATTGTGATAGGAAAAAAAAAACATGATTTATATTAAATAAAAGAAAAAGAATTATTACATAAACCTATGTCAAATTAGGTTTATATAGAATTTTTAAATGTGATATTGAAAGAAATATGTGGAAACACATGCTAGTTTGATTGAAAACATATTAGAAGAGGGATTGAAGTTATTGTTCGTTTGACATATCGTTCCAAAAAAAATTGGGCTCATTTGGTGAGAATTATATAGTTGTCATAGTTAAGTCTTATTATTCATTTGATACATAAGTTCCATGTGAAAAATATAAAAGAAAATACTAGGTAGCATGAATTACATCTTGCGAAAATGGAAAAACACCAGTTCAGCATATATTGCATGCTGGGAGAATTAAAAACACTAGTATGCATAAATTGCATCTTGTAAAAATAGAAAAATATTAGTCAGCATTGCATCCTGGGAAAATGAAAGAAAGAACCATAGTCAGCATGAATTACATGTTGGGGGAAAGGAAAATCACTAGTCAGGATGAAATGCATTCTGGGAAAATGGAAAAAATACCATTCCATCATGAATTGCATTCCTTGAATTAAAGTTCATTTGCCTTGAGATTGATTGGTCTGGTTAGATATCCTTATGTGGTATTGAACTACTGTAATGAGTATTTGGAACATAATTTTTCATATAGCTAGTTGTATTATTAAGCAGATGAAATGCCACAATATTTTGTTAGTCATGCCTACTATGGTTACGGCTACTTATAGGTTGGGCTCCTCTCTAATGAAGGACCAAGTTGCTACAAAAATGGCCAGGGAGTTATGTTGTTATCCCATGATTTTATCTAGCATAATTTATTGATAAATGTGGATGGATGCCTCCTGGTGTTGTTGCTTAACAAGAAGGTGCAACTGGTTCACCAGAAGGCAAACAGTAAATGTGGCTGCTTGCATTGCAAGATTGTTTAATTTTTTGAAAGGATTGAGTTATATGGTGGATGAAAATAGCAGACTGCCTGTATACATTTAACATAATTTTCTGAGTGGAATTTAGTGCTCGGCAGCCATTGAGAAGATGTTGAGTATCCTCAGCATCATGGCATAGCCCACAGAATAAATCAATATTTCTGTACAGACAATGATACTGCAGATAAAAGGGTGTTTGAAGTATATTCAGATTGAATCTAATTAGGAAATCAAAAAACTTCAGTTCCAGTGCCCATTTTTTAAATTGGTGAAGAAGGCAATGATTATTTAACTAAGCATGGGAAGGGGATAATCACTGCTAAGGTGTGAATAAAGCAGGTTATATGTTTGCCAGTATGTATCCTTGGAATTAATATATTAATATCATCTATGTTCTTTTTTACTTGATGTTATTATTGTTGTTGATGTTGTTGTTGTTGTTGTTATTATTATTATTATTACTACTACTACTACTACTACTACTACTACTACTACTACTACTACTACTACTACTACTACTACTACTACTACTGCTGCTGCTGCTGCTGCTGCTGCTGTTATTTTTCTCTTACTCTCTTAATTTTATACATTATAATGGATTTATGCTGTATTTGTAATGAATCATTACCCAAAATTGGTAACTTTGTATCTTGTTTAAGCTGCTCTTAGAATATGCATTTTACATGTTCATCTTTAGGCAAAACTACTTATTGATGAATGTTTGTAAAAAAGAAGCAAGCATGAAGGTGTTGTTGTTGAGACCTTTTTTTTAATGCTAATGATGTTTTAGATTCTTTTGTGGTGACTAAAAATTCTGCCATAATCTTAGAAGACATTTTAAATAAACTAAAATTGTTACCAATTATTCACAATGTAATGTTAGAATTATCAAAAACAGTTTCAAAGTTACAGATAGACATATACATGAAATGTGGACTGTAATAATCAAGAAATAATTTGTCAATCCAATTCCTGAATTTCAAATGAGAATGAGATTTCTATATTAAAGGATAGATTCGATTCCAGGTAACAGTTTCAAATAGTTCAGAGTTTACCTTTCAAAGAAAATGAAAATTTGTCTTTAATTATAACAAAATGGTGGATAAATTCAATACTGAAAGTGTCATCGGTAACAGTTTAGAAAATGATTTTCATACAAAATTTAAATAAAATGCTCCGAATTTTATTATAATTCATTTTAAAATATATAGTTTGGCCAAACAACTTTTAATATAAAGAAAAACTATATTATCTATCTCTAATATTTTGACGTTGAAAAATATTAATCAACTATATACATGTTAATCAACATTTAACACCTTTCAAAAGAAGACTTTTATGGACAGCAAACAGAAATTCTGTTGTGGACAGGGCTTTTTTTTCATTCAAAATGATTTAATTTATATAAGAAAAGATTTTAATTCTCCTCGAATTTTAATTAGTAATGAGGATCAATTATAACTGTTCTGAAATGTATTTATTAGGTTGAGATCTGATATGATATCTTCTTGAAAGATAAATCTTAATTCACTTAATATTTTTCGTTTAAATATACATAGGGTCAATTCTTATTTTAATAAATTTACAGTTTATTTTAGCAATTTTTCCCCTCCAATTATGACATTATAATGTTGACAAAAACTTGGATTTCTTTAGAAGAACAAAATAATTTTGGTGACACGTGAATATCCTTTCCCCTAGCATGCATTCATGGACAGTAGGTGTAATGATTTTTATAAAAAAGGGTTTAGATTTCTTACATTGAAACTTTATCAATTTTTTTTTTTTTTTTGCTTCTCTATATGTAGATCAGATACTGTGTTATCGGACTTGGGTCTAATTTTAGCTGAGTTGATGGGTGATTTAAATATTTATTTAATAAACAATAGCCATAAGCCTATCATAGATTATCTGGATTTACTTTGTAGTTATGTTTTTAATCATTTTTTTTTTACCAGCACTTATAAATTACTCATATCAATCTTTATTAGGTCACATTTTTATTAGATTAAATAGAGGCTTGTATTTTAGATTGTCTTCATCTAAATTAATTCTCTCAGATTATTTTGCCACTGAATTAAAATTCTTGAATTGTATTTATCATATTGATACTTATACATATATTGATAAATTATCATTTACTAAATTGAATTATGTGACAACCAATCAGATGTAATAATGACTGCATGTGGAACTCTCAATTCAAGAACACAAGCCAGACACAAGAAAAAGATGGGACCCCCTTCTTCTATACTTAAATTTATATAATAAATAAGTCAGACTCAAGCATTCTGAACTAAGAGTGCAAAGTTTAAAACATCTTCACATTTAATTCACTAAATATTATATATAAATAAACAATGCAAAATCTTTCAATTTACAATGAAGCAATTTTTAAATCTAATGAAATGATAGTAACAAATGTAAATATATAAATTTATTAAGTGCTAGCAGATATCTACATTTGTTACTATCATTTCATTAGATTTAAAAATTGCTTTGTTGTAAATCGGAAGATTTAGCATTGTTTATTTATATATAATATTTAGTGAATTAAATGTGAAGATGTTTTGAGTTTCGCACTCTTAGTTCAGAATGCTTGAGTCTGACTTATTTATATATAAATTTAAGTATAGAAGAAGAGGGTCCCATCTTTTTCTTGTGTTCTGGCTTGTGTTCTTGAATTGAGAGTTCCACATGCAGTTATTATTACATCTGAGTAGCTGTCACATAAGCATTTTTAAGGCACTTCTGTTGAAGGTTTTAGCCTTGTACATTATTATTAGATATCTGCTAGTGCTTAATAAATGTATATATTTAAATTGAATTATTTATTAGCTAATCAAAATTGGGATAATCTCTTTTGAATAATGTTAATGCTGTATTTTCAAATGTTCAGAATATTTGTTTGATTGTAGTTGCTAAAGTGGGGATTAAGTAAAAATAAAAGATGATATTCTTGATAACTGATGCTTTGGTATGCAAAATAAATCAAAGAAATTTGTTAAACCTTCAGTTGGTGCATCACCAAATTTAAAAATCTCAATAATGAAATTAAATTCTGATATTAGAAAATTAACATTTCAATGTTTTCAGGATTTCTCACTATTAAAAATGATTTGGAGAATAACCACTTCTTTGATTTAAAAAAAAAAAAAAAAATTCTAATCAATGTAGAGCTGAGAGGTTTAATGAGTTTTGTTCAAATATGCCAATACTTGATATGTCAGAACAAATTTTGTTTTTCTACTCATGTTTAAATTCATTTTTATACCTAGATGCTTTGGAATTTTACTTACCTATTTTAATAGGTAGTTTAAATAATGTTCATTTTTCAGAATTAGATGGCTTAACACCTGAAATTCTAAAAGATAATAAATTAGTGTTTATTCTGTTATGATTCATTTGTTAACTTATTTTTGCATACTGAAACATTTGCTATGTGTTTGAAATTCAACTTTGCTGCATAATTGTAAAAAGGTGATTCACACTTATGGACAATTATAGTCCTATTGCTATTATTTCTAAATTGGTGGAAATCGTTGTTAAAGACAAAATAGCATTTTTTGATCAAAAATAAAAAAGTATTATCTGACAATCAATATGTTTTTTTCTGGCAGATATATGTTAGATACTTGAAAAAGACACTACATTATATGAGCTTCACTAGGTCATGAACTCAAAACATTGACTATTGATCGAGATTTGTCTAAAGCATTTGATTCTGTTAAACATAATATTTTAATTAAACATTCTTACTTGTATGTTTTTTATACTTCTCTTGGTCTTTGACTAGATAGTTAACTAATATTTATGGTATTATCAGTTGTAACGTTTATTTATATATGTTGCAAATATATTGGCATTTGGTAGAAGCTAAAAAAATAAAAGTAAATTTAGATTTTTTTTTGACTAATTTTTTTTAAAAAAAAAAAAATAACGTACAATGAAAGTTAAATTATTCTTTCGTTTTTTTTTTTATGTAAGTAGAAATAAAAGTAGAATTGGAGAGAACAAAAAAAAATTCCAAAAGTAAAATAAAAAAGATAAGAGAAAGTAAAAGTATTTTGGCTAATTAAAGATGGCCGAAAAACTTGATAAGAAAAGAGAACTTTATAACGTAAATTTTATAAAGAATCTACAAGATTATGAACCAAAAAATGCCATGATAATAGCATGCGCAGAAGTCTGAAAACTGGACCTCTGGTATAAAAAGGAGGGATTCAGTTGGAAGAATGTCTTGTTCCGTTAGTCTCTCTAGTCGGTCCTGGATAACAATAATACATCCAGGATCACCCTACACTGAAATAATTCGGCATGTCGGAGTGAACCGGAGCTTCTGCAAACATCGTGCCTGAAGATGTACACCAGGAAAAGCCTTCATGACCGACTAGGAGAATGGACCACAAGATCAAATAATAACCAAAAGGCCGAGCTCATTCTACCCAAAAAACTATGCATAGTTATCTACTACTGAATTCACAAAACTTACCGGTAAGTAATGCTTCATTACTCCTGATTGTGACCAAATTAAACATTTTCAAACAATTTCTAAAAGTATGTTTAAACAATCCCGATAGAGACATTAAATTTCTTGTGCAAGAGACATTCATTTTTTAGTAACTTTCTAGAAGAAATTTGGAAGTGAGCTGTAATTGTAAAATTGTTTTTTATTAATTGATTCATGTCTGAATTGTGTTCTCTCCAATTTATTTGATAAATAATTGCCTTTCAAATTTTATTTTTTAATCTATTATAATAAAAAATATTTCTAATACCAATTTTCATTTGTGCGTTATTAATAATAGTTATTATTTTTATTATTTATTATTACTTTAATAAGATTTAAAATGTAATTTACCTTTGCCAATATGTTTGAATAGGTCCCAGGAATAATAATCTTGAAAGATAATTCTAGTTTACGGTAGAATTATGTTTTGAAATCTAAGACCGATTAGTTTAAAAAATATCTTTTCTTTTTAATTTGCGAGATGCTATGTGACGGTTCAGTGGGTTCTTGCAGAACTCTGGTGCCTTTCAAATAAATTAAAAGCTGATGTTCATCGATAGCATAATTCTCAACAATTACAAGGCCGAGTTGATCAGGAAATATAGCTATGTTTTTAATAGAAATAGAAATACAACTTTCTTCTTTTTGACATAGCTTGATCAACTCGCGCACAATTTATATTAGCGTGTAGAGGCCTAGCAAAATGGAAAACGTTATAATGGCTTACCCAACTAGGGCTTCGATTTAACAACTACAACCTGAGATAAGTTGTAATGATAAAGAACGTTACAACGATGACCCAAAGAAACTCACAGCCGGAAAATAAATAGTAATTTTTAAAAAAAAAAAAAAAAATTATAAAAAAAAAACTAACTAATTAAACCCTGATTATTAAAATATAAAAAAATATTTTTTTAATATGACTTCCAGAAAAAAAAAATGTATATTTTTTTGATATGTCTAAAAAAAACACGATCGTGGCTGATGTAGACATAAGTCACAAGTATTTGACCGGGTAGGCGGTTACTGAAGAGGGGAAAAACATAGCCCCGAGTCCTAGTATGCAGTATATTAACATAAGACCACCTTTATATGCCCATCAGACTATTTCTAGCAGGGATCCCAATAAAGGGGAAGGCGGATCAAGTTGGACCAAGTTGCCGTGAGCCTGTAAGACTCAAAATGATGAGCAATGCTTGTTAGTGCTTATAACTTGGGCTTCTTATCATTAATATTACATTAAAGTGGAAAGGACACAGATGAATGTGAAATATTTTCCATTCCTGCCGTGTTAGACCTAAAAGTGGGCGTTAAAGCCGAACGTCGCTTGTGAATGAATCTACGGAATATATCAGCACGCTACTACATAAAAAAAAAAAAAAAACCCACGAATATGAATTTAAAAACTTAAGAATAAAATTAGTGTAAACCCCTATTTTATTCTCATCATCCGGGCACTGGTGGTATTGTAACGTTTATTTATATACGTTGCAAATATATTGGCATTTGGTAAAAGCTAAAAAAATAAAAGTAAATTTAGATTTTTTTTTTGACTAATTTTTTTTAAAAAAAAAAAATAACGTACAATGAAAGTTAAATTATTCTTTCGTTTTTTTTTTTATGTAAGTAGAAATAAAAGTAGAATTGGAGAGAACAAAAAAAATTCCAAAAGTAAAATAAAAAAGATAAGAGAAAGTAAAAATATTTTGGCTAATTAAAGATGGCCGAAAAACTTGATAAGAAAAGAGAACTTTATAACGTAAATTTTATAAAGAATCTACAAGATTATGAACCAAAAAATGCCATGATAATAGCATGCGCAGAAGTCTGAAAACTGGACCTCTGGTATAAAAAGGAGGGATTCGGTTGGAAGAACGTCTTGTTCCATTAGTCTCTCTAGTCAGTCCTGGATAACAATAATACATCCAGGATCGCCCTACACTGAAATAATTCGGCATGTCGGAGTGAACCGGAGCTTCTGCAAACATCGTGCCTGAAGATGTACACCAGGAAAAGCCTTCGTGACCGACTAGGAGAATGGACCACAAGATCAAATAATAACCAAAAGGCTGAGCTCATTCTACCCAAAAAACTATGCATAGTTATCTACTACTGAATTCACAAAACTTACCGGTAAGTAATGCTTCATTACTCCTGATTGTGACCAAATTAAACGTTTTCAAACAATTTCTAAAAGTATGTTTAAACAATCCCGATAGAGACATTAAATTTCTTGTGCAAGAGACATTCATTTTTTAGTAACTTTCTAGAAGAAATTTGGAAGTGAGCTGTAATTGTAAAATTGTTTTTTATTAATTGATTCACGTCTGAATTGTGTTCTCTCCAATTTATTTGATAAATAATTGCCTTTCAAATTTTATTTTTTAATCTATTATAATAAAAAATATTTCTAATACCAATTTTCATTTGTGCGTTATTAATAATAGTTATTATTATTAAATTTATTATTACTTTAATAAGATTTAAAACATAATTTACCTTTGCCAATATGTTGTAGGTTACAGGAAAAATAATATTGAAAGATAATTTTAGTTTACGGTAGAATTACCGATTCTTAAAATCCAAGACCGATAAATGTAAAAAAATATCTTTTCTTTTTAATTTGCGAGATGCTATGTGACGGTTCAGTGGGTTCTTGTAGAACTCTGGTGCCTTTCAAATAAATTAAAAGCTGATGTCATTGATAGCATAATTCTCAACAATTACAAGACCGAGTTGATCAGGAAATATAGCTATGTTTTTAGAATAGAAATACAACTTTCTTCTTGTTTGACATAGCTTGATCAACTCGCGCACAATTTATATTAGCGTGTAGAGGCCTATCAAAACGGAAAATGTTATACAGTATTGTGATTGGAATAATTCATGGAATCTAATAGGGTTTAATTCTTTGTTCTCTTTTGCTTTTAATTTATATTAATGATATATTTTAACTGAAACTATAATCAAAAATATATGATTTTTGCTAATGATATCATTTTTTTCCTATAGTGTTGCTTCTTATAACCATTTTGAAAAAATAGAAAACAAATATCTAGGTTTAATTAGTAAATGGTTGGCTTATTATAATTCTTTATTGATAAATCTGGACAAAATAAAAATTGTTTTTCTTTTTTTACAAGAATTTTTTTTCCTCTTAAAATTAAAATGTGTAGTAAATATATTTTGCATTAAAACAGGCAAAATTCTCCTTACAATAGTGCCACTCAGTGAAAGCCAGAGTAATCACTGGATGCCAGAAGGCTTGTGCGTAAAATCCTTATCTAGTGTCTACTCATCCAATATCCCCAGACTAGTTTCTAGCTTGTGGCTTTCATCATTGAGAAGCCATGGATCTGAGAGCACTGCACCTAGATCTTAGGATCTAGGAAATGGTAATCATGTGATATATTTTGCATTCTAATAATGTGTGTACTTATGTGAATATCTCTTTTATAAATAATTATTATTATTATTTGGGAATTTATATTAACTCCAGATTGTCCTGATCATATTATATATCTTTGTTCATGTTTACATAAGTTAAGTTATATGTTCTATCATTTAACTTCTAAACCAATACTTGTTTCCATTTATATTGTCTATTATCAGAGTATTTTATCTTATAATATCTCTGTTTGAAGTAACTGTTCTTTTTATATACTACCTTCTTTATGCATCTTACAATATAGTTTGTATATTATCTTCAGATCTCAGTTCTCTTCTGTTCAAGATTTATTCACAGAGCAAAGTATTTGATGCTGCTTATTTATATTAATATAGGAAATTATGACATTTATTTTAAAAAGGAATTATGTCTTCTAGGATTTCTAAACTTTTAATACTCATCTTAAACCACTAAACATCACATGATCACCAATTTTTATGCTTGCACATAACTGTTATTAAACCTGGCAAAACTCTCCATACAGCAGTGCTCTCAGATCCAAGGCTTCTCTCTGATAAAAACCACAGCTAGAAACTAGTCTGGGAATATTGGATGAATAGGCACTAAATAGGGATTTTACGCACAAGCCTTCTGGCATCCATTGATTACTCTGACTTGCACTGAGTGGCACTACTGTATGGAGAGTTTTACCTGTTTTAATACTCATCTTTGTGGTAGATTTTAATTATCATTAACAAGTTTTTTTTAAGGACTCTAGCAGAAGACAATATGTCTACTCTGGTTCTAAATTCTTCAATACATTTATTTATGAGTGTTCAATAGATTTCCAAAAAGTTTTTACATCATTGGTAACACAATACACCTTGGTCTCGTTTTACGTAATAGATAGGTTCCTCGGAAAACATGCACAAACGAAATCGCGCAAAAATAAACATAACTTACCTTGAAAAAAGGGGGATACGGACTGTGATTTTTCAAAAATTGCGTAAAAGCAAAGCACCAATGTAAAATTACTTTAAAATTCGCGCAAAAAAAAATAAGGAAATAAAATATGACTAATAAAAAATTTCAAACTATAATATTTAATTTTATTCAAAACAATATATTTTTATGCATAATATACAGTAATTTGCATTTTTTATACACGTTTTAATTATTATTGCTATTTGCCATTAAACAGATTCGTTTACAAACTGGTAAAAAATCAGATACTTCACAAGAGGAAATACAACTAGCGCCAATGTCACTCTCATGTTGTGTTAATGGTTTTCTGGTGACAACGTAATTAGTAATTAATCTAACAACTAAAAATTAAATTCTTATTTTTGTCTTTAATTTTTTAATTTTCAATTTTAATTGTGTCCATTGCTATTACTCACCTTTTAAAAATAAACTTGCGGACACTAAATGATTAATAATTGATTACATTCTTTTTTAAAAAGCAAAAACAGAATGTGATTTAAAATGCAAAATTAACATGCACAATGTTTGAACAAATTTACATTATAATCTTGTAAAATTTAATGTGTGTATACATAAAATGTGGAAATCATCATTTTAATTTCATTATTGCATAAAATCTTACTATTATAAAGCACTGAAAATATTGAAATTACTAAGATGAAAGTCGAATTCCAATAATGTGCTATTACTTTCAATATGATGTAAGTGCGCGAAATTTATTATTTAAAGTAATAGCGCATTATTGGAGTTCAACTTCCGGAGAAACGTGAATCGCGTAACTTCAAAATCACGTTAAATAAATCCGCGTAAAAAGAGATCCAGGTGTATATGCTAATCTTACTGTATATATATTTTTATTTTATGTTTATTTTTGTTTTTATTTTAACTAAATGTTTTATTATTTATTACTTAATATACTTTTTTATTTTGTTTAGTTTGTTAATAATTGTTATATTGTAAACTCCTCACACAAGGTTTTTTTTTGTTTGGAGCTTTTAAACAATTGTAATTTTTTTCATGATTACTTCATGAATTGAATTGGAAAAAAAATATTGTTGCTGTTGTTGTTATTATTTTTAAATTTTATCAAATCACTGCCAATTATTGATGGTTATACAAATGGCATTTTTTCCACAATGATTATCCACTTGCTTGATTTTTCAAGCTACTCAGTAGTACATTTGTAATTAATTGACTACATCAGTTCAAAAAGAGTTAGAAAGTTGATTGAGAAGATTAATAAATAGGTGAGTTTCAGTAAGGACAATTTTTTCAAACCATCCTGTTGAAAATTGAACTGCAATGAAGCTGATTAAGTATTGTGTTGATTAAATATAAATAAATCATAAAATTCCAATTCCGCAAAATATTCCATACTTGTTTATAATGTTCACTTGGAATTAAATTACAAAAATATTAATATCTGTAGGTTCCTGCATGGGCTGGTACAATAATAAAGAGGCAAATTCTGAAATTTTAGATCATGTAAGGTTTAGTGATTTAAATTCAAGATCCATACATCACATCTCAGATTTGTCACTTCTTCACTTTTTTTCCAAACTTTTTATGAACTCTAACCATTTAATTACTTTTTAATGACCTTATAATAATAAAGAAAAGAAAATGGCCGCATGTGACTTTTACTATGCATATCATATGTTTATGATTATCACTCTTGTGATATTAAAGATTAAAAGATCTCTTTCTCATTATAGTTGTGATATTAGCCACTAATCTTACTTTATGACAAGTCTTTCAATAGTATGTTTAACAGATGCAAAACTCTCCTTACAGTAGCGCCATTCAGTGCAAATCAGGGTAACCAATGGATGCAAGAAGTGACAAGTCTTTCAATAGTATGTTTAACACATGCTAAACTCTTCAAAGAGTAGCACCATTCAGTGCAAGTCAGAGTAATCAATGAATGCAAGAAAGTTTATGCAGAAAATTCCTATCTATAGCCTACTGTATTGAGAGTTGTGCCTCTGTTATAACAGCTTGTGTACGAATAGGAGATGCTAATCATGGGATGTTTACATAATCTGAATATGTTTGTTTATTCATAAGGAACTATTCTTAAAAACGTAAAATTTGTGCATCTTCAAACAAACAAGAGAAAGAGGGAAGAACAAAAAATTAAAAATAGGTTTTGTGAGGATTACAAACTAATTCATGAATCATAAATATACCATGATGTATTACAAGCTACTCCGTCAAGTTAATCTGATTTCGTGACGTGAGTTAGTTTTTAATTTCTGCAGCCCTTTGTTTAAATTGTAGCTGTCCATTATATTATATTATCTGCTATATCTCTACCATATACTTCTACTCTAATGTAAACAACGAGTGCAAACAGACATTTTTTTAATAGCTAACACATACCGTTATATTTTTTTTCTTTTATTTAATAGCAACAAAATATATATTTAAATTAGCTCTGTTTAATTTAATAAACAATTATAATTATTTCTCTTATTATTAAAGTATTAATAATATTTTTGTATTATCTTATTATAACCATAATTTCATTATCAATATTATTTGTTTTTAAAAAGAATAAAACAAAAAAAGAAACAATTTTTTTTCCATCTGTGCCTTACTTTTCTAATAGCTTTGATTCAATGTACAATGATATTAAGATAAAAACATTAATAATAAGTTATCTGTCAAAAAAGATTTCCTGGCCAGCATCTGTAGTGGAAGTTTTGATCTTCTTTAGCCATTTTACACATTTAGATCCATTCCATTCTTAGTCATAAATCTTTCATTTGAGCAAAGTCATTTCAGTAAAGTCAAGCCTCATTTCCTTCCTATTCATTCTTAAGAGTTTAAGACATTAACCCTTAATGAACTAAGGTCTGCAATAAAAGGAAATGCTTACACAGTCTTAAAATTTCTTTAGTTTACAGTAGTGTTCTAAGCTGCCCAGCTGGCTGCTAGACTTTTAAAAGTGCTAATGGCACCAGATATTTTATTTTTTGTACAACTGCATAAGATAATAGTCTTAAATAATAACCTTAAATAAAAAATGCATGAGTGTTTGAATAAAATATAATGTTTATTAATAAAATACATATTAGCTAAAATAAAAAAGCAACACCCTTTAGAAAATTAAAATGTAAATACGCAAATAAAGAGACTATCATGTTCATCAACTATTAAGATTCAAATCCAGAGAGAATAGTAGATTGTCAAACTATTACGCTCAAATTTTTCTTCCAATAACTGGCCCATAATCAAGTCAGATAAATATCCAATATAACTTTTAAAAAAATGTACTAAACAATTATTAGATGGATATTAAAATATTATTATATTTACAAATTAGATATAATTTGTAATAGATCAATAATGGATTTTCTTGAAATATATTAAGACTGAGATGGCGACAAAGCAATGTAGATAAGACAATATCTAATACTCATCATACAAACAGAAAAAAATCGTCTTAGACCAGTGTGATTTCCAATTCAATATTTTTAATAATTATATTGTAATTATATATATATACACAAAAGGAAAAAAACACTAAATGTTTAAACTATTTTATTTAGATTATATTAAATATCTGTATGGTTTAGCACAGTAGTAGAGTAGTAAACTAAATATTTAAAGGTTCATGTAATAATATTTCAGATAAGAAAAGAAAAAGAATAAATATCAGTTGGTCAATTGAGTAAAACTGTTGTTCACAGCCTATTGCTTTAACTTTTGAAGATTGCATGATTTTCTGAGCAATAGATATGATTATTTCTATTACAGTAACTCAGTATTCTCGATCCTATTTTATAAAATTATTTAATTCTATTTGAACTATAGTGAGGAGGATATTATGGCATTTGTTTAAAATAATTGAGATTTCTCTAATTTTATTTGCCATTTTGAATTATAAATTAACTTAAGTATCCCACTACAAGGTAAACATGTTTCCAAAACATTCTATAACAAACAATTAGAGAGAAAACAATTGTCATCTTCAGGATGAAAATTTTACTGTTTTCCTCTATATGTATTTATCAATTAATAATTGGGAAGCTAAAGATAGTTTGGCCAATGGAAATAAAAATTTTGAATTTGCCTACATCCCGACGAAATCTCCAAGACTTTCCTGAATTTGAAACTCAAATCATGGACATGACATGAAAATAGTAACTGTCCATAAGGCACATTACATATACATATGATGAAATTATATTATACATATCATGTATTTAAAAATAAAGCATGACTATTTTAATTTTTTAATTTGTTTTAATGGTAGAAAAAGATTTTGAATTATTTGGGTGTCATTATCAACTTCAACAAAATATACATTTAAAACATTGCACTGAAGAACTACTTAAGTTTATTAATGATTATTAAGTGTATAAAAAATGTAAATCATGCAAATGTATTCTGCTTTAAGTAATCAAATTTCAATGTTAAAATGTATCCGCAATGTTGCTTTCTATATATAAAATTAAAAATAATCAATTTAAAACAAAATTAAAACAGACAACTCACTATAAATAAATAAAATATTTAATATATCCACACAGCTTTCATTCCTTAATGAAACCTTTTGAAGACATTTCTTTTTACACAATCACATGACCAACTAACCTACAGCGACCTCACCCAATAGTCCGTAGTTACATTACATTACACTAAATATATAATTAGTAATATATATATGTACATAAAAATGATTAAACTTATTACAATCTCACCCCCCCCCCAATACATATATATATATACAAAATAATCTAATAAAAAATAATATTTACATTTTAAAATTATAACGCTTAACGTTTCCAATAATCTAACAGTTCCCATTTCTCCCCTAATTGTGTTAGCCTTTAACCATGTTTTACATTTGTTCACATTTTCTTGAATATACAAAGTTTTGTAACATTTTCTTTCCTTGCAATTTTTAACATATTACCTGAATATGTTTTTCACAATTCATTCTATGTCCAATATTCAAAAAATGTATGTATGGCTCTGATCTTATATCCTTTCTGTTAATTGCCCTATCATGCAATTTACCTCTTTCCATGGCAATCTTTCCTATCTGCCCTATATATGTCATATTTAAAAGGTCACAACTAATTTTGTAAACCAATTCTACCCTATTTTTAACATTACGCATCATTTTTGAATTACACATCTATTTCCCTAAAGATTTACTATTTTTCTATCTTATTTCAATATCATCTGATAACTATTTTTATCAATGTCTTATATCAATGTTTTATTCGATTTAAAAAGTTATGGAATATACAAAGAAGAACTGAGGAACTAAAACATCAAATGTCATTTTTAAATAAATATAAAAACAATAGAATTATGCCCACATGAAAAAATTAATAAGAATAAAAGTTTGTATAATAAAATTCATAGAGTGTTTTTGGAATGGTTTATGAAAAAAATATATATAGAAGTGAATTAAAAATATTGGCAAGGTATTTTAAAAGCACATATACTTATGGAATTACTGGAGTAATTTATTGACTCATAATAGTCAATTAAAAAATAAGCTTTACAAAAAATATGGTAATAAATGGAGATAGTTGTGTTCTAAAAAAAGTGGAATCTGATAATAAAAAAAAAATAGTTAATTGTTTTGCTGTAAAAAATTATAATAAGGAAGAAAATGTTGATAATTTTGTAAATATATTTAATATTAATTTTACAAGTGAGCGATCACAGATTTCAAATAAAGGGACTAAATATATACCATTTGTGGAAAAAAATATCCAGAAAACAATAGTTTTTAGTGTCGAAGCTGCAAGTATAGAGAATAGTTTGAAAACTGAACAATAATCAAAAATTAATAATGTTAATAAAAAGCATAAATGTAGTAAAAAAGAATGGAAGGAGAAGTCTACTATAAGATAAATTATGAAAAAGATAAATAAGGAGCACTTAACAGTAACAAGTGAAGATAAAGGGTCAAGGTTTGTTGTTTTAAATGATATGGGCTATGATAGGAAAATAAAAGAAAATATTATAAAATGGGCATACCAAAAGATAAATAAAGATCTAGGAGATAGAGTTAAAACAAAATATAAGATTTTATTAAATTATATGAAAAACAATTAATTAATAAAAAGAAATATAGATGTTTATATCCTTCAGTTTTTGAACATCCATGTATATTTGGGAAAGTCAAACCACATAAGAATGACATGACAAGACTTTGATAATTATATTCTTAAAGATTTATGTGATATAACATATATGAAACAATTCTCATTGCAATAAGTTTTGGCCAATATTGTATTAGGAATTCAGAAGAATTTATAAATAAATTAAATAATGTAAAGAAACAGAAATTGAATGATTGTATTATTTGATATTGAAAAAATATATCAAAGTATATCTAGGAAAGATAGTATAAAAGTAGTTAGTGATAAAATAAAAATAAATAATACAGTGTCAGAAGAAGATCCATCATGCTATTCTATCTTTGCACTACATCAGAAACTGGCAGGACACCAGTGTAAATCACAAGAGATCAACCTGGTCTGCAGAGAGAGACACGATGTGAAAAGAAAATTGAAAGAAGCCTGCTTCATCACTATGGATTGCAATGCTATCAATCGTAAAGACACATGCTTCTCGATATCGAAGAAATGGAGCAATTAACTTTAACCTTGTATAATTTGCATATAATTACAGAGAGTTACTTCACACAGAGCTATGAATATGAGAGCATGACTCTCGAAAGTACTCAGCAGAGAAATTTAATGATAAGTAAACTGTAGCTGGTTAGGTGTTAATAGTGCCAATATTGTTTTACTCATATAATTTTTGACATGCAAAGTTTTTGAAGCAAGTTCATATTAAAATTTTAAATTTAATGAAGAATTTTGGTATATAACAAAAGAATGGGTTATGGATTGCTCTATTAGAGGGGTTGATAAGTATATAAAATTATTAAGAATTTCTAGAATATCATACATATGTTGATGATATAATTGTAATAGGTAACAGCAGAAGTATTGTTAAAGCATTTAAAGAATTGAACAATAATAAATCCAATATTAAGTTTTCAATGGTAAAAGAGAAGGGATTAAAATATTTAGACATTTTTTAAGAAAGTGAACTAATTGTGAAATACTTATTAAACATTATATTAAAGATAAAGAAAAAATAGGTATAATTGGTCCAAATTCATATTAGCCATGATTACAAAAGAATAATGGCTTTGAAAGAGTTTAAGTTTAAAAATGATACATTAACACTCAATATAATAGAAGCATTTGAACAGAAATTGGAATTTGCAAATAATTATGTTAGTATGGAATATAAAAGATATTCAAAAGATTTTCAGAAATAAAAATAATAATACAAAAAATAGTAGGAAGTAGGTTTCAATCGCATATTCAAAGCATTTATATAAGACATTATTGATAAAAGAAAAGTTACCTGACGATATTAAAATAAAATGGAATAATACTGAATCTTTAGGGAAATAAATGTATAATTCAAAAAAGATTGGTAATATTAAAAATAGGGTAGGCTTTCTTTATAAAATTAGTTGTGACCTAAGCAATATGATATATATAGGTCAGACAGGAAATACTGTCATGGAAAGAGGTAAGGAACATGATGATGACCATTAACAGAAAGAATATAAGATCAGGGCCATATATACATTTTTTGGAAACTGGACATAGAATGAATTGAGAAAAAAATATTCAGGTAATAAAGTATGTTATACAAGAATAGAAAATGTTATGAAACTTTGCATATTCAAGAAAATGTAAACAATGTGTAAACATGGTTAAAGATCCAGCACAATTATATATATATATATATATATATATATATATTAGGGAAGGGGGAAAGAATTGTAATAAATTTAATCATTTGTATGTACATGTATGTATTTTACTAATTATATTTATTGTAATGTAATGTAAATAAGATCTATTGGGTGGGGTTGCTGTAGATAGTTGGTCATGTGTTGTGTAAAAAAATATCTTGAAAAGGTTCCATTAAGGAATGAATGCTGGGTTAATATATTAAATATATTTTTTATTTATGGTGAGTTTTCTGTTTTAGTTTTAAATTAATTATTTTTAATTTTATATATAGAAAGCAACATTATGGACAAATTTTAACACTGAATTTATAAATTTAGTCATAGTAGTATCACTACTAGAATAAATCATTTTTTTCAAAAAAATCTACAATTTCTTGATTAGTTAACCCAGTGTTTTAAAGCAATGTCTAAAGACTCAACTAAAGAGAACATTCAAATGTAGATAACCAATTATATCAATGCCAATTTTTATTTTACTAATGGACATTAACTATTATCATTTAATTGTAATATCTTACCTAAAAACATGTTTATTTTAAACATTTCAATATGTTAAATTCATTTCCCGATGATGGGTCCTACATACAAGCAATAACATTTCATCATCAATAGTGGTAGTTTGAATTATTTGTCATCCTATTAACAACTTATTAAAGCATTTGGTACTTGGGTACTATTCCTGAAATGAAGAAAAGGTAGGAGGCTTTTTCACATATGTGATAAAGGAATAATCTTGTGAACATCAAATAAACCTTGCCATTCGAGTATTATTTCTCATTGAAAAACATGTTATTAAATATGCAGAAAAACATGTCTTGAGATGTGTACAACAAAAACTAATATATTGGTGCCTTTTTGAGATTTTTGCATATTTAATTTTGCATTGTTGGTTCTATTCAATTTTTTTTTTCATTATAATGTTTGTTTTTTAAATTTCAAATTAGTTTGTAAGTTAATTCTGTGTTTTTTATTCTGTGTTTTTTATTCTGTCTTTTTTTCATCTTTAATTTCAACTTTGTTATTAATTTCTACACTTTTTGGACTTTTTGATCTTCAAAGTTTGTTCTGGATTTTTTCATCTTGAATTTCAAGTTTTCATCTTCTTGTTGTTTAATTCTGTGTTGTTAATAGTGTTTCTTTCTTGGGTAACATGATGACAATTTGGAAGCTGCCAACTACTGAAAAGAAGGCCATTTCTTTATTTCCAACAACAGGGCATCCTGCTGTCAGTGAAAATGTATCCTAACGGTCACACTATGACTTTTTATATGCACACCTCTGACAAACAGTGGCATTGCAATGTTGCAGGTTGCAACACTAAAATTGTCATTAATAAGAGAATGTGGTTATAAGGTCCCAAGATCCCATTCCTAACCATCATCTGATTCATTTACAGTTGGGCTCGTAAATTAACTTCTATCAAATGAGGTAAAAACAAGCTTGGGTTACCAAACAAAACCATCATAGACTGGAACAACTATATGAGAGAAGTTTGCAGCTCTGCCATGCTTCAATAAGGAACACCTAAAATTGGAGGGCTGGACAAAATCATGAAAATTGAATGAAAGTCTTTCCAAACCAACAAGGCAGAATTCTTCCCTATCAGTGGATGTTCAGTGGGTTGTGTCAAGAGACAGAGCAATGTTTTATCATCGAATAAAAGATAGGAGTGTGGTGACTATGATGGAAGCCATCAAAGACAATGTACAAGAGGGTTCTACAATCTACTCTGACTGCTGGAAGGTGTATAAATTAGAGAAACTCACAGCTGCTGGTTATGAGCATTTTTGTATCAACCATACATATAACTTCATGAATCCCAAAACTGGAGTTCAAACCCAAAACATTGAATGCCTATTGAGCTTTACTAAATGGAGAAATAAACAGCAGCAAGGTACATCAAGGCAACATCTTGACTTATACCTGGCAGAATTCATGTATGTAAATTACACAGACATGACAACACCTTTTTCACACTAAACCATATCAAAAACGTTTTTTCTCCAGTTTAAAAAACATGTCTTTAAACTGCTGCAATTTATACTTATTTTTTATTTTATTATTGAATTACTTTGTTGACTTTATTATTATTTTTTGTTGTTGTCTGTTTAAGAAAAACACATTGCAATTTGTTTATTCAAAAACTTAGATTACATAGCAAAAATCCGTTCACAGCATGTACTGTGCAATCACATGCTCAGCAATGATTGGGGGGGATTTCCACTTCAAACCTCTATTTTGTCTGCAAGAAGTCAATTCCACATTGGTTCTTTCAGCTACATGAGATGTTCTATTAGTGCCAGCAAGTAGTGTCTGTATATATGTAATGTTTTGATATGTGTTTTTAAAAAATATTTCTACATATTTTTTGAAATCAATTTAATTCAGTGTCAAAGCATCATATACATTTCTGCATATGTGTATATTTCATTGTTTTTCTTCTAAAAATATATATCATGGGTATTAGTCCTGTGCCTTTTTCACATTTGTATTGAAGCTGCAGATAACGTTGTAAATGATTCCCAAAATAACAACATTACAAAGTCACCAGTGCATTGATACGAATGTAAAAAGGTGCAATACATTGTCTGTATTGCAGAAATAATACCCAAGTACCAATCATTTTAATTTCAGAGCTAAAAATTTAATGAGACCTTCACATTAAAATATAAGATTTAAATAAATACAGGAAAAAGATACAATACAAAAAGTAACATACAAATTTAACTATAATTACAGAACATATATTATTGGCAGTTTAAAAGATGTCATCTACTTTTTCAATATTATTTATTCATAGGTGATTTTTTTCTTCAGTACAGGATTGTTCATATGTGCACTCCAATCTGTAATATATAGGGGGTTTGAACTTAGACTTTCACATGACTCTCAGCTACCCACACTATCTCATACAGCTGACACTCTAGATCACACACATGTTGAAAAGATAAATATCACCAATACATATATTTTGTGCTAAATCAGCACTCATCAGCTGATCCAGATTGTCATCATCTCCACACATATATACAATCAATGTAATAAATAGAAAAAACAGCTTATTCATTATTTAACATAATCTAACAGTCACTGGAAAGAATTCTATCCATTCTCACACTTTTTCTGTTTGAATAATTAGTTTTGTGTTAAGGATTAAGCTTATGCAAATCAAATATTTTTTGATTTAATTCTTAACCAAATTGGAAAAAAATTATCCTAGACAACAATAAATTGTCTGTTCATGCTGCCCATATGTTTAAATATCACATGACCACACAAAGCTTGGCAAAAATATTATAAATTTATTTTCAGTTAGAAAAATACTTAATTTGTGATTATTATGTTGCTTATCAAATTTGCACTGATATGTTGAAATTAAAATTTCTTTTGTATTCTTTTTAAAATTGCAGGAAAACCAAAAGGATGACATTTTAACAAGATTCTCTGTGGCTTGAGTTCATTTTTTTAAAATGGTGTATGGCATGTTAAAATCATATAAAATTTTGATTTTTTATTAATATTTTTATTAATAATTTCATTTAATTTTTTTCTGCTCAGTTTACTAGATTGCATGAAGAAGATAAAGGCACAATTTTGGTATTGGCCAGACTCCTTTAATAAAATGGATTCAACATGCTTTAATGATTTATAATTTTAAGACCTTCATTTCAAAAATAAACAAAACATAATATAAATAAGCAATTTTAATTATTTTATTATTTGAATATTATTTTAAATTTTTTTATTATTTGATAAATGTATAATTTATTAATGTGTTTATATTAGAGTGTCTGTGTAAAATATAAATTATACTTGTATTCAAATTCAAATATAATGAAAGTAGTGATTTATGTACAATGTAATTCTCTGATGCAAGTTTGAGGAGACCTTATTTTATAGACATAATGATTCTTAAAAGGTTTAATAATTTATTAATGTTTATATTTGTATGAGTGTGTTTGTATTTGCATGTCTATGTTTGTATAATAAGTAATGAGTTTTATATATAAGACTGATTATCAGATGTACAGAAAGGTTGCAGTTGATAGACCAATCACAAAATTTACTGGGTATAGTGCCATGTGAAAATATAAACTCTTAAAACCAATAAAGAGAGTGTTTTCCTGAAGGTTTCAAGTGGTGTGTGGTGATAACCACAATGGTTATGTATACCATATGGAATTGTATCTATGCCTTAGTATTTATGCTGTGGAGTCAGTACTTTTGCCACATCTTGCATCATATTATTTTCAAGTCTATAGCTAGCAAATGAGATATATAAAAATAAATTATATCTCTGTAGGATAATAAATATAACAAGAAAGCATCACTGGTGTGCACAAAAAATATAAACATCACTGGTGTACACAAAAAATATAAACATCACTGGTGTGCACAAAAAATATAAACTGAAAAAAGAAAACTCATTTTATCATTGATGCAGACAGTAGTCTTCAATTTCTAGTTTTGGATAGAGAAGCCAATTGCTATGATGACAAATGCATATCTACCTTCTGGAAATGATTTCTTTTGTATCTTTTATTGGGATGAATCTTTTTCTTATAGATGCCTTGAGACTTTTTAACTTTTGGAGTACAAGAATGAAGAATTCTTATGTTACTACTTTTTTAAGTTCTGAAGCTATGGATTATTTCAGATAAAAGTATTATATATGATTTGAATGAGAATTTTGTGAGGAATACAAAGAAATTATCAATGAAGGTGTAATTTTAAACTGAGACTATGATAAATTAGAAATTATGAACAAACCATAGAGTATTAAATTTTTCATATGTTAAAATTTCTTTATTTTCTTACTTTTTTAATGGTAATTACTATTTGTCTTAGACTTATTGTTTTCCTTAATTTTTCTATTTTCTGTCAATATATAGCCTTTTTCTCTAATATTGTTAAAACTGAAATTATTATGAAAATTTTATCTCAAGTCAGTTTTTTAAAAATTCAATATGGTGCCAAATACCCTAATATAGTTACAGAACCTTTACTGCAGTTTATAAAATAATACAAAACCATGGTAGATGTGATTCCAAGTTAATTACACATAGCTAAATCCAAAATGTTTAATAAAAATATGATTTACATATTTTTTAAAATATAAGCTAAACTTAAATGTTTTTTTTTTATTATAATTCAAACTTATTGTGACAAATATTCAAAAAAACTATTTTTTTTTTATTTTAATATTTTCTAAAATTGAATTTGATTTATTAAATTAACTTATAATAATAACATTGTAGATTATAAACAAAATAAAAAAGATACAAAATTAATAAAAATAAAATTAAATTATAGTTCAATTGTAAAATCTTTAATGAATTTCTGACTTTTGAATCCTAATATAATAGAAATAGCAAAATTAAACAAGGAAGATTTTTATTTTTATTACAATTTTTATAAACATTTGTTTAAAATATTAAATTATTAGTAATAATGTTTTACAACTATCATTTTCCATGGAGGGTAATTAAGTGATTAAAAAGTCATCAGATCTTCATAATCATCTATTGCATTCCATTGCTTTTATTATTATTATTATTATTATTATTATTATTATTATTATTATTATTATTATTATTATTATTATTATTATTATTATTATTATTATTATTATTATTATTATTATTATTATTATTATTATTATTATTTATATAAAAAAAGTTAATATTTTTTTCATGTGTTGCAACTTACTACAATACAATGACCTTCATTTTTATTGTCTCATGCATTAATAAAATTGTTACAATCATATAGTCAGTTCCTCTACAAGCTTTGTGATAAATGCCCAGAGCCAGCACTGAAAATATCTCTGTCAGGAACCCCTCCCCAAACCCCTGACCATGGTTTCGTGCTTTGGCATTCTTCAGAGAGGTGTCAGGGTAGATCTAAAAATACAAACTCAAAGCCAAGCACTTATCTAAAAGTTATCTATTGAGTGAAAAATCTGAAATTTTCAGACATCTACATGTCTTCAAACCCAGCTATCCAGCTCAAATAGCTATATGGGGCTGATAGATCTTCCACTCAATAGATAACTTTTAGATAAGTGCTTGACTTTGAGTTGGTATTTTTAGATCTAGTGAGTGTCTGAACCTACCCTGACACCTCTCTGAGGAGTGCCAAACCACGAAACCATGGTCAGGGGTTTGGGGTGGGGTTCCTGACAGAGATATTTTAAATGCTGGCTCTGGCTAGGCATTTATCACAAAGCTTGTAGAGGAATTGGCAATCCTCATTGTTTATAACTTACAAGCTTAAGAGATAGGATCATGTGATCTGTGACTCTTATTTTGACTATTTATAGTCTTTGCCATAAGTCTTAAGCAATTTTATATTGCTAAGACTACTAATATATGGTATGGCTGAAGATCTATCAGCCCCATATAGCTATTTGAGCTGGATAGCTGGGTTTGAAGACATGTAGATGTCTGAAATTTTCAGATTTTCCACTTAATAGATAACTTTTAGATAAATGCTTGGCTTTGAGTTGGTATTTTTTAGATCTAGTGTCTGAACCTACCCTGACACCTCTCTGAGGTGTGCCAAAGCACAAAACCATAGTCAGGGATTTGGGGAGGGTTCCTGACAGAGACATTTTAAGTGCTGGCTCTGGCTAGGCATTTATCACAAAGCTTGTAGAGGAATTGGCAATCCTCATTGTTTATAACTTACAAGCTTAAGAGATAGGATTATGTGATCTGTGACTCTTATTTTGACTATATAGTCAGTGTTTTCAGTTATGATGTATTGCTCTTGTGAAACTGAAAAAATTATTTAAAATAGTAAAAAAAAACAATTGATGTTAAGATTATTTGTGCTTATGAAACTGTTAAAATTACATTCACAATATAGAAGTATTTAGGTGAACACTGAAAAAAAATTAAATTTGTGTTTGAAGAATGTGAAGAAAATACTGGTCCAATAGACAGTGATGTCATAAGGGAATGACCCCAATAGGCAGTGATATAATAATAATAAGGGAATCACCCTAACACATGTTATATTAATTTAAAGCTGAGGAATACTCTCACATTCTAAACACAAAATAGAGTCTTTAAAGAGAATGAATCCATCTTATTTTTTTTACCTAAATTCATACATATAGGCCAATCTTAAGCATTTAGAAATGTGAGCATGAAAATCTTAACCTCATGCTATCATTTCTAAATATTTTAGATCAGCCTATATGTATGAATTTAGGTAAAAAAGATAAGGTGGATTCATTCTTGTTTTTCTAAAAACTCTATCTTGTGTTTAGAATAAGAGTATTATTCAGCTTTAATAAACGAAACTTGTTACAATGAGCAAGATTACCAGGCATTGTATTATTATCTGCTGATCTTATTAAAAGTTTACTGTATGATTTATTATACCTACATCCTGTTCCATAAATTTTGCAACAACTCTTCTAACACATATCAGTGGGGTGGGTGCAATTTGCTAAATTTTGATTTATGAACTCCCAAATAAAAAAATATAAATACACATGCATCAAGATTGTGTTTGTTTTAAATTCTGAAGTGATTCTAATATGCAAAAGATTGATTTATTTTATTATTATTTTGTCTAATATTTTAAACAGTTCAATACTTTTAAATATCAATGGAACTTTAAAACAAATTAAGAATCAGCAGTTCCTTATTTATATAAATGAAACATTATTTGATGTTTTACTTAAGTTAAATTTTATGTAAATCAGACTTGCTATTTAGGAGCATGTTTCCATTGGCCCTGATTCAAAATATGAAAAAAAAAAAAAACATTTGCATAATAATACATAAAATAAAAGAAAGAAAAACATTGGAATTAATGTGGTGGATTGTATATCAAATTTTTTGCACTATATATATATATATGCCAAAAATTGTTTATGTAAATTCAGATTTAAATATGTTGAATGGAGGATAATCTGTTGCTGTCATTGAAATGTTATCAGTTAATCTTACATATATTTTATAAATTGTGGACAATTTAATCAACAAGGATTAATTTCCTATTAATTACTTATTTGTTAATAAATCATAATTATATTAGTAGATACATCAAAAAATCTATAGCTTATACAATATGTCTAAATATTTAAAATAATTATTAGAAGCTAACTCAAAGGAATAAATTTGTAAACAAGTGAAACTTCACCGCATTATTTTTTCCATTTCTATTCTTTCTGCTACTTTTTGTCCTTTTTTTTTTAGTCCTAAATCTAAACTGCAGAAAAACATTAGTTTAGCCAGTCCATCATCCATCATTTCTTGAACTAGCAGCATCGAAATTGAAAAGTCAAATGTTCTTAGAAACTTGTTTCCACATTTGGTAGTTTTTTTAGTAATATATAAATGATTAATAAATAAAAAGATAGAAAGAAAGACAGACAGACAGACAGAGACAGACAGACAGAGATAGATAGATAGATAGATAGATAGATAGATAGATAGATAGATAGATAGATAGATAGATAGATAGATAGATAGATAGATAGATAGATAGATAGATAGATAGATAGATAGATAGATAGATAGATAGATAGATAGATAGATAGATAGATAGATAGATAGATAGATAGATAGATAGATAGATAGATAGATAGATAGATAGATAGATAGATAGACAGATAGATAGACAGACAGACAGACAGACAGACAGAGACAGACAGACAGACAGAGATAAATAGATAGATAGATAAACAGATAGACAGACAGACTGACAGACAGACTGACAGACAGACAGATAGATAGATAGATAGATAGATAGATAGATAGATAGATAGATAGATAGATAGATAGATAGATAGATAGATAGATAGATAGATAGATAGACAGACAGACAGACAGAGATAAATAGATAGATAGATAGATAGATAGATAAACAGATAGACAAACAGACAGACTGACAGACAGACAGACAGCCAGACAGACAGACAGATAGATAGATAGATAGATAGATAGATAGATAGATAGATAGATAGATAGATAGATGACAGACAGATAGATAGATAGATAGATAGATAGATAGATAGATAGATAGATAGATAGATAGATAGATAGATAGATAGATAGATAGATAGATAGACAGATAGATAGACAGACAGACAGACAGACAGACAGAGACAGACAGACAGACAGAGATAAATAGATAGATAGATAAACAGATAGACAGACAGACAGACTGACAGACAGACTGACAGACAGACAGATAGATAGATAGATAGATAGATAGATAGATAGATAGATAGATAGATAGATAGATAGATAGATAGATAGATAGACAGACAGACAGACAGAGATAAATAGATAGATAGATAGATAGATAGATAAACAGATAGACAAACAGACAGACTGACAGACAGACAGACAGCCAGACAGACAGACAGATAGATAGATAGATAGATAGATAGATAGATAGATAGATAGATAGATAGATAGATAGATAGATAGATAGATAGATAGATAGATAGATAGATAGATAGATAGATAGATAGATAGATGACAGACAGAGAGACATAATTTATTATTTTTTTATTAAATGATATTTTAGCATTTAATTTTTTATAAATTACATTTATAAATGCAGTATTAAAATAAAATATATACAGTGTTCTTATTATAAAATGAAAATAAATATGTTTAACTCATTTTTTTCATAAAGATTATACACCTACAAATACTGTATTCAAAAAAAGCTTCTTTTATGAAAGTATTATTGTCCTTTTCGGTGTAACGTATACCTTATTATGAACATTTATAAAGCATTATACATTGTACCATTTAGAAAATTTTAAGAACTACAATTCCTTCTTTCTTTTTGCATAACTATTTTATAACAATAACTATAATTACACACTTATAATCATATCAGCAAGCCAAAATTTAAGATAATTTTTGTTTTTTATTTATAGTTTACATTATTAATATAGATTTGTATATATTTTCCGCACCATTTTACAAAATTCGAGATATTCAATCCTTTTTAATGCGTCATTTTTGTATATCTTCATATTCCTTCTTTTCTTCATAAATTCTCTAGTCTCGGTAGAAATTTTATTGTTCAATTGCTGCTTTTTTCTACCAGCTATCTTTGTTGTAGTTTTTAAAATTGTAACAATTATTTTCATATTCATTTCATTCAAATCTACTAATATTTGAAACCGATTTGTAAGTTCTAATTTAAATTCATTAGAATGTTTCTGAAGATTAGGAATATCAACTGTAAATATTGTTTTTCTTAATAATTTTTGTCTCTCTAGTTTTGCATTCCTGTGTTAAATTTATTAAGAACATTATAATCTTGAATTATGTATTTTCTGTTAGTCAAAATATAATCCAATTTTGCTGTACCTTCATTTGGATGCTTCCATGTCCATTTCCTTTTAACATTTTTCTCAAAAAAAAAATTCATAATATAGTTTTTCTTTTTCTGAAAACTCCACAAGTCTATGTCCTCTCTCATTTCTATTACCATAACCAAAATTACCTACAGCACTTTCATCTTTCATTTGTTTACCAATTCTAGCATTAAAGTCTCCCATAACAAATTTAAAATGTTGTTTACTCTGATCAAAAGCCTTTTGTACATTCATATAAAAATCTTCTACTACTTCATCACTATGAGAACTTGTTGGGGCATAAACCTGAATTATCTGCATTTGGTATCTGCTATTAAGTTGTATAACTAATCTTGCTACTCTGTCTGATGCACCATCAATCTCCACAATGTTGTTCTTCCACTTTTTATTTATAATGAATCGTACTCCACTTGTATTTCCAATATTTGTGCTTTTATAATAGAGTACATGTCCACTTTTTAAATCAATTGTCTCTTCACCTCTTCTTTTAACTTCACAAAGTCCAATAATGTCTCATTCAATATAAGACAGTTCTTCTTCTAATTCTTGCAATCTTACTTCACTTGAAAGTGATATGCAGTTGTAAGTACCTAAATAGAAAGTCATCATCGAATGGCAGCCTGGGTCTGCAATCAGGGGTATCTTAGCACCCTCCACCTTCATCCACCAACCGCTGCCTTGGTTGGTGACTTTACAGTCTCCTGGGAATAAGGGCCATGATTTATTTTTGTCTGTCATAATTGTATATATGTATTGGAAAAATATTTATCATTTACACAAACATTCATTATGCCTTATCAGGCAACTGAAAAGAAAGACCATAGTGTTTCTTGATCTTAAACTCAGAGGTAAAAAGTCAATAAACTCCATGTGCTGGCTAATGCATGTTGGTGAGCAGCTGATCCATGTTTGTATACTATATGAATAATTACATAATAATAACAGCTGCAATGACAAGAAAATATAGAATGGACATTAGGAATTTGCCCTGCTCTGTTCCTTTAAGGCCTCCAAGAAAAATCAAAGAGTCTCCTTTCAGTTAATAGCAAACTGTGAACTAGCAAGAAAAGCTGTAGAAGAAAATAAAAGTCTCAAGAATGCAAAACAACATTTTGGTATTGGTAGGAAATTTATATCTGCAATAAGAAAAAAAGATAGAATTATTACTAAAAAGAAAGATGACATCATGAAATGTGTAGAAGACTTTTATCAAGAATTATATAGTAATAAAGAACAAGTACCTCCTATATCTATTACATCTTCTAAATTGCCCAGAATTTTAAATGAAGAAGTGAGACATGCAATAAAATATATGAAGAAAGCAGGCTCCAGGTAATGATGGAATTACAATTGATATATTAAAAGAAGCATGCAAAGAAATAGAAAATATTTTAGCAAAGTTATATACCAATTGTCTAAATCATAAGGATGTACCAGATGATTGGAAGAATGCAGTATTAATATTAATATTTAAGAAAGGTGATAAAGAAGATATTAGAAATTACAGACCTATCAGCCTTTTATCAGTTTTATACAAAAATTTTACCAAGATAATTACAACTCGTCTATAGAGAACATTGAATTTCCACTAACCAAGAGAACAAGCTGGATTTAAAAGTGGTTTTAGTGCAGTAGATTATATCCAGGTATTGAGAGAAGTTATAGAAAGGACAAATGAATATGAGTTGTCATTATGCTTTGGATTTGTAGATTATGAAAAGGCATTTGATTCTATAAACATTTCTTTGGTGATTAAAGCATTAGATCATCAAGGTATAGATCCAGGATATTGTCATATTTTAAAGAATATTTATAAAAATGCAACAGCAACAATTATATTATATAATGATACTGGGAAAGTCAACATTGAGAAGGGTATAAGACAGGGTGACTTCATATCTCCAAAACTTTTTACAGCAGTACTGCAAGAAGTATTTTGTGGTTTAAAATGGAAAAAGCTAAAGGAGTGAAAGTAAATGGAGATTATTTAAGTCATTTAGATTTTGCAGATGATGTAGTTGTCTTTGCAAAGAATGCTTTAGAGCTGCAGGAAATGTTGCAGGAGTTATCAGATGAAAGTAGGATTAAAGATAAATGTTAAAAAAACTAAAGTAATGTTTAATCAATTTTCTCAAAATATGAAAATAAAGATTGATTATGATGAGTTAGAAGAAGTTAACAGTTACAAATACCTTGGTCAGATTATTAATACAGATGGAAACATAATGGATGAAATTAATCATAGAATTAAACTTGATTGGAATGCTTTTGCTAGAAATAACTTGATACTAAAAGGAAATATACCTATGTGTTTGAAAAGAAAAGTTTTTAACAAATGTGTTTTATTAATTCTTACTTATGGAGCTGAGACTTGGACACTTAATAGAAGAGCAATGCAGACTTCAGACCACTCAAAGAAGTATGGAGAGATGCATGTTGGGAATAACAAGAAGAGATCGAAAACGCAATGTATGGGTAAGAGAACAAACAGGTGTTTTGACCTCATTGAAAAAATTAAAAGATTGAAATGGAGTTGGGCTGGACATATTGCTAGAAGAGATGATAATAGATCGACAATTGAAATCTTAAACTGGATTCCAAGAGATTGTAAAAGACCCAGAAAGAGACCACGTGTTAGATGAATGGATGAAATAAGAAAGTGTGCAGGGGTGATGTGGAGAAGAGAAGCTAAAGATCAGAGATGGATTGAACTTGGAGAGACCTTCATCCTGCAGTGGATTCAATAATGGTTGATGATGATGATATATTTTCCAAACATATATTAATGATTTGTTGCAGATGCTAATAAATTCCTTTCAATTTTTTTTATCTTGGAAATCTAAAAAAAAACTATTAATAAAGAATAGAATTTAATTAATAATGATATTTTATTTCGTTTAATACACTGTATATGCTTACACACACCTACACATACAATGTAATATAAGGGATTAGAACTCAAACTTTCACACGACCCTCAACTCTCCATGCCATCTCCTATTGCTGACTCATCTGATAACACCAAAATACGTATTTCATGCCAAACCAGCAATCATCAGTTGGTCCAGATTACTATCTCCACACATATATACAATCAGTGCTCAGCTTTATATTAAGATAGCCAATCTTCATACTTTAATGAACAGACTTCAAACTACTCCAACTCATAACTCTTCAGTCAACCATTTCATTAAAAAACTGACAATGGAACATTCAAAGCCCACATTAGTTTCAAAGTTGTCATCCTACCCATGTTGACGTTAGTCATTCTAACCCCTTCATGTTGAGCATTGATTGTATACATGTGTGGAGATAGTAATCTGGACCAACTGATGATTGCTGTTTTAGCATGAAATACATATATTGGTGATTATTTATCTTTTCAACAAGTGTGTGATGAGGTGGGTCAGCAATATGAGTTAGCATGGAGAGTTAAAGGTCGTGTGAAAGTCTGAGTTCGAATTCTTTATATATTTATTTCGTTTAATAATTAGAAAATATTGCTTTATATATGTGGATATAGGTATTAAAATAGAATTCTTTATATATTTATTTCGTTTAATAATTAGAAAATATTGCTTTATATATGTGGATATAGATATTAAAATAGAATATATGGATATTATTATTTTCATACACTTAGAAATAAGATTCTCTCTATATGTTAGATGATAAATGAATTTAAAGCTGAAAAACTGAATTAACTTTCTTTGATGATAGAATATTTTTAATAATATTTTTAGGACAGTATTTTCTCCTTGTCATTATGGTCCTGCCTATGAAAAAAAAAATTAAGTGTCATTTATTTTATTTTTTGCTCACATTCATTTTGATCTAAAAATAGAAAAATATGCATTAACTCTCTAATGCAGAATTTATTATATACTCTATATATACATAAGTATGTGTGAGCAAAGTGTGATATGTATATACACACACATTTTTGTAATTCTTTGTACTTCTTTTACTTGAAATGAGCGTATAAATTTTCAGAAGAAACTAAACTCAACTAGTGTGTTAATATTCTTTAAAGCTTTTTTTAATATTAAAAATACAGCTTTATCACAGACTAACATTAGTATTCATTGGTGGTTAGTACTTTAATGGCGCCTCCTCTATTATGAGTACTGCTCCATATATTCAAACTGAAAATGAACTGTGAAAAGCTGATCTTAAAAATCCATAATTACTGATAGATTTGAAATGAGAAAAATCTCTCCAGTCTTTTATTTTAAAAACCCTTCCTTCTCTAGAATTTATTTTTATATATGATCTGGATTAATGTGTGTACATTTAAATAGCTTACTGCAGAATAAAGACATTCTCAAAAATCGTTCACAAAACAAACAGTGAACGACAAGGCATTATTTAAAAGATTTGTCAGTTTCTCAATAGTGATAGTTTGTGTGATTTTTCATCTTTGATTCAGGATATAGAAAGAAATTATTAGATATCTAATAACTGATTAGTATTGAATATTTAACTGAATCCTATGAAAGGGCTATTTAAAAAAATATGCTTAATTGAAAGCTGAAAAAAAATTATGAATTACCTATTATGGATTCGAACTCAAATCATGCGTATGGTGAAAAGATAAGTTCTACTACACCAAAAAACTATAATCATTAAATATAACTTATTTAATGAAATTGATAAAATATTTATACGTAACAATTATTAGGTTTTTTTTCCATGTGTCATAGCATCGGCCGGGACGCGAACCCACTAACCCGGACAACTGCTTGTAAGACAGCCGTGCTGACCTCTCGACCACCAACGCTTGTAGTTTTAAGCTTTTTCAGTAGTTTTCTTTTCATAGTAGCCATAATTATAGTACAAAATCACTAGATTTTATTGTGTGTAACTTTACTCGGAAATTTGAACACGGAAAGTAAAATCCTGAATGCGATCTGTCGATTTTAAATACCAGATCCTGACTCTTCACCTCAGCATGAGACCAACTATTATTAAATATTACTGGAACAAGATTTTAATATTTTCTTTTTATAAAACTCCACGTATTGATGATATCTAAATATTAACGAAGTACAAAGTAGTTCTTATACCATAGCAGGAATTACTTAATATCATGGATGAATTAGTACAATGATATAGCAGTGAAATTACAAATCTGAAGATGGACTGAATCGAATAGCTGTGCTCAACCAGATATATGTATGATAAAATATCATATGGACATTCAAGTAACTAAGTATGTGATCATTTAATTTTATTGTTTCATGAACATTATTAAATTTCTAATTTACTGCTGGATTATATAAGTTTGTTTTTTTTTACCTTATTAGTCATTACTAATCATACCAATATATTGTTTCCAGATATGAGACTTTTAAGCTTTTGTTAAATTATGTTAAAACATAGTTTTACTTAACCTACCCCATTTTCAAATAAGTTGTGTTTTTTGGGGGGAATACAATCAGTGTACTGAAATCATGATTTCTTAATGTGAGTCCAGTTTTATTTTTTTGAAATTTTTCAGTCTTAAAATAAATTTAAAAAGTTCATGCCTATTCAATTCATTTTATATTTCTTCACACGATCACCATTTCTTATGCTTGCTCATAACTATTATTAAAACAAGGAAAACTTTCCATACAGTAGTGTCACTCAGTGCAAGCCAGAGTAATTAATGGATGCCAGAAAGCTTGTGCATAAAATCCCTATCTAATGCCTACTCATCCAATATCCCCAGGCTAGTTTCTGGCTTGTGGCCTTCATCAGTGAGAAGCCTTAGATCTGAGAGCACTGCACCTAGATCTTAGGATTAAATCAACCCTCCAGCAGCCACCTTTTATCTCTACTTAACTACAAACCTATGAGAATAAAATTGAAACAATATTTTCAATCTAAGCACATTAACTTATATAGTCATATAGATCTGAATTCAGTTCAGTACCCATAATTTTGGTGTCTTTGGGTCTTTAATAATCATAGCGACCATTATACTACTAGTCAGGATTGGTATTAAACCACCAAACATCACATTATCACCATTTCTTATGCTTACTCATAACTGTTATTAAAACTGTCAAAACTCTCCAATACTGTAGTGCCACTCAGTACAAGCCATTGATTACTCTGGCTTGCACTGCGTGGCACTACTGTATGGAGAGTTTTGCCTCTTTTTACATTTCTTCCAAATAATTCTAATAATGCTCATATATTGCACAAAATTCTTCACTTAATTTTCAAATTCTTTATTATTTTTAAGTAAAAAAATGATGAGTAATAAAAGATTATGCTTTGAGACATACGACTATGTTTTTCTTCTTAGATATTAAACTGTATACTAAAATTACTATACATTATGTTAATATGATATTCTAAATCTTATAAGTCTGAATAATTAGTAGATGCTAGATAGTAGTGCTTTTAAAATCCCTGTTTAGTGCAGTCCTATACCCAAAACTGTTTTCTGGATTATGGCTTCACCAATGAGGAGGTTTAGATAAAGATCTAATGCATTTGGATTTTTTTGGATCCAGCAGATCTTTAATTCAGTATAAGTTATAGTCATGTGATATTGTTTTGCTTTGGTTTTATATCACTATTAATAATAAAATTGCAATATAATCATTAAGATTTCTGCAATATTCTTGGATAAAGAATTGAAGATTAATCCTGTAAATTTTAGGCATTACATTATACACTATGTTTCAGATTTAATTATATTTATTGAATATGATAAATTTCACACATCATTAAAAATATAAATGTACACGGACATATATGACTGTACTTTGCAACTGTAGCAACTTTGATATTATTAACAAATAAAAATTTCACTGTTTCAAAACACTAAGCCAAATATTATTATCCAATGGATATGTTCTTCTATGTCATTCATTATGGTGCATGCATTGTTTGGTGCAGTATTAAAGTGATAGATTCTGGAACTTATGGTTTATGGATTTCTCCCAGTTCAGTCACTTATGGTGCTTGAACTTTTTATGAAATTCCAAGCAATAAACCATTGGATTATGTTTAAATATTTAATATGTTTAGATAAAGCAATGGATATTGGTAGATAACTTTACTTGCATTGCATTAGTTTATTTGGCTCATTAAAGTATCTAATATATTTTTATAGATAACTGTTTCACTAACTCCATTAAACATCACATGACTACCACCTCTTATGCTTGGGTATAACTGTTGTTAAAACAGGTAAAACTCACTATATGCATTGCCACACACAGCAAGCTAGAGAAATCAATGGATGCCAGAAGGCTTGTGCATAAAATCCCCATCTAGTGCCTTCTCATCCAATATCCCCAGACTAGTTTTTGGTTTATGGCCTTCATCAGTGAGAAGCCATGGATCTGAGAGCACTGCACCTAGATCTTAGGATCTAATGCAACCCTCCAGCAGCCACCTTTTATCTCCACTTAACTACAAAACTATGAGTCTTAAACTGAAAAGACCTTAATGTTTTCAATCCAAGAGCTTATATAGTCATATGGATCTGAACTCAGTTAAGTACTCATACATTTTGGTGTCTTTGGTTCTTTAATCACCATAGCCACCACTATCCTATTAGGCAGAATTGATTTTAGGCCAATAAACATCACATGACCACCACCTCTTATGCTTGTGTATAACTGTTGATAAAACAGGCAAAACTCACTATATGTATTGCCACACACAGCAAGCTAGAGAAATCAAAACCAAAGACACCAAAATGTATGTGTACTTAACTGAGTTCAGACCCATATGACTATATAAGCTAATGGGCTTGGATTGAAAACATTAAGGTCTTTTCAGTTTAAGACTCATAGTGTAGTTAAGTGGAGATAAAAGGTGGCTGCTGGAGGGTTGCATTAGATCCTAAGTGCAGTGCTCTCAGGTCCAAGGCTCCTCACTGACGAAGGCCACAAGCCAGAAACAAGTCTGGGGATATTGAATGGGTAGGCATTAGATGGGGATTTTATGCACAAGCCTTCTGGCATCCATTGATTTCTCTAGCTTGCTGTGTGTGGCAATACATATAGTGAGTTTTGCCTGTTTTAACTCCATTACTGTAATAAAACCATGCATTCCTCTGATGCTGAATAATTAGGATTTAAAGCTCTAAAGTGAAATTCCTTTATGTTTGCTATTGGCACATACAAAAGTCTCATGACATAGTGCTGAATGAATACACCATTTTATCAGCATGGGGGTAAATATAGGCTCTTAAACTTGAAATATTTATCATATTTATTTTTCCAAGTGACCATCCCAATTATTAACCTACTATTCATTGCAAATGGGTAGTGAATGATGCTTTCTCTTTGACAGTTTTTACGTGATTTATATTTGGATGACTGTTGGAAAAGTCTTAGTAATGGTTAATATAATTTTTAGCAACTTTTATCTATTACGTAATTACTGATTAGTATTGCCATATTACATTCTTTGGAATTAATCTAAAGTTTTCATAATATTTGAGAATGCATGGATTATCTTTATTAAGCAAAGTTTTATTGGCTGCATCTTTGTAGAAATGTTTTAACCCATACAACCAGAAATGTGAAAACACACAATTATTTAATGTTTTGTGGGCCACTGGTTCTATTAGCTGAAACAACTTTGGAAATAAAAAATGGCAGAAAAATTTAAAATCTCATTGCCATTCAGAATAAGATATTTGTAAATTTGAAAAGTATCTGTTTAAATATGAATCACACAGTTCACTATATTATTAAACCCTGAAAAAAATCTCTGTTGATTATTGAAAATCAATTAAATCCCCAGTATATTCATATCAGTTAATTTATATTTTATCTAGGTAATTTTTAATATAAAATGAACACTGATTATATATGTATGTGTGAGAAGGTGGTCTGGACCACTGGTTCAGTGCAAAATATGTATATTGGAGATCATTTATATTTTCCACATGTATGTGGTCATCGGTTAAATAAGATGGAGTGGATAGCAGAAGGAAGCTTGAAATCTGTGTTCAAATCCCCTTTAATTAATTAGGCAAATTTTTTAATGTTACATTTATTAATATGTTTCTGAAGTTTTATTTTTAACAAATAAAATGTTTGTTATATAGATGAATTATTAAAGATATTAGTTTTTTTAAATATTTTGTTAGTTTTATTAAAAATACTTATTACCTATGGAAAAACAATCTGACAGGAACCCCAGTCTGGTTAAAACAGAAATTCAATTAGAAAAATGAATTGTATTTTAATCTTATTAATATTTTCTGATTTCATTTTGATTCTTGCTTGTTTAATATCTCTTTATTTTTATTTTAAAAAGTATTGCATTTACCGGATTATTTATAAATTATGGATCTGATATTTGAAAAGATATAAATATATCAGTAGATACAGAGAAACAAAATTTAAATAAACTTTCTATATTTTTATTATCTTTTTTAATTAAGGAAAACATTTTGTTTTGAATTATTTATTATTTCAGTGGTGTCCATTTAAAATAGTAGTTTAATATGTTAATATGTAAGTCGGATTTAGAGATATCTACATTAACTGCCACAATATTTATTCACTTCATCTCATTTCCATATTATTCTGATTATTTATATTTTGAGTACTCATCTATTTATCACTTTTACAACTTCTCCTTTTATATAAACAAATATTTCCCTTGTGCTTTGGTTTAAAAAATGTGCTTAGTTTTGGCAAATGTTTATCATCTCACCGTTCCCCATCTTACTGGTAATCTTTAAATTTAGAGATACAACTATAGGATATGCTGCTTGGAAGAATGTATAAAACATTTTTGGAGGTATAAAAATTATTCCTTCCTGAATAAAAAAAAAGTTTACATTCAATTACTAATTAATAATATGTATAAATGGATTATTCTCCTATACATGAGGGGTCAGAATGACTAATATGTCAACATGGATAGGATGACAACCTTGGCACTAATAAGGGTTTTGAACGTTCCATCTTCAGATTTTAAATGAAATGGAAGGCTGAAGAGTTGTGAGTTAAAATAGTTTGAAGTCTGTCCATTAAAGTATGAAGATTGACTATCTTAATATAAAGCTGAGAACTGATTATATATATGTGTGAAGATAGTAATCTAGACCAACTAATGATTGCTGGTTTAGCATAAAATACATATATTGGTGATTATTTATCTTTTCAACATGTGTGTGATCAGGTGGGTCAGCAATATGAGATGGCAATGAGAGTAGTGGGTCGTGTGAAAGTCTGAGTTCGAATCCCGCCTATATTACATATATAAATCCAGGTTTAAACCTGTACATTGTATTAATTAATAATATATAAAGTTTACCTACAGAATGATGACTAAACGCAAATGTTCCTTTCAAGTGACCAAATTGAGATTTTTTTTTTTTTTACTTTTGTCAAATGTTAACCAATTTACGAGTCTTTAGCTTGATAATCTGTATAAAAAATTTTTACCACATAATAATAATTAAACTTTTAAATGAAGTTGCTGTATTATCTAAGTATATATTTAATATGCATTTAAAACGCATCAAACTTTAATAAAGCATAATCACACTCAACCAAAATTAGCCACGATGAAGACAATATGTCATAAATTTATAATTACATTTGCATTAGACAGCTTATAAATATTTATTAAAACAAAAATAATTTAAAAAATAAATAATTTTATTTTTAAAAAAATTAATAGATAATTAAATTTTATCTAATAATTATTTTAAAAAAAATTAAAACTTCTTCGAGCAAATTTGTACTCACATTTCAAAGAAGTGGAATTATCCAAAACTATTTAAAGACAATACTATATCTATGAGAACTTACTACATGTTGAAAAATACATTTACTTTGTCAAGTCAGTAGTAAATTTTCAAATAATTCTACTGAGTAATTGAGAAATAAAAAGCTGTGCTTTTCCACATGATCATAAATTAAGATATCTCTCAGAGATCTTCTTAAAATTCATTATAACCAATGAGATATAAAGACTACAGCTGTAACATCATTTGTATATTCTACAACAATAATATCATATATAGAATGTACAGAAGTTACATCAACTGTGCACCACACAGAAGACATAGAAAGCATATATTTTAGAGCAGTTATATCATTTGTTTACCTTATAGCTTCCATACCACTTGAAACCCTTTACATTTATCACATATGGGGATATTCTACTGCAGTTATAATATTTGTGCATTATATTTTAGTAAATCTTTCAGAAGTCATATCATCTGTATGTGCCATAGCTGACATATCATCTATATATTTTATAGTTGTCATAACATCTGTGTATTTTACAGCAGTCATCACCTGTATATCTGTCAGCAACTAAATCATTTGTATATTCTACAACAGTCACATCATCTGCATAATCCACAGTAGTCATGTTATAAGTATGCTTTACAGTAGTCACATGATCTATACACTCATTAGACAACAGAGGGCATATCAGTTACATGCTTTATAGCAGTTATATCATCATTGGACTGCAGAAGTCACATCGTTATATATTTTGTAGGTGCTCATCACCTTTACAGACTAATTCCTGTCATATAATCTATATTCATTTCTATAATTACATCATTTGTATAATTTACAGCTATTAGTCATATCTAAATCTATCACATCTGTCTTACCACAGTCACATTATCCACATATTTTATGTCATTTACATTATGCATAAATACAAACAATCTATTCATCTGTAAATTCTTCAGTCATCATAGCACCTGTATGTTCTATAGCAGGCATATTTGTATGGATATTATTATTTTTGTGTTTTTATCAGTAACCATATCATTTATATAGTCTATAGCAACATATTATTTATATACATATGTTGTTGTTTTTTTATTTCATTATAACCCCAGTTAATACATTTTTTTAGATATACAGATTTACTGATATGTTTTGATTCTACATCATTAAGTTTAACCAATTTAGTTTGTACATTGCCAAGTCAAGTACTGATATTATTTTCTCATCCAGATTAATGTTAACCACAAACACAACATATTCATCTATGTACTACAGTCAATATCTTTTCATTCTAACTCTATCTATTCTTTTGCATATTTACAGAATCATACAATTTACATGAGCAATGTGAAAGACATGACATAGTTTTGTTTTTGTACTCATCAATAACAAAGAGTTATACAAAGAATAATCAATCTGTCTACTAATGTATGATTACCTATTAGTCATACTGTCAGATAATCAATCATCTATAAATCCATTTAAACCCTTTTACATATATTTTTTTCAACTTTATTTATTGTATTGCAAGCATTAAGCAATGCCCCTAAGCATATAATAATACTTACTTCAAAGCCAATTAAATGATATTGCAATTATATTTTATTTTTCTTTACAGTCAGGTCACTAATACCAATAGGCAGGGTCAATCAGTGGGGTGGCAGGAGGAGCAGCTGCCTCATGTCTTGCAATATTAGAGGCCTCAACTTGGCACCTCAATATGCTAAACAAAAATATGGGAGAAGGCAAAGCAATGTCATGGCTCATAAAACAGCCTTAATTTTACAATTAAATTCCCAAAAAAAATTTTTGAGAAAAGCTTTTCCAAGCAGGCATACCACAGATCAAAAATGTAAGCCAGTTTAGGGATAAGGTGATAATTTGACAACTCTGTGATGAAAGCAACTGGCAGAACTAATAGTCTCAGCCCCCTATCAGTCAGTTCTGTGTTAACAATGTTTTATGATACTAACAGTGCTAGAGTATATCTCCCCTATCCAAGTGCTATCTAGATCTGATCTGCTTGCTCATATGCTCCTGAAATCCTGTTTTCAGCCTATAAGTAAAAACTCTCAATTCCCCCCCCCCACACATTATTATTTTAAATTTTGAAAGGCCTTTAAAACATTAGTTGCCTCAGATCTTGCATTTTCTCTGAAAGGCCCTGCCAATAGGACCAAACTATTTGATAATGAGACTCTACTAATAAACATAGTTAGATATTAATACTTATTTATAAATTAATCTGGATTTGGATATAAAATAAATCCATTAAAAATTAACCCCCCCCCCATTTATAGTCATGGCAAACAAATATTTTAACATTATTGCTTGCGCTCCATGAGCGCTATTGGGGCTCTTTGAGTGCTTGTTGAATGATGTGTTGTTTCTTTCTTTACTGACGTAAAAAATGTAAGCATGATGTCAACCAAAATATGAGCATTTGATAGCTTAATGACGTGGCTTTCAGAAAATGTTTACCTCAAAAAAATTGGTTGAAATTTGAATTTTTGGCAATAGTTTTAATCGACAACAGTATTTAATTTTTTTTTCTTTTTTGATAACTTTTGTAATTACTACGAAGAGATACAAGAAAAAAATGGTTTAGGGCCTGCAAGTGAAAATTTCTTTGGTGTTATTCACAAACAAGGCCTACAATAGAGCTTCAATGTAATGACTTGTAAGTATAAAATTTTATTTATTTTTTATGATATTTAATTTTTTTTTTTAATTTTTTGAAAAAAAATTTTTTTTTTTTTTTAATTTTAGTTTGTAATTAGTATGTGTTAGTTTGTAGTTTTATATTTATTTATGCTCATATAGAATTCATATCTATCGAAAAATTAGTGTGTGTTAGTTTGTATTTATATATGCTCATATAGAATTCATATCTATCGTAATTTTCTAAATTTCTACCTACACTAATCCACTTATTTTTATAAAAATAATGAATTTCAAAAAGTATAATAATTGATTATTTATAATGTTTATATAATATGTTTGTGTTTACAACTAATGAGTTATAAAACTAATAATCAAATTATATAAAGATCCCATATGCAGGCATATAATCAAATTCTGATTCTTATTTTATAAAAATAATGATTTTCAAAAAGTATAATAATTTATTATTTATAATTATATTTATATATGTTTATGTTTACAACTAATGAGTTATAAAAGTAATAATCAAATGTATACAAAGATTGCATATAATCAAATTCTGATTCTTGTTTATGTTTTTGTTTATTCTTGTTCATGCTTTGGTTTTGCTATATGTTTCATAACATTATTTTCAAGTCTATAGCTAACAAATGGACTATATGCAAATAATATTATATCTATGTAATATAATAAATATAACAAGATAGCATCA
The DNA here is from genome assembly GCA_028023455.1 of Epiperipatus broadwayi. Classification (NCBI taxonomy): domain Eukaryota; kingdom Metazoa; phylum Onychophora; class Udeonychophora; order Euonychophora; family Peripatidae; genus Epiperipatus; species Epiperipatus broadwayi. The sequence goes on from JAQFVV010000113.1 coordinate 3,267,509, forward strand.
CTTCTGTGCATAAAAAATATAAACATCATTGGTGTCTATAAAGAATATAAACATCACTGATGCACACAAAAAATATAAAATAAAGAGATGAAACTCATTTTATCAGTGATTTAGACAGTAGCCTACAATTTCTAGTTTTAGATAGACAAGAATCCAATTGTTATGATGATTTCTTTTGTATCTTTTATTAGTATGAATCTTTTTCTTTATAGATGCCTTTGACATTTAGAACATTTGGGGTACAAGATAAAAATGAAGAAGTCATATCCAACTTCTTTTGGAGATTGTGCAGCTGTGGATTATCTCAGGTAAGACATATTATACATGTTTAGAAAAATAATTTTGTGAGGAATCCAAAGAAATTATCACTGAAGATGTAATTTGAATTTTAGTTAATGTTAATTTCCAAATTATGAATAAACAATAAAATAATAATTATTTCGGATGTGAAAATTTCTTTTTTCCTTATTTTTTATATAGTCATCACTATTTATTTTATGCTTATTGTTTTCCTTAATTTTTCTAGTTTCTAGAAATGTAATTGTTTTTGCTCTAACATAATTAAAACTGAAGTTATTGTGAAAATTGTGTCTCAGGCCAGTATTTTAAAAAAGTCAATATGGCGGCTTAGTCCAAAGCAGTTAACAAATTATACTGACGTAATTCCTAATAAAAGCTGAAAATAAATCTGTTCCTAATTTATAAATAATACTTTATCCAATCTTAGCCAAAATTCCTTTTTAATAAATGATTTGAATAATAAAAACTATTATAAATAGATGAAATAAAATATATTTAATTTTAAAAAAAAATAATAAGGAAAAATACATTAACTTATCACGATGTTTTACAAAGTTCAAATAATTAAATAATTTTAAACTAATCACAGTGGTACAATTGTCTAGACTTTTAATAAAAAGAATTAAATTAATTAAAATCTTGATTAAAAAAAATTAAATTCTTGAATATTCAGTGATTTTTCAGAATTAAAATGGTTATCATAGTTATTATTGGATGTAAGTACAGCATCATAATATTTTTATATATATTTATATTTATACATACTAGGATATATTTCAAGAAAAACATAAAATAAGTTCAAATGATTTTATTAATAAGAAATAAACAAACACTGATAATTTTAATAAAAACCATCCAAACTATACATTTGGAGCTGTGTTTGCAGAATTATTGCAAAATTTAAATAAAAAGGCCATAAATGAAAAATAAACCTGATAAAGGCCTGGTCTCTGCTAGCCTTGTTCATTGTAATAAAAATTCTAAAAAATGTTTTTAATGTAAAGAGTATTAAAACATTGCATATAGATAATCTTCAGAACCCACAAGTGACATGAATATAATTGCCAGCTTAGTGAATACTTAGAACTTACAAATGGGATGCATATAAATATATCCCACATTTTACAAATGGAGGAATACTAATCTCAGCCTGTGCAAAAAGTAAGAAAATGATTCCAAGTATTAAAACAACATTTGTAAATATGCAGGTATATATAGAAAAAACTAGAAATGTTAAACATTACTGATCCTATCATCATTAATCAGTAGTCTGTTAACTGGATAAATCATCCAAATTGTGTATTAAGAACAATAATAAATATTATGAGAAAAGATCATTAAACCAAAGTCTATATTTGACTTTTCTAGATATATTTTTACATTGTATCTAGTCTTATGAAAAAACTATGTATTCCAAAAAAAAAAAAAAAAAAAAAAACGTTTTTGTGTCTATAATAATTTATTTATTTATATACCAGTTTCCAATAAACCCATGTGAAGAAAAAATCAAATGTGGAGTTAAAAATACAAATATATAGAATTTATATAAAATAATAAAATTAACAATTTTAAAAAAACAATTGAAATATAAAGTTATTGTATAATAATAAAAATATATATAGGTGATTCAACTCCAGACCTTCAAGCTCTCTTTAGCTATCTAAACAACCAATACACATGACCACACACATGTGACTAAGATAAATGATCTCCAATATACATATTTCATGCTGCATAGCACACATCAGTTAATCCAGATCATCATTGGTTATATGAGATAGATTGATAGCTGAAGGGACAGATCATCGGTTATATGAGATAGATTGATAGCTGAAGGGAGCTTGAAGATCTGGATTCGAATCACCTATATTTACATCTAAACTCCAGGGCTATAAAATATACCTGTATTTAAATATAATAAATATATATATATAAATTAATAAACATATACATAAAACTTATACAAAATATTAAGATTAACGATTATAAATATAATAAAATATTTATACTCTTAGTCTCAGCTAATTATATGCATAATGTTTCAGAATTCAACAACATCAATTTTATATTTACTCTTATTATTTATTTGGTTTAGCCAAGCATTAGTGGTTGAGAGGTTGGCGACATCTGCTTTACAAGCAGTTGTCCCAGGATAACGGGTTCACTTCCCGGCTGATGCTATGACACATGGGGAAAAAACAATTTATTTGATTTAAATGACTTCCAAGTTAAATTAATATTATAATTTGGCATATTTTTTTACAATGGGAACAAAAATAATTACAATTGAAGTATAGACAATTATAATCAAATATTAAATTTATCACAATTATTAGTTGAAATTAACAATAGGATTTTTTTTTGAATCTATTTAATGAAATATTAATAATTTCAGACAATACTGCATTAAAATATTGGAGTGCATCGGACCAATATAACACATTTGATATCTACTGTGGAATTTGTTATAATGTGGATAGTCAATCAATTAAATTTAGAGTTTTTCAGTTTTACTTTTTTTCCATATATCATAGCATCGGCCGGGAGGCGAACCCACAACAACCGTCTTAAACCAACTGCTTACTTGCAAGGCAGCTGTGCTGCCTCTCAACTAATAACACTTGACAGTTTTTAGTTTTACTTTCTGTTTAAAAAAACATTACATTGGAATGATATAGTTTAAAATAATAACAATTTATTGACAATAAATAGCTTTTTTGCCCGATAAAATTTCTGATATATTATACAAAGCCTCAAGACAATATTCCAATGATTTATTTTAATCAATTCTTAAATAAAAGTTCAGCAAAGTCTTAAAGACCTTAAATGATATGAAGCTGTGCTTCTCAGAAGAAATATACCATAAATTAATTTAGGGTAAAAAAATTCGTCTATAATACTGTGTAATGATTTTTTGTAGTAAAATATTCCTAATTTTATTAAAAGAAAATTTGAAAGTCTTAAACTTTTTTTGCAAATAAATTATTATGTTCAAACTTTTGGAGATAGATAGTATGTACAACACACATGAGAAGAAAAATCTTTGTGAATTTATAATATTTAATCAAGAAAAACAATTATACTAAAAGAAAGAAGAAGACATGCAGGCCAACTAAGGTAAGCCTTCCCCTTTTTTTGTTTTATATTACATGGATTTAAGGAAAAAGTCCTTGATTTCAAAAAGTTCAAAAAAAAATGAGCCGAATAAAAACTCGGCCATTATAGACAATCACGAAGCTAAAAATTTGCCAAATTCGGCTGAAATCAAATCCCTCAGCCATAATAAAAGTAAATCGCAACTCAAGACCCCCAAATCTAAAAGGAATAATCAAAATTCCACTAAAAGTGTTAATAATACTCAGAATATAATGTACAAAGTAGAAATTTCCGCAAACAACGTAAACCAGAGCCTAACTACAAACACTAATAACGAAAAGCCTAATGAATGCATACTTGGAAATTCTAAAGACCCCATAAATGATGATCCTAATGATTATTTACCAAATAAAGATAACAATTGTAACCAAGAATTACACACAATTAATAAACCAAATATCACGTATATCGACCAAACCCATAGTACAATAATGCGGAGCCCTAAACATAACGCTAAAGAGGCTCCTGATCACGTTAACAACGTTAATAAATATGAAAAACATATACAAGATACTAATGTCCTCCCCTCTGAGCAACTTGGAGATTCCTACTTAAATTCGATAACTCATAATATACCTAGCATGCCTACTTCTCAATCATTTATCCCCAGAATAAAAAAAAATAGAAAAAAAAATCCTACCTCTGACAGCGAAGCAAGTGTTGCATCATCAGAATTCGAGACGGAGATTTCAGCCGACTCCTCCTTTAATCTGAATTTAAATCTACCAAAAGACTCTAATATTAATTTACAATCATCTAAACCCCCATTTATTAGAAAAATAATCCAAAATAATAACATTAATTTAGATAAATTTGAAAGTAACATCAATTCAGAAGTGACAAAAGTCTGGAGCCTAACGTATAACGCTAAGCCAGCTGACGACATTTTCTTTAGCACAAAAAATGATTTTCTGGAACTAGACATATATCTCCAATCAGACTCAGAAACAAACATTAACCATTCAATACCACAATCAAAATGTAATGTACAAACTATTAAAACTCCCCAAAATAATATTTGTCATCAAATCCCAGGAGATAACGAAGATATTCCAGAACTTCACAACTCCCCGATAGAGGCGCTTGATACAAGGCCCCCTAAACCCTACAAACAAAAAAAAATAATGTTAAATCATCGACCGTAATGATTTCTACATCTAATAATGCACATAGTAAATTCAAAATTCCCTCTACTGATTCAAATCACATTATAAATCAATATGTTAAGCCATCTTACGCCAACATTACTAAAACAGGCATCTTACACCAGCTTAACCGAAACACAATTATGGCGAATAATTTACTGCACGCACTCGGTTATCAACTGCACGAAGCTTCCTTAACTAATAATGAAACACCAGAGTCGATGATAATAGATTTAATGGAGCAATCCACAGACACCTTTTCTGACACCCATTTAACCCCAATTTCAGATACATTCTCAGTATCTAACTTTAATGATAATCAATATACAGATCTTACAATTCGTTTCAATCAAACCATCCCGCTCAAGCTACTCAAATCGCTTGCTGACTATAGCAGTGACAAAAGTCTAATACTAGCGACTACCGATCCCAATTGCTCACTTTTCAAATTCCTAATTGATTCCTTATGTAACATAATCAAACAAAACAATATGGGAGAAGAAATTCACCACATCCTTTACCATCCAAATGATCGATACATTGCTCTAGAATTTAAAAACTGGGCTAGTCACAATAACTTCAAAAGTGCTTTTAAAACTTTAGATAACAAATTCTTATGTTATGTGGATATTAACCGAGCTTCCACCCTCTATGGAAAAATCAAAAACTGTGTCATGGGACTTGGGGAGCCTCAACTTCAAGAAATCCTTCTTCCTTTTGGTAGAATACACAAATTCAATTACTTACCAGATGAAAGATCCGGCCTCCACTTCCTCTCTAACACAGCCACATTTGAACTTCACTTGAAGAAAGAAACAAATCCCACAGATATTCCCACCGTAATAAGACTTAGAAACTCTGCCATGATTATATCTTTTCTGGGTGTTAAACCACAGTGCTTCTCCTGTGGTCAAAGAACCCACCTAATAAAAGATTGTCTAGCCAAGATCTGTAACACATGTGGCAAAAAAAAAACCCCGACTACATAAATGCAAGAAAAGCCCCAACAACTTAACAGATATAACAAATCTTCAAAATAAAAAATCCTCTGTACTTTCACCTCAAACTTTTACACATAATATAGAATCAGATCAATCTAAAACAACTGAAAGAAAATCATACAGAATCGAAACTGTGCCCACCCCAACAAATGGTTTATCAGCCAGATCTCTGCCAAAACATACTCAAACCGCTGAAGTGTCAGAGAGTCCACAGAACTCATCTTCTCTTAAGGCCCACACTTACAATCCCGAAGTCACAGAAACATCAAAGTCTCCAAGAACACAAACTCCTTTTATCAACCCTAAGTCATACAGGTCTAAAGATAATTCTAGGGATGATTCATTGCTACAAAACCAACATGGCAGATTGAATCAGGATCACACCTCAACCAACCATCATGATCACACCTCAACCAACCATCCCAAGGGCTCCAAAAACACATCCAGCCATGCAGACACATCTAAGACACATCATCCTGCTAACCACAGGAATAATAAAGATCACCATATTCCCATTAAAATTACACCTTCTCCTTCTATCAACTCATCAGACACTGAAACTGAGAAAGACCTAACTAGCTATACAACTTCCACTAGGAAAAAATCCACTCGCTTGAATGGATCCAGCTCAGAAGATGAGTATTCATTAACACAGTCATCCAATCATTACCATAACATTAAGTCCAAGGAAACAGAAGTCCCATTCTTCAAAAAAAAAAATGGAAAATTGCTAATTCTATTTTGCCTAACTCTCAAATCTACTCGAAGGATGAGTTTTCTGAAGATGAAATCCTGTCCGAGTCATTGAGATTTAATTACCAAAACAGCGCTCAACTCCAAATTCCTCTGGCGGTAGACTCTGACCAATCCCCAGCTTATGACTAAGGTCTCTTGCCAGATAGCTGGAGTTAATGTCAGAGGCATTAATTCGCTTTCATGAGTACATGCCATAAGACATTGGTTTAATTCATTTACCCCCCACATTATGTTTATGGGCGAAACCAAATATCACCAAAAGTCCAGTAGCCTTATTTTAACTGAGCTTAACAAACTTGGCTATACATATTTAACAGTCAACCTTACAGCTACTGAAGGCATAGGTATCTTAATAAATAACAAACACCCCCCTAACAAGTTTAAGATCACCTACCAAGATAAGAA